>JAJTUC010000021.1:0-63878 GCA_036971365.1 Dactylellina leptospora | reverse complement strand
AAAAAAAAAAAAAAAGACGTTGCCCCTGCTCCGCCGAGAGCTGCCCGCCAGATAAATTTAAAAAATTTCTCTCCCTCCTCCCTCCTCCTCTTCCCCTCCATCAACTGCAAACCATCATCAAAGAATCAAAACCATCAACCATCACACGCACTTCGGGAGAATTGATTTCGTCCCGACTCTTCAGGATCACTGCTCTATCTCACATCTGCTCGTCAGCTTGTAGATAGACTCTCTTCCTTCTATTCGTATCGTCGTTTGGAACCCTGTGGTCTTCCAGACACGCATTATATACGTTCTTCAAGCTCTCAGCAGCTACAGATTCCCGTACAGCTTTCTCTTTTTCGGCTGTCGCCTGAAGAAGAGATCTCCGTCAGAATCTGTTACCGGCCTCGTCCTTTCTCTTGAGCAATCGAGAAAGGTCCGCCCCATACGACTGTTACAGTCCCCTACAACGATCCTCGCTCGGAAAAGCCCTTCTCTTCTCGTAAGAGTCGAAGACTTTTCTTGCCAGCCCATATTTCGGCTCACCAACCCTCGCGATCAATCACTATCAGAAGGCGAAGCTCGCTTTCTGATTTCTCGCCTCCACCTTCGCAATCATGGCTGACGAAGCTTTGACCAACCCCCCAGAGGAGACCATCGAGTCTAACTGGGATCAGGTTGTTGACTCCTTCGATGGCATGGACTTGAAGTCCGAGCTCCTCCGTGGTATCTACGCCTACGGGTACGATATATCAAATCCTCTCTGATCGCAAAAGACCCGCTGCTAACCTGTCTTGAACAGTTTTGAACGCCCATCTGCCATTCAGCAACGTGCTGTCATGCCAGTCATCAAGGGTGTGTTTTTTCCTCGCGATTCGCAGCTCAAATATCGCGCAAATTGCTAATTTATCGCTTCTACAGGTCACGATGTTATCGCTCAGGCTCAATCCGGTACCGGAAAGACTGCCACTTTCTCCATCTCTTGCCTCCAGAAAATCGACTCTGTCAAGAAGACCCAGGCTTTGATCTTGGCCCCAACCCGTGAATTGGCTCTCCAGATCAAGAACGTCGTCACCGCTCTTGCCGACTTCATGTCCATTGACTCCCACCCTTGCATTGGTGGTACCCACGTCCGTGAGGATATCGAAGCCCTCAAGGCCAACCCCCACGTCGTTGTCGGAACTCCTGGTCGTGTTCATGACATGATCCAGCGCAGGGCCCTCAAGACGGATGATATCAAGATCTTCATCCTCGACGAGGCCGACGAGATGTTGTCTCGTGGTTTCACCGAGCAGATCTATGACATCTTCCAGCTTCTCCCACCCTCCACCCAGGTTGTTCTCCTCTCCGCTACCATGCCACAGGACGTTTTGGAAGTCACCACCAAGTTCATGCGTGACCCCGTCCGTATCTTGGTCAAGAAGGACGAACTCACCCTCGAAGGTATCAAGCAATTCTATATCGCCGTTGAAAAGGAAGAGTGGAAGCTCGACACTCTCTCCGACTTGTACGAAACCGTCACCATCACACAGGCCGTCATTTTCTGCAACACCCGCAGAAAGGTCGATTGGCTCACCAACAAGCTTACTGAGCGTGATTTCACCGTCTCCGCCATGCACGGTGACATGGACCAAGGCCAGCGTGATGTTATCATGAAGGAGTTCCGATCCGGTTCTTCTCGTGTCTTGATCACCACCGATCTCTTGGCTCGTGGTATCGACGTCCAGCAGGTTTCTCTTGTTATTAACTACGATCTCCCAACCAACCGAGAAAACTACATCCATCGTATCGGTCGTGGCGGTCGTTTCGGTCGTAAGGGTGTTGCCATCAACTTTGTCACCGCTGAGGATGTCAAGATGATGCGCGAAATCGAACAGTTCTACTCTACCCAGATTGAAGAGATGCCAATGTATGTTTACTTATTCTCGCCTTCCTTGGAAGTCTTCAGAGCTAACATCATCTTGATAGGAACGTCGCCGACCTCATCTAAACGCCCTACGTCAAAACCCCACAATAAAATCGCTGAAACCTGCAACTCGGAAATAAGTTACCTAGTCAAAATCAACGTCTGACGAACTGACACGCAAAACCCCAAAGTCCTCAAATACGAAATCTTCATTGTTCACAAATTCAAACCCCGCCTTTCCTAATACGAATTCCACCTTTGATAACGAAATCGACGACTTATACACATACTTTATAACGCTTCTAATTCCGTCTCCTGCGCCTTTTTCTTCATTGTTTTCATGCCAAAAAAAAACTTTTACGCCAGTGCTCATTTTTTTGCTTGGAAGGGGGAAAAAGTCGTTTTCTGATTTAGAGGTTGAAATAAAAGTAGTGGTCGGTTTCTTGATACATCGTCTATTGGGTTCTCGTTCTCTTTTTTTCTTTTTTCTTTGTTCCATTGATGTCGCTTTTGTCCATCATATGTGTTTGCTGCTGCGATATACGCTCCCCCCTGTTCTTTTAATATTGACGTTAAATGCACTGCTTGCATTCTCGCATGTATCTTCCACATATCAATAGAATGATCCGATGGAAAAGAAAACAACCTGCCCCTTGACTACGTAATATTTTTCTAGCCACTTGGGGGTAGTGAAAGGTCTTTGCAGGAACGGGAGAGAGGAGTATTCTTGTGTGACCCGGGCCTGGTCGCAGAACGAAGAACCCCGTTTCGGGCGATACATTACTTCGACCTCTTAGCTCGCACCACCAGCACAACATCTGCATCCACACACACCACACAGACATTTCAGATTTCAGGCATCTTTTGAATGCGGGGTTCGCGGTCATTTTTTCTCGGCGATGCTATCGAGGTGGAGATATAGGAAGTTGAAAGTGAGTATGAGATAAGGGTCTATATATTATACCCTTGGGGGTGCGATCGTACTTGTCTGTCTGCAGATGGAAGAGTTATCCCTTTCTGGCCACCGAAATCCCCCAGATAGAACTGACAACGCAACTGCTTGATGGTGAGATGGATGCTAAATCGGATATACAGGCGACGGATGATAGGGATGAGAGCTTAGGAAATGAGCATCGCGATGGGATCAGTGAGGATCCGTCTCCTCGGTGGTGGAGTAGGAAAAGGTTTGTGACTTCCTCATGGTCTTTGATAACATAAATTGGCATAGGCATACTCTCCGCTAACGCGATTTGTGACTATATCTTAAAGATATTTCGGATCTATATTCTTCAATCTGTGTACATTTCTGCTGCCGGCGTTATACGGCACACTTTCGAAATTATGGGTAGCGAATATCGATAGTTCCATGGTTGCGACAACCGATGCATATACGTACGAATCCTCCTTGCCCCGTCCTGCAAATAGATCGGCCCCTTTAATAATTGGAAATCTGAAATAGGTATATCGGAGTCTTTGCGGAAGTAATAAACGAAGGCCTCCCTCGCGGCGTTTACGTCGTAATCGGCGACCGTTCCTCTCGCTCGATTCAGTCGAGAGTCAATATAACCTACACTCTTATATACGTACAAGCCGCTCTCGGCCTCCTACTGTCAATCATATTTTCCTCTGCGGCGTCTAGTTTCGCTACCAGCTTTGTTCCGGAGGAGATTCGACACGCTTCGTTGACGTATATTCGCATCTCATCGTTCTCCACGTTATTCTCGGCCATTTCTGCTGCGGTATCTGCTGCTACCAGAGCTCTGGATCGCCCAGATATACCCTTGGGTATTAGTGCCGCTGCTACATTCTTAAATATCATTTTGGATTTGGCTTTAATCTCGACGGTTCGGCCGAAGAAGTTTAAACCGACCGTTAACACTCAGGCTGGGATCCGACTCGCGTGTGACGGGTGCGGAGCTCTCGCTGGACTTATTTATTTTGTCATCACGAGCAGCAGAGCGATCTCTGATACTCCGGCGACAAGGCGTCTTGTAATTACCCCGAACTGGGTGGCCTTAAAACAACTAGTCCGAGCCGGCGTATTCACGTTCACGGAATCAGCGGTGAGAAACGCGTTGTATTTATGGCTTATCAGCAATATTGTGAGTATGGGGACTAACTATGCGACGGCTTGGGGTGTTTTCAATACCATCCGATGGGGGTTGATCATGGTCCCCGTACAAGCACTTGAGGCTTCGAGCGTGACGTTTGTGGGTCATAAATGGGGCAAGTGGAGGGCTAAAGTGGGGAGCCAGGTTAGAAGGGCAAGAGCAGCGTGGATCGATATATACCGTTAGTGCCCAGCGCTCTTGAGAAATTTTGGGACGTTTGCTAATGGGGTACGTCGGACTAGGGATTGCGCTTCCCGCTCTAAGATCTGTCACGATTGTCTTTTTCATCGAGATACTCTTGTTTATCGTGCTGGCTTATACGGGGGGTGTGAAATCCTTCGCCTACTATCTGTCGAAGAAAGATGAGGTGGCACGCACAACTGAGATGATGTGGAAGGTGAGGTGATTCCTATTATACGTTTCAAAATTGTGGGGCTTATAAGATCTGGCTTCAGAGCATCGAATGGTGCTATATATTCTACGCCCTCAGCACGCAACTTGCGACAATTCTTTTGGCGACTCAACCACGATGGTACCTTTACCAGTCCCTAGGCTCGAATATTTTATACGTTCTTCCGTGGTGTATCGCGGTTACAAAGATCAACATGAATGAGGATAATGCATGGTTATATCACCGGTGGGTATTTGGCGGATCGTTGGTCGTAAGTTTTGGGATTATACTGTTCGTGGACGTAATTTGGGCACTGTGGTTGAGGACCGGCAAGAGTGAAATGGCGCCTATCCAGGAAAGTTTATAACATTCTTATATCTCTTGCTAACAGCGACAATTTTTCTTTCTTTCTTTTTGTCATTGAGAATGTTGACTAGCCCAGTGATTCTGAGTAAGAAAATATAGTACATGGAGCGAATGTGCGAATTAATGAGCAATAGCTTTCTGAGGACTTTCCAATACGAAATCTACGTCGACATACGCTATACTGACTAAAGACTGATCAGTATTCATGGATATGTTACTCATAACCTCCAATTCCGCTTGCTGTTTCTTAGTCGTCTCTCCACGTGTGATGAGGTATACCGCCATCTTACAGTGCCAATCGAGAAACTCATCTGTGGGAGTTATCGCATTCTCGTGAACAAAGAAAACTTCTTTGCCATCAAGATCACTATACCGCAACGTCCGGCGTTGCTCCAATCCAGCTATATCTTCTTTGGCGAAGACCGGGCGGTTTAGCAGCGCTTTGTTTGCCACTTTTATGAAGTATCCGTACATTTTACCATCTTCAAGGGGTTCGCTTCGAGGAACCAACCGCCTTTCTATCGTGAGTTCGAAAGTATCGAATAACCCCACGAGAGGTTTGTACATCAGCATTCCATTCTTCGCACTGACAAGCGTGCTCACCTTTTCGGCGTCGAGAGCGCCTAGATCGAACATTGAACTATACGGATAAACCAGCGTCGCCCAAACTTGCTCTTCTGTGAGATATTCATCCGTAAGCTGGCATCGAAATTCCCTAGATAATCTTCTCGGAGGGGTATCGTGCCACGAAAGCCGCGATAGCTCGTACGTATCAATCACTTCATTTCGCAGCCACTCTTGACATCGGGTGGTGATGTCTTGCTTCTCACGCGTGATACATTTACTCGCGTTTAAAACCGTGCGATAGCGCTGTATATCCGTGTATTTATCATCAATCCCGACCCAAAAATGCAACGCATCTTGCTTCCACGGCTTCAACAGCTGTCGAACGTTCTCCTTTTTCGACAACAACCTACCGAAGTATCTCTTGGTCGGGAGTAACGGGAAACTCCCACGTCTGGGCATCATATGCCGCAGATGATACTGCGGGCTTTCGAAGTCCCCGCCGAGAAGGTACATCACGTGGTGGATTCTGTAATCTTCGATTTCGAAACCGTAGGGGAGAACGGTGACCCAGAGTCGGGCTTCTTTGGTTAGATTGAGCGATGCGCTGACGGCGAGGAGGATGTGGTTCGCTGTTGTTGTTGGGGTAAGGGGCATCCGGATTACACGGTAGCGGGAGGTGTGGTCTATGAAGCCGATGTTGATATAGCGCTTTGGGATTAATTTGCCATGTTTCAGGCGGGAGGCGAGTTTGAGGATGCTGATGATTAGATCTACGGGCATCTTGGGGAGAGAGTAGGAGATCGACCAGAGTACAGCGGCTTCTGTCAGAGATATATGCCTTGATAAAAATGTATGGGCTCGACGAAGTTCGGTTTCGATATAAACACGGAATACAGTTTCTACGATTTCACGAATACAGGCTACGTGGATGAAAAAAGATAAACATGTCGTAGTGGCAGGATATTTGAACCTCTTGATTGCGATCACGAAACTTCGAAACTAATTTTTAGCTGTCATCCTATGAAATTGTCTCCTGATTTATAAATTTACTGATTAAAGTTGACAGAAGATTTAAGTACGAATTGTGTTTCGCATGCTGAAGCTCGTTGAGAACATCAACGAGGGATAATTCGAGGCGACCTGGAGATTTGCGCGAAAATTGGTCCTCCATGGTGATAGTACTCACAGGAGTAGGTGAGCCCTCCAAGTACAGTTGAGTATTTAGAATTCGACCAACGTCAACGAATTCGATGCCGGGAACCAGTGTATAAGGTATCATGATGATACCTACGGTCAAAGTTCAAGATACGTATGACTGAAATAGGCAACTAGAATCTAGACTTTACTTTCAAAAATAAGCGAAAACATAATGGTATATACAAAAATTAGACATGTTGAAAATCCTGAGGAAACAGAGAAACATTTCCCAGAATCTTCATCCTTACTCGATATCGATTGATCCAAACTCGCATTTTACACCCTTCAACCCACTAACCTTTTGAATAGCTACAGCCAGACAGGCGGTATGATCAAATTTAGTGTTATATTCCGCCTGCCACTCAATAGACTTGGCCGAAAGTACACCGGACTCGTACTGGAAAATCCACCTATCACTGAAATCTTCCTTACAGCTTTCACTGATCGCTTTATACAAGGCTTCACCGTTATCATGATCTATAAACCCGGAGCCTGACATCTTGAAAGAGAAAGATTTATCGCCATCCACTTTGGTGAATTTGCAATTTGCAACTTTGTTTGTGATTGGGGGTACACGTTCACTCTTGGGTCGAATCATCCATTGAGAGCCATCACTGCCCGTCGTCCGGCCGCCACCTTTCCAGTTCAACGGATTCCCTTGATTATTCTTATCGCAACCATCCAAAATTGTACCGAAATTTCTGACGCACTCGGTTGCGTTTGGACGACGGTCGCTCGTCCACATGGCACTTAACTCTACTTCATTCAGAGTATTCTGGAAGCCCTCCATCCAAAACTCCTTGTATTCATCTTGAAGTTGGAGCTGCTGGCAAAAGAACTTTTCGATGAAGTTTCCAATAACGTCAGGGTTAAGATATCTGTTACTATCCAAGCCATAACAGTTTCCTTTGATAGACCCAGATCCAACTCTTGGAGTAGGGACTGCGATCAGACCTTTACTATTCTCGAGAGCTACTGTTTCGATTAATGTTCTCCATAGCGTCTGCGCATCGGTTAATTTAGCGGACACAGTCACAGTGCTTGCGGTTGGTGGATTCCTAGCCAGCTGTATGCCATTGACATTGGGGCAAACACGGACTGTGGATCTAATAGTATGAGGGTGTAGAGTTTTGAACACGGTTACTACCTTGACCAGGATGCTCGGAGTCTTTGTATACGTCAAAGCAGATTTATGTTCCCAATCAGTTCTGGTCACTATATTGGGTACTGTGATCGTTTTACCTGCCCGGATGATAGTTGTGTACCGGGTCGTGCCGATGGTGTATGTGCGGTAGCTCTTATGCTCATAGTCAGTAACCTTGTGGGGTACCGTTTCGGTAACTGTTTTCCCACCCCTAACGACGGTTGTGAAACGAGTGGTAGCCAGTGTATAAAATTTTGAAGACTTATGTTCCCAGTCGGTTCTCGTCACGTCGTTGGGATTTGGCAAAGTTATAGTAACCCGGTTCACTGATAGAGTTACAGTCGTGTACTTGGTCGTGCCTATAGTGAAGAGTTTAGTACTCTTATGCTCGAAATCCGTCCTCGTAACAATTGTCTGAATAAGGTCGGTTATAGTGGTGGTGCGTTTGGGAGTTCGAGTGACCGTCACGATACCGTTCGTCCAAGTCGTAAAGGTTGCGGCGCTCTTATGTTCAAAGTCCGTTCTGGTAAAGTTATGAATGATGTTTCTTGTCACTGTAATGGTCTGCACCCTTTTACTACTCTCTGAAGAGCTACTGCTTGATGAGGACTCTTCTTCGCTGGTTGTAGATCTGGTTGTAGTAGAACATGAAGGCGTTAGGAACGACGGAGTAGGTATTCCTGGGCAGTCCGGGTAGCAGCCACCATATGGTATACCGCAACGATTACTATATGTTCTACACGCGGTAACCGTGCACTCAGAAGAAGAGTTTTCATGAGTAGTTATTGTACTGTTGCTTCGCCTTGTAGAAATCTCGGAAGAAGTGGTAGTAATGCTATCGGTATTCGTCGCAGTAGTAGTAATTTCGTTTGTAGAAGTTGGAGAATCCGTATGAGTCTTCTTCGGTGTGCTGAACGTCAAATCATCAGTTGGCGTTCGGTTAGGCGTTTTATCAGGTGGTTCATCACCGTCTCCTGGTGTCGGTTGACAAGGAGCAGGAGGTGGACAATTACACGGAGTCTGAGGGGCACAATTCCCGGGAGCACAGTTGCAAGGGGGGCCTTTAACGGGGAGACAAGGGCTTGGAGGAGGGCAAATGCAAGGACCACCTATAGGAGCACCTCCCCCACCTCCCCCTCCTCCCCCTCCCCCTCCTCCTCCTGGTGGACAAATGCAAGGTGCTGGAGGTAGGCAAACCCCAGCTCCTACCGGGGCACCGCCGCCACCACCACCACCATCATGAACTGTCTTCGTCACAGTCCTATATACTGTTAGGACCGCGCCTGGAGGAGCATTCGGCCCTCCACCGTTATTCCCCGGGGGACCACCACCTCCACCACCACCTCCACCCCAGCCGCCACCTCCAAAGAGCCCAAAAAAGCCTTTCCCAACCGTGCTTTTCAACCCGCCAAATATCCCAAGACCTCCGCTGAATATGCCATGCAAAAGGCCAGTGACACCAGGCTGGACGATTTTTAGAGCAGCGTCTGGGTTTATATCTGGTATATCAATATCAGGTAATTGGGGAATAGAAAACTTTGCACCAGCGACGAACGGAATCACGACAAGCTGAGTGACCACTTTTTCTTTGCCATCCACAGTTACCAGCCTCTCCTGTCCCCACGTATATGTGAACGCCTCGGGGACTGTTATCACGGCTTGGGGAGCCGAACATTGATCAAGGGCAATAGGTGCCACTGCAGCTGCGGCCTCGGTGACTGTTACTGTTGTTGTAAAATTGGCCACATTACAAATTTCCGAAGTAGACTCCACGGCGCCACCAAATCTGCTGCCACTCTGAGTGATAGATGGCCCAGAGGTGATATCAGCCGTTGGAAAGGCTGGTACACTCCCACTCAGATCACCAGTACTAGTGGGGGTCGGCGTTTGAGGTCCTCCAACTGAGATGATACCAACGCCTCCCCCACCTTCTCCCCCACCTTCTCCCCCAGCACTTGTGATTGTCGCATTACTCGATATTTGTCTGGGCTCACTGAGAAGACCTGACGCTGTATTATGAGATGTTGAATTCGTGGTAACATCTGGCGTTGTAACAGCTGGAGCGTCTCCACTAGCCCCACTTTTATCGCTCGTAAGGGAAGAGGTTTTAGGTCCCCTCGAGAGGGTAATGCCACTGGGACCAATGAATACTCCTTCTTCCTCGTCTGAATGTGTAATTGTATGATTGTTTGGCGTTGATGCGGTCCCTGTGTGCGAGGTCGTATGTGCTGGAACACTTGTACCACTTGGTTTGGATGCGGTCTCGTTAGCCCCTAATTTGCCAGTAGCAGATGAAGCCCCGGACTTCTGCAGTGATGATGTAAAGCCACCTGAGCCGATGAAATCCCCTCCATCGTCACTCGAGGTGATTGTGTGGTTGTTGGAAATTGTGATTAATGGAGCGCTGCTACGGCTCTCATTCGAAGTGGCATTCGTAGAGGTAGGATTACTCACGGCCGAGTGGTGTCCACTAGTGCGAGAACGAGATGAAGTTATTATATGAGTAGAATTCCCCTCAGTTGCAATTCCACGACCTGGGTTAGAACTTGAAGATTCCACCTCCGGGCTGCCACTACTATGACTCTTAGTAGTCCCATGACTGGTATTTGCGCTGTGCCCGCTGGTACTTGGAGCGATTCCAGCCAATGAGGTAGTTGAATCTGTACGTGAAGGGGCATCGTCTGTGATGTTTGAGCTTTTCGTGATAGGCCCACTATCGTCTGTGGTGTTTGAGCTTGTAGTGATAGGCCTACTATTTGTTTCTGTGCTAGTCGCCGTCAGGCGGTGAAATGAAGAACTAAGTCCTTCTTGTACCCCGCCTCTCGGCTCACCAGTAGTTCCATGGCTCATGCCTGGAGTTTGTGTGGTAGTCGCAGAGGGGTCTCTCGTGGGAATTGTCGCTGACGTGACACCGTTACTCGTGTTCGAAGCAGAAGACACCTGCTCTGTATCATCGAAAGACCCGGTTGATGGGGAGCCAGAGCTGGGATGCAGGGTACCCCCTACAATCGTTTTCGAAGACTGTATATCAGAAGTTAAGTCTTTATCTGTATTGGATACCTTATTGGTACTCGGAGCAGGGATAATAGATTCGGTCTTCGAGTCATCGCTAGCTTGGTTGCTACTAGGTTCTCGACGCGTACCAGATGCTGGTAGGTCTGTGATGGGATTACCTATCGCAGTAGTTGGAGCTGAATGCGAAGTTATATCTGCTTCAGTTTTCACTCCAGATGCATCCGGAATGGTCGTCGATGAAGAATGCTCTACCAGGGTCGTTGAGTGTTCTATTCTAGACTTTGTGGTAGTAGGCAATGTTGTCTCTGCATCAGTCCTCCCCCCAGATGCATCTTGAATGATACTTGATGAAAACTGCTCTTTTAGAGTTGTTGAGTGGTCTCCCCTAGGTTTTGTGGCGGTAGGCAATATTGCCTCTGCATCGGTCCTAGTGCCAGATGAGGGGTGGGATAGTGGGTTTGTTGAGAAGGCTTGCGATTTTTGAGCCCCCAAAGAGTCCTGAGTACTGGAAAGAGAGGGTTGGGTACCAGAAAATGGTCCAGTGATACCTGCGTGGGTACCAGGGTTCACCCAGCATGAATTTATAAAAGCTGTATTCTGACAATGTCCACCTTCCCGCGCGCAATCTCTAATCCCACCGCTTTCGCCATTCCAAGGAACTATTGCAGCCTTGTCGCCACCTCTCGAGTAGGCGAGATCCAAAAGCTGTGCTCTTGCTTCGTCCGGCGATATGCCTTTGCCCATGAAATAAGCCAATATACCAGATACCCTTCCCGCAGCTGACCAGACAAAATTAGCAAACATACGCCATAGCAAGTTCTATGGAGATTATCATGTTTCTTACCATGCCCAACTGCTCTGACCACTTTGTATTGTGACGAAGACCATCCCACGGGCGTAAGAATGCCTTCTGCGGGCCCGAATATCTTGACATAGTCACGAGTAGGTGCGACCTTTGCCCCACTTCTATCAATACCGCCGACCACTACAAGCTTTGGTAATGAAGTAGCTAATGATGCGGGATAGCCAGCTGGGTCACCCTAATTGGTACATGATTAGACCTGATATATATGTAGAATCAAATGGGATTATGACTTACATCTTTATAATCCCCAGCTGAACAAACCACTATAACATTCGGTAAGTCGTGTAGAGCCTTTAAAACCTGTCGGAAAACCTCATAAAATCGTGGGAACTTATCAGTTAAGTGGGGTGCTACGCAGTTTCCAAGAGTCCATGACAGATTCACAACCGCTGTCCCGTTTTCTGGTCGCCTTCTAATAGATTTGTACGTTTCAACCAAAGAAGCCACTGCGTTCAGTATGGTAAAACTACCTCCCACATCCCTTTGGCGTACAATTACTATCTCCGAGTTGTTCACGACACCGAGATTTTTGCCAGATATAGAAGCCAGAATACCAGTACCATCAGACTCGGGGTGCGTGTCGATTTCTTCTCCTATCGCGACAAATGGCCCCGCGTAGATCCACTCTTTCACTAAACCGTGACTTCTCAAGTCATCAAATTCCTATCAACGATCAGATCAGAAGTGATCCGTAAGATACGGGCCTAGAGTTTCAACTTACCGTGTGGTCAAGTTTCGCACCGCTATCTACCACATATATCGTCACACCAGCCCCAGCGCTAGAATTATAGATATAATCATGATCTCCTAACTGAGCTTTCGGTGGTGTTGATAGAATTTGAAGGTCCCACGTTGCGTTCCTGTTGACCAAACCTTCAATCGCACTTCTATCAGGGGCTGTTGAAGCACCGCCGTTCCCGCTCGATGGAGGTCTTAAAGAGGGTACGAAGTATTCGATTTCTGCTGGACTACTCTCGAGTCCTAAATCGGGTAAATATTCTTCAAATACTTCAAACTAGTGGAAGCCCAAAATGTCAGTTAATCATCTCCAGGGTTTGGGGGGCTCATGAGCCGAAAGCAAAACCTACATAATCTCCGAACCTAGTTTTTAGATTACTAGCATTTTCTATTTCAGTTTGAAAGACAAAATAGAAAGTTCCCAGGCCAGCTGCAGAAGCGTTGTAACTTAAAGACGGAGTTCTTTCGATCCTACGGATCTCTTCCGAGATTTCATTATTGAAGGTTGCATTATTTCGGTGTTCCGGTCTTATTAAGGTATACCAGAAAGGTGTTTCTCCGAATGCATCTGTTAATCCAGCCTCAGACACCCTTGAACATATGAAAATGAGTATTCGGAGAACAGTGGTGAGAAAGGGAGTCAAAAGTATCATATTGAATACACCATGTTATCAAGTATGGGCACATCCACCAAGTAGAAAAATAGCGGTGGAATACAATTCTTCGGATTAGATATTTTGTTCGGCGTGTATTTGGGGGTGTGTATCTGTTCTGGTGTACAATATGAGATGAATGAATTCGTCAAGAGAAGGTCCAAAGAGGTGCTACAAAACCAAAGGATGTTAACGCCAGCAAATCCGCAAACATTCGACGCAATTTCAATTGTATCCAGCAATTCCAATACCCAACTTTTTTGATTCAAGCTAAGCCTCTGCTTTTGGTTGTTGTGTTTGCTGTACTACTTGGATAACGAAGATACCAACCTTCCTCAAGATCTAAATCTAAGAGTGTTAGGATAGCTCTTTCTGTATAGTTATAGAGTTGCATCTTAGCCGCCTAGATATTGCGCTTGTCCCAAGTATCACCTTACATATTATCGGGCTATATAAAAGTGGTTCGAGGGCCCCAGAGCCCTAGAGCCACCCTAGAAACTTCGAAGAGTTTAGCGAACATCTTTTACTCAGAACTGGACCTACATATCATGAACTAAGTCTTGTAACTTTTTGTTCATAGATATCAGGTCCCCGGTGTCATCTTGAAGTTTCCAGACCGATGCTCGGTAGCTCTTGAAATTTGTAGAAAGTTGAAATAAGTTCCCTGCGAGGTAGTAGGCCGCCTGGATGGCCCTTCATATGACGGCAGCAGCCAATGGTTTCTTCAGGCTGATAGGCGTAAGACGTAGTGCCATTCAATTTCAAGTTAGTGACTTCCTCCAAATCAGGTTGTTTGTCAATGAGCCATACCTTGGATCGTAAAACCGTGAATGGCGTGGGGGATGGGAGAGGACGGGCCCTCCTCAGCCTACCAACAATCCAACGCAAATGGGGAGAACCTCATCCGACCAACATACTCCCATCACCTCTCGTCCTTTGACCGCGCAATACAGATTCCCAAAGATCACTACCATTAGGTAACATTGACAGTTTCGAGTTTGCATCAGCTTCAGTAAGGTAATGCTCAGGGCGTTGCCGCTTTTGAGTTAGGTCGTTGCTAATTTTATTTCAGCAGTTAGCATTTATACCTCCAACCAAAGACGCCAGTATGTGTCACATTATTTATACTTTCAGAAAGGTACCAACATGAATCGAAACTTCCAAGTCAAACATTCTAACAATTGACCATACTTATTCAGTGCGCGCACATCGATGTTTCCGATGATATGAAACATTTCCCTCCATGCATCTGCAACGCTGTTCGAGCCTCTTGTCGCCTTCCTCGCGCCTGTAACGCTTGCATTCGTTACTCTTCTCCATCTTTCCGTGTCAAACATAAAAAGATGGTTGAGATGCAAATAGAACGATACCGAAGGCTTGGGCTCAACATTACTGGGATGCAAAAGTATGTTCCACAATGGAAACGTATCGTTGGATTAGGGATCAGGGTTGCCAGGGACTGGGCTGAGTCGAGCGACGATGAAGATGATAGAAAGAAACTTTTCGTTGATGAGAAAAAGGAGATGGAAATTCTTGAGAGTCTCGAAAGGGACGATGCTCTCCAAGATACGATTCCGAATGCTGGGGTTGCATCTATGACTGAAGGCGCTTTGCCAAACCAAGAACCGAAGACTTGAATATCTCTGGGCTTTTGGCTTTGCCATATTTACTTAGGTCACCCACCAGTAGTACTGAATCCTATGCGACTAGTTTAGTTTCACCATGCCTAGACCATTGTTGGTTGGAAGATCGACTTGAAAACGATGTAACTCCTCAAAAGCTTAGCCGAAGGAACGCGCATCGAACACTTTTATGACAGTTTTCGCTTTTGATTATACTACATGAAGACTTATAGAACAATTAATCGACTTCCAATCTCAAGGCATCGTACTGGAGATAAACTGTGGTAGGCAAAATTGCAGTCTCGATGTCTGTCGCGTTAAACGGCAGTGAAAGCGTAAAAATATTCTTCCCAATCTTCAGCAACTCGGTCCCGAAGACGAACTTATGGGCAGTGTTGTAGCACCTCACCGCGGATCTAACAGCACAGGAGGAAGACTGGTTATAACTAAATTTGTGTCAAGCGTTAGCTAGGAGGTTCGAGAGGTTACTTGGTTGCGAATTTACTCACGGAATGACCCATGGGTCTAAGTCGAGACCGTTAACATTCACAGTGAAAGGCAAATTTGACCAAGGCTGCCCTGAAACATCGGTGTTGCCGGCTGCGGTTTTCACACCAGCTAGTTGGACTGTGAATGTTGCGGTCTTCTTTCTCTTGACCTGCGCCTGCGTGATATCAAACGATATAGTCCAGTTGTTAACGTCGTATACCGGTTGAGTTCGGAGCGAATTCGCATATCCACCAAAAACACTCCATTGAACGTAATTAAAGTCTTTAGTATAGTCGCTCTTTCCGACCTCATAATTAACACCATTCGGAAAGTCCGTAGGGAAGTCATGAAGGGCCCAGTATAAACGATGTTGAGCCGGATGAAGAGGCTTGCTCAGATCCTTCGCATATCCGTGCAAGTACTCGCCTGAAGATTTATCAGGGATACCGATTCTGAAAATCTCGTCGCCTGCCGTCTCTTCTTTAAACGTGACATGCGAATGTGCCGTTCTACCAGCCGTAACCACGATACCATCTTTGACGTACTGTCCGAAATAGCCGTCGGCGTAAACGGTCAATCGATATGTCCCTTCGACTATGCTTTCAATCTCGACTTCGCCGGTCAACGGATCTACTTCTGCCCAGTATTGGTAGGCCTCGTAATTGACATTGTTGTCCTGGAAGTCTACTCCTAGAGCCGAAAGAACGGCGATTGTATTTGAAGCACCGCCGTTCGGGATAGAGACTTTGGCATGCCATCTCCCACGGTGAGTAGAGGTAACGTATCCGGGGATATATTGGGCCACTGTATCGTAGAATTGAGTGTTCCATAGCGGATCGTTGAATTTCATAGCATCAGCTCTTAGTGTATGAATGTCGTCGGTGGGTCCACCTTTGTTGAAGTAGTAGTATTGCTATACCAACCCTAGTCAGTTTCCTAATTCCGAAGTAGGGAGGATATTGAGCTTACTGGGCCAAATGTGCGTTCAAAACCGGCACTCATAACAGGAATACCGTCACCATGATGATTGCTAACAAGGTAATTGTAAACAATCCCATCGACCGTTAAGTCAGAGTGGATTGGACCGCCGAAGTATGAATCGCGAGTATTCATGATAAGCCATGATCCATATGTATCACCATCAACGCTTGTACTTCCGTTTGAGTACATACCCCACACGCCTTCTCCTCTCCATTCTTCGCTGAACATGTACTTGGTAAAATAATCAGACATCTGGACAACGTAGGGATCATTGGGGGTTCCGTTGTACGACCAGGTTGCGTCTTGAACCACAATTTGCTTCGATCTGGCTTCCGCTCCTGGTAGCGGTGCCCACATCTCCGAGCTAGATAGTAAATGAGTCCATAGCTTGTTGTTTGGCCGGAATAGCGTCCTGAATTCTTGCAAATTCTGGACAGCTGCGGGGTTTGTAACGGGATTGTACGTTATCCGGCTGAACGCATGTAGCCCAGTCTCACCATCTCGGAGAAACCAGAATTGTGACAAAATTTCGCCAGAATTTTGATAGTTGTGGCTCATGCGAACTCCGGCATACGGTACTTGGAGTTTGTCTTTGCCTTGATAAAGCTCGAACGTAGCTCCAGAGCCACCCGGTGTCCATGCGCCTGAAGGGATGCAATAGCAGTCCAGGTAGAGACCTTGGCCTGTGCCCAGAAGCTCCTGGTTACCCAGATAAAGCTTGGTTATTGAGCCTTTAGTTTTGTCGAGATAAAGACTAAGGAGACCATTGGATATGGTAATATTAGTAGCAGTCTCCGCGGCCGCGATCGTGGCATCTGCTATTTGCAAGATTCCAAGGAATAACGTGCATGCGATAGCGAGCTTTGAGGTACGTATGACTCGCGACATTGTATAGAGCCACTCTCCGCCAACAATTGGTTATTCTGTTAAAGACAATGATCGTGATATCCAAGGATCAGCCGACCGGGAGGCCTCTTTTTATAGTCCGCCCCGACTTTGACGAAAAGTCTGGAGATACCCCGGATTGCACCATCAATCCGCTCCCCAATGTTCGTCGAATTTTCTTCTTCCTGGACTCTGGACGTCGCGCAAAATATCATTTTGATATCCGTGACCAGGTCCACCCAGGTTCGTCTCGATAAACAGATAGATCTACTCGTCTCGTTAACCCAGATAGTCGTAACGCGGGGTTTCTGATGCCAGATCCCCAGAATATGCAGGGGGGCGATGCGGAGAATGGTGCTTGGGGGATCTGTACTCCGTATTTCAAGCATCGTGGACGAGCCGGGGTTCGCAGCCGATGGGGAATAATTTCTCCGTTAACGTCAGATCCGTTCAACGCGTCGCGTAGGCTCCATGACATCGCCCCACCTCAAAAGCTTAAGAACCGCAGCCATTCGCGGGCCGAGCTGGAGCGAACTCGTCTCGAGATTTCCTTTGCTAGAATGACAGTCCGAGCGGTGGCTCGCCAAGCTCGCACTACTTTCCAGAATTTTGACATTCCAACATCGCCACTAGGAGAATTGGAGCATCCAAGAGGCCGACAAAACGAGCAAAACGTCTGCGTCGGCAAAGCTACCCAAAACACCAACCCGGAGATTGGAAAAGTATAATTGGTAGTATGATCCAGTCGCGACGGAAAGCTCGCAACGGGAATCGTGACTTGACGCATCTTAGAATACGCGGACTCCATTGCCGTCCAACATGTTTGCCCAGCCGTTTGCCGTGCACAATTGTGATCTGCAGGATATTGAGATGCGCGCATAATATGTATATTGTTCAATAAGGTTTATTTGAGAGATTGGGCGCTGGGCGGTCGCGAGAAGGGCTTTCCTAGGGGTTCTTCGCAGAATGGTACCTGAAACACTGGTCAGAGATATTGGTAGCAAAAAGGGCAAAGGTTGGTTCGCTTCAAATCGAGTCTCCCACGGCCAGCAATCTCAAACTTCCTAGTGTCAACAAGCTTCGAAAGGGTGAAAGCTTGGCTCAATTGGACTCAAAGATGCGCATGGGAAACGAGTTGACAGCATGAAAGCATAGGTTCTAACTATATTTTCAACTACCTGTATCTTCTAGACTATCGGACCGCTGGCTCTTAGCATGTAGATTAGATGAAGAAACCCGGTCTCGTAAACCAAACATCACACAAAGCACTTCATATGGAAGAAACCTAAATTTGAACAATTTTATCGCTAATAACGATCACTTGGCGAGTTCTGTGCATTCACAATTTCAACCCTCCGTCGCTTGGAAAATCACGAAGTCTTATAAATCTCTCTAAGTTACGAGACAAGCTACTTTAAGAATTGAACCGCATTTTTGAACTTGCCATCTTTTCCACCGCAAGATATCAACACCTTGCTTTTGAAGGATAGTCTGGATAAATTCAGCGAGTTGCAAGCCCTGCTAAGGGTGATTCCACCGCCATTGGAACAGCCGAAAACCATCTTAGTTAATTAACTAGCAATTATAGCTCTTCCATAGAATCTTAAAATTCCACGATTGCGTGTTTATAGAAATCAGCTTTGTTTATATACTGATATTATATGTGGTTTATGAGAGCACAAAATAGTACTCCCTATACCCATAACAATATCAGGCTAGGATCAGAGGACCGAGTCCCGCAAGCCTCTCGCTTGGCCCTGCACTCTTACCCTGGGTCAGCAGCAGAAGCGTAGATTTGGCAATAATCTCCCACCGTTACCGCAACACAATCCTAGAATTTCAAAGAGCCCGAACTAGATGTCTTGTCAGCCCATGAATCCCCTAACGAGTCAATGTTACACCAAACTCATACGGCCGGAGGCGATGAAGATACACGATTCCATAATCTTAGTGAAACCGTTTTGTCAGCATAGTATGGCAGGATCTATACAAGTATGTCTAACTGTTAGTTGCAAAACAGCAGCCGAATAAATGTGACGTACCGAGGAAATCTCTCGGGGAGCTAGCGGTCTGATTTACAACAACTATGACATCCTGGTCAATACCAATCAGGCTAATTCTGACTTTAAATCAAATACATGTGTAGCACAGAGCGCATTGTCCTGCGCGTTTGTATCAGGAGGTCCTTGCGCTATAACCTGGGGGTTTCATTACCATCTCGGGTGCTATACCATAACACAAAATAACGTTAGGAACCGATATTGACGAAGTCTATAAATAAGGGGGCCATTCTTGTGAGCTTCACCACCATCCGTTATCAAAAGTCAGAAGCTTACCGCTCAATCCAAATTCTCCCCAAAAAAAAGTTCGACCGCCTCAAGGATATCAAAAGTATAGACTCTTGACTTAAGCTTCTACCTCAAAGCAAAGATGAAAGTTCTCAGCATCGTCGCTCTGTCTCTGGTCGGCGCTGCCGTCGCCGTTCCGGCCCCAGCCCCGGCCCCGGCTGCTACTGGGGGATATGTCTACTGCTATAAATGCGAAGGACAGCCAAAGATCTGCCTTCCATAGTATGTTCCGATCCCCGAAAGTATATTTGAACTTATGTACCAAGCTAACGTGTAATGAATAGCATCCCGATCATCGATCCATGCCGCGCCAAGCCATCTACCTCCTAAGTTGTATTACCATCAACACGATTTCTCTTCGGCATCTTAAGCAATTCCCCGACTTCCGACATATTGGAAATAAAAGTTCATGCACCGAGCTCTTGTTTGTAGCATAAATATGAAATTTAACTTGGCCTTATCCGCACACACCTGCAAGTTCCGAAAGCTTATCGCTATATACGTCTCATGTATTGATGTAATCGTGTGTACCTAGTTGCTACTAGGCTATCTCGATGATAGAGCTACGAAGCGTCGTCAAGTATATCTTGTTTCTGAGATATTTCTAAAATAAATCAAGGAATTTATAATAAAGCAAAATCGACTCATTTTCACATCATGATGAGATTGTAGCACTATTTTCTCGTAATGCCTGGGAGAAAACTTCGCAAGGAGACTAAAGACAAACTATACACATGAAAACTATATCAAAACGTATATTGGAAGTTGAGATAAGTATGACATTCTATTGTCCTTTGCCAAGATTCCATGGTGATACAATGAGGTAGGAATATAGCCAGGGTGAAGTTCGTGACAATACCACCTGAGCCAGCTGGCGTAGTGTTAACAAATGTATACAGCTTCTCTGTACAGCTTATTGGGATATGCTGGCCAACCGAGCCTACAGCGGCCACCAGGGGTCCCAGTGACGATGTATCATGATAATAGTGATGTAGGGGCGGTACATTGATCGTAGGAGTGGTTATGGTGGCCGTCACGACGCATCATCAGCAACGCTTGCGTCCTTGGGCTGAGGGTGAATAATGGCGGTTGACGGTGACGTTGATGTTGGTGGTCGTACCATGGTAGCGAGTATGGTGGTGGTCGGCAGAGGTCGGTGGTAATTGGGGGAGGGAGAGGGGAGAGGGGGCTGTATGCAGTCCCAGTATGAAGCAACAATAGGGAAATAATACGCGCACATCAAATTTAGAGTCACTTGCCATAACCATGCAGTGCTTCGGGTTACAAAACTGACATCCCTTGGTCTTAAGACCAAGGGATGTCAGTCTTATGAAGAGCAGCTCTGCAGCCGGCATTTAATCAAACGTTATGATCGAGTATTTCGAAATTTCGAAGTTACACTTATACACATGGCGATATGTAGCAGCGCTCACGCCGCGACGCATACCCGAAACGACAATGCACCGCGATGATGCGGGTATTGAGTTTATTGCAGCTGGAGTCCTAGTATACACACAGCTAGGAGTCTCCATCTGTATACTTCTTTACTTCTTGCGCCCTCGTAAACCGAAATTCCACCTTTAGTTGCGTTGGAGATACTGGCTACCAGCAAAATGCAACGTTGCAACGGAGGTGCTAGTATTCAAATTACATAATCAGTCGTTTGATAGCGATTTCTTAGGCTGATTTCCATTAATAGTGAATATCTACGACCACAGACTGTGGAACATTAAGTATCCAGTGTGATCTGTAGATGTTGTTTCCTATAGTCGTAATTGACTATGATAATAGTCCACTGCAGACGACACTTTCTTTAAGGTACTCGCCTAATTTATTATCTATTGTGTGCGTGGTTCTAGTTAGTTGACTGAGTTCGGTCGATGGGAAGACCGCTTCAGACGGCTTCTTCGTGATGTCTGGGCACTTCGGGAAAAGCCACAGCACCAACGCAAAAATAGACGTCATCTCCCATCCACAAAGAATAGCACGTGCATCGGATTCCAGTGAAAAAGCCAATTCAACGATACCGAGGGAAACTTATGGCTGTTCCGCATACAATATGGCTCTCGGAAGAAGGCCAAAATTAAAAGTACATCGCCAAGACACGCCGACAAACTGACTTTGCAACCTCGTATTCGAACCATCCTGAGTCGACGGAAGCCGCCAGCAAACTTCAGACTAAAAGTCACAAGATTCAACAATGGGGAGAACTTTCAAGCTGAAGAACTCTCGGAGAAGACCGGGGCTTCCATACGGATGGAGATGAAACTGGGGATTTTCCTGCGGGTTTTATGTCTCAGAACAATGTTCGACCGAAAAAATTGAGAGTCTAGCACGCTAGACTCCGCGCGTGGACTCGGTAACCGGAAAGCTTAACGTTCGCAATGGGGTTGACAATGAAGCATCGAATTGGAAAGTATTCCGACTATTGCTACCAGGTGGCTGATCTGCGAGGCCTACGAGGCCCGCGAAGCCCCACTTCGCACTTTGCCGCACAACTGGGGTCAGGAATTCACATGCCAATGTTTGTGGCGTTACGAAGTAAGTTCGAATTTGCGGAACCATCAGTTATCGACGACGTAACCACGCTTTCCTTTCTAGACATGAAGGCAAAGAGTGTACGGTTTGGGGGTTCCGATTGTCCCAATTGGCGCGAAAGTGCGCCGTCTCGGGTAAATATCATGATATATCACAGTCATGACTCGATCGAAAGATGCGACAGGCAATCGTTAAACGATTCGATTGCCCCCCAACCCATGAAAAAATCTTCATTCCAGCTAATATTCTTGTGCCGGCGGCATGGGTATAATCATAATCCTACGTCCCATTCGCCTGTGTATGTGCGGCACTGTTCGTTCGTATCCTCCCTCGGCTACCCATCGACCACCAAACTTCGCTCAGATACCCTTTCGAAACTAAAAGCCTCGGATATCAGCCCACATCACGAATCGGGTTATTCAAAGGAGCTCTCTTTGCATGCGACATTGCAATTTTTTAACCTTCGAAAATTAAAACACCCGGCCAAAATTATGAAAGGATATATGTCAGCGAGTGGCACAGCGGCTGTATTCGCTCACGATTGGAGATGACATCTCTCGGCACCGCGCCAAGCTTCTCTGATTCTTTTGATATCAACCTTAGCGGCTTTGGCGCTCTCCGAAAAGCCATTCTCTCGATATCCACCAATAGGAGCCTACGCTAGACGGGAAGCACATTCAGGCCTGCCACGCGCAACACCTTCGGTGACCGGAGGGTTTAATACAAGACAAGACTACCTGCCACGCAGGTCGAGAACAACCAGAGCTAAGCTTTTGTTAGTTGAATAAGTTCAATATGATATAAAATGCAGAGTAAATTGCGCTGGCGCGCTGCTGGCATACAATACCATTTGCACGACTGCGATTCTACGGATCCGCATTCGGTGTAGATATACAGGGAGGATCCAGGCAATGGTATTCATTCCGAGATATCCGACCCAGGGGTTTTCTCCCGCCCCCACCGTCTAGATATATATCTTGCACACAGTATCTGCTATTGCTGCGTATATGCATATTCAGCCCTCTATTGCATATGCGCCTCGTATAGCCGTTCCCATTCCACATCAGATGATTCTCAAAGCCCCTCTTCAGGGTATATCCGCGAAGCAGGCTTGGGTTTTCTTTTCCATATTTTCCGCGATTGCGGCTGGATCACGGCTAGATTACGGTAGCTGGTATTACCAAGCGGACTTGATCTTACGATGGATTGCACTTGGCATTTACTCGTGCCTTGACCCTGCGTCTACATGTCTTTCGACGGCTAATGGTCAGGTTGTACTCAGGTGTGACACCGCGTACCGGTCACATCTCACCGAAGGCAATGTCGGCCGAGAGGTTTGGAACTTTGCTACGAAGGTATAGAACGAAGGAAAGAGGAAAAGAAGGAAATATGGTACGTCTGTCAGGTTGGGGATTCTTCAATAAGAGGCCTCAAAGCCATAGCCCTCAAGATTTGTTTAAATCAAAGCTCACCTGCCCTCTCCTTTTGTAGATTCATCTCTCGATCACTATAGACAGTTCGCCCTTCTTACCTCTTTAACTTCTTTCGTCCTCCATAGTAAGCTCTAGGGAGTCAGGACTCTGACACCTAAGCCCTAGGGTTACCAAAGATGTTCTCCATGCGGCGTTTTACATTTTATGTTACCGCAGCCATCTTTTTGGCGCCTCTAAAAATCGTTGGCGCTGACCCCCCACCCGATGAAACAATCATCATCACCGCCGATACATTCATCTCAGACCTCACACCTTGTCCTCAACTATGCTCAGAAGTTGGCAACAACCCAGACAATTGGACGGTTTACGATAGCGTGGAGCGGCTGACTGCCTGCCCGGAAACTATCCTACTCGACTTCAACGTCTTCAATCCTCTGGATAGTGGTGACACTACCGTAAAAATATCCGCTTGTACTGGAGCAACTACTCAAACCACAAAACGTCAAGAGATCGATGACAGCTATATGGAGATAATTGTGAATAACTGTGCAGAAACCGGCGTTTGGGCGATTCACCTTTTCATGGCTACCCTTGGCACGGGGGATTCCGGAAAATCGACTGAAGTCATCGATGCGTCGAGAAAAGTCCAAACCTTTTTGCGTACAACCGAGAACTGCGGCTCCGTTATCAACTTTGCGTACTCGAATAAAGTTGTATTGGGGGTATACGTTGGTGGAAACACCCAAAACCACGCTGTCGCGGATGTAGTTGTTGAAAAGTTCATCGCGGACATTCAATTACACGGTCTCGCCGATACAAAAATCGCTCAGTTCTGCGGTCCGGATTCCGATTACGTTATCGGAATAGTCGCAAACACAAAAGGAGATCTATTCGGTGTTCAATCCATCGTCAAGAATTGGACGGATTCTAAATGCGTGGATGATCCCCAATATCATATTGTCGGCTGGGACGATGTAATAGTTAAGGTTGCTTCTTCACCAATTATCACAGCCGAGTTCCCGTGGGGTACGGGTGACTTTAGAGCAGGAAGTAACATGCGAAGATCATACGCTGGCGTGCCGCAAGCGCTTCAACCGAGAGCGACCTGCAGCTATATTAAAGTTGTCTCAGGCGATTCCTGCGCTACACTCGCTTCGAAATGCAAGATTACCGGGAACCAGTTTATGCAATATAATACCAAAGCAAATCTCTGTTCTACACTCGCTGTTGGACAGCCTGTTTGCTGTAGTTCAGGCACGCTACCGGATCTCAGGCCAAAGCCTAATGCTGATGGCACATGCGCATCGTATCTCGTCAAGTCTGGCGATTACTGTGCAGCGATTGCAGCTGGTAGAGGTCTAACAGTCGCGAACCTCGAATCGTTTAATAAACAGACTTGGGGTTGGACGGGATGTAACAATCTTTTAGCGGGTGTCAAGATGTGTCTCAGCACTGGTAACCCTCCCTTACCAGCACCCATCACCAATGCTGTCTGTGGACCTCAAGTTCCCGGTTCTAAAGCCCCTGCATCCGGACAGACCCTCGCGTCTCTTAACCCTTGCAAGTTAAACGCATGTTGCAATATTTGGGGCCAATGTGGTACTACCGCTGAGTTTTGTACTATAACAAGGTCGGCCACCGGTGCTCCTGGTACATCAGCTCCAGGAACGAACGGGTGCATATCGAATTGCGGGACGGACGTGGTCAAATCCGCAGCGCCAGCTCAATTCATTTCTGTCGCGTATTACGAAGCATGGAGTCCTCAGCGACCTTGTTTGCAGATGAATGTGGACCAGATTGATAAAAGTCAATATACCCATATCCATTACGCATTCGCTGAACTTACGAGCAACTTTCAAGTTGATATATCTGGCGTACAAGGCGAATGGAATAAATTCAAAGCTATGACCGGAATCAAGAAGATTCTATCTTTCGGCGGATGGTCATTTTCAACGGAGCAGGACTCGTATCCTATTTTCAGACAAGCCGTTACGGATGCCAATCGCCAAACTTTCGCGAATAACGTTGTTGCTTTTCTGATAGCTCACAACCTGGACGGCCTTGATTTCGATTGGGAGTATCCTGGTGCTCCCGATATCCCCAATATTCCTCTCGGTAATCCGAACGATGGAGCGAATTATCTAAAATTCTTAAAGATGGTTCGTGCGCAGCTACCTTCCGGAAAATCTCTCTCTATCGCTGCACCGGCTGGGTTCTGGTACCTACAAGGCTTCCACCCTCTGAAAGACTTCGCACCAGTCTTGGATTATGTCATCTACATGACCTACGATCTCCACGGCCAGTGGGATTACGGGAATAAATGGTCACAACCAGGATGCTATTCAGGAAATTGTCTACGCTCTCACATTAACTCCACGGAAACCCTCAACGCACTATCCATGATCACGAAGGCCGGCATTCCATCGAATAAAGTCATTGTCGGAGTCTCCAGCTACGGTCGTTCGTTCAAAATGGCTACAGTAGGATGCACGACCCCAATGTGCAGATATCTAGGTCCGCAGTCCCGTGCCATGCCTGGACGATGCACGGGAACCGCAGGGTATATCTCAAACGCTGAGATTGACGAAATCGCCCGGACCAATCCCAGCGCCCGAAAGATATACGATACAGAATCAACGTCTAATATTCTCGTTTGGAACAACACCGAATGGGTAGCGTATATGGATAACACGAATAAAGGAGGGAGAGTCGGTTGGTTCAAGGGTTTGAAAATGGGAGGAATTAGTGATTGGGCGGTTGACCTTCAAGCGTTCGTGGCCCGGCCGCCGCCGCCGTCGTCAACTACGACCTCCACTCAGTCAGCGTGGCCTACTCCTACAAGTGGAACTATACCAAATTGTATCCAATTCGCGTATTTCCGTGTAGCCGACACTTGCGATACTTTCTTGACGAGATATCCAACCGTCACGAAATCGAATTTGGTTACTTGGAACAAATCATTGGGCAGCGATTGCTCTGGAGTAGCGAATGTCAGAGGCAAGAATATCTGCATAGCGTATCCGACTCCGGACTCCGGAACCGCGCCAGGTTGCAGACAGTATGCGTACTTTAGAGCAGCAGATACGTGCGAGACTTTTCTTGGCCGATATCCGAGTGTCACGAGAGCGAATCTAATCGCTTTCAATACTCTACTGAAAAGCGATTGCTCAGGACTGGCTGATATACGTGGTCACAGCGTGTGTATCGATGCCCCGACGCCACCGCCAGGAAACCCTCCACCAAATCCTTCAACTCCGCCGCCGGGAAACCCTCCACCGTCTCCTACTACAACTCCCTTCACGTATCCTACTCCAACATCTGGAACAGATCGCGATTGTACAAAATTTGCATACTGGCGTGTCGCGGATACTTGTGACACGTTCTTAGCGAGATATCCCGCCGTCACTAAAGAGAATCTAGTCGCTTGGAATAAACTACTGGGACCGGATTGCCATGTCTCCGCTGACATCAAGGGTCACAACGTCTGCATAGAAGCACCTCCTCCTTGTAATAAAGGTTTCCGCTACAACACCTTGGAAGAAGTTCAGAACGATCTGGCCAATATTCCGACAAATTGCATTAACAGTTACCTGCTCTCGGCCCAATCCAGCAGTCTTTTCAAGACGATCAATGATTATCGGGGCTTACTTAACGGTGGATACGATGAGAAATTCGACATATATGAACAAAACGTACGATTGAACGTACTGCCGGAATTCGAAAGATGGGTTCTTGGACACGCGGATCAATACTTTGACTGTTACATCCCATACGTACCCACGCCTGAGCGGATGGACCACTGTCCATCATTGAGACCTATAAGGGGCGATCGGATCGTCGAAAAGCCTTGCGACTGGGTCGTCAAAGATTTGACGATATTCCAGAACGATGCCGCCGAACAAGCTGGGATTGCCAAAAATTGGTACACCTTCCAGACAATCCTGGTAGATGAGCCACCGCCGGGACCGTGTGGCGACGAATGTAATATATACTGGAGGGGATACCCGGTTCTAAACGACACCATCAGAGTCCCGGATCCGAAAGACGAAATCGGTGAAGCGTTGGACAAGTTGCGAGATATCGCTCAGTTGCTCAAGGATATCGCGGAATATGATGATGCGGACGAACTTCTCGCCGCTCTCTATGCTTCCGAGATTCCTGTCTTCATGGCGCAGCAAGCTTTGCAGAGCATGCGGGATGTGGTTGAGACTGCGAATGAGATTATCGAAGCAAATAAAATATCGTTTATCGTGGGGTTTATTTCCGGGTTCTTATGGGTAATACCCGCGGTTGGGACATATTCCTCAAGCCTTGGGTTTCAGCTTACAGGTTTCATATTGGAAAGGGTTGGGAATCTTGCGATTCGCGCTTTCAGTCTTTATAGCCTTATCACGGATCCGACCAGTACAGTGACCACGATTATGGGATATTTTATTGGAGCGGCAGCTAGACGGAACATTGCAAGGATGGCTAATTTGAGACTGGCTATGAATCCGACAGAGCAAGCGGCGCTAGGGGCTTTTGTTGTGCAGAGGACGGCTTACATGAGGGGACTGATTTATAAATAAATTGTTCGCCTCAGTGGTAGGCTATACTCATGATTTATACCTAGGAGATATCCTTTTTTGTAGTTAAGAAAGAGCTAATACGCAGAATTGAAAGCGAATCGAACTTGCACTTTGTCGCATTTTTGTTGTCGTAGCCACGTGACAAGCACGCTTTGGTTTCAAGAATATGCGCCGACACGAGACGCTCGACGGTTTGGACCGATTCCGAAGTGCGAGCGCTTTTGGCCCTCATTAATCACAATCACAATCACGTCTCGATCTGCTTCCAAACACACATCACAATGAGATACTTTCTGAGCAATTCGCCTGAGAAAA
Organism: Dactylellina leptospora; assembly: GCA_036971365.1. Classification (NCBI taxonomy): domain Eukaryota; kingdom Fungi; phylum Ascomycota; class Orbiliomycetes; order Orbiliales; family Orbiliaceae; genus Dactylellina; species Dactylellina leptospora. The sequence continues at coordinate 35,764 of JAJTUC010000021.1, read as the reverse complement.
AAATCTTTATTCTGCATTGTCACATTATTATTGTTCTTGATCCCGGTTCGCCATTATTGAACGGGAGGTGAAAGAATAAAACCAGGTCCAAGAGGGAAAAGGGCATCAGCTTAAAAATAATGAAGCTTGAAAAAACCGTGCAAACAATTGCTATTCGACGAATGAACGGTGATGAATAGAGCTTATTAAGGGTGTCCGTCTGTTCAACGCGGGTATAAATATTTCGGAACCCAGTAGGCCTGGTCTCCGGTCTTAGTTAGGGAGAGAGTATTTGTATTGCAGGCTAGCGTCCAAATTTGGATCCAATGTATTTTGGATACCTTCTTTGGGTACCTTGTGAGTATATCGCACTTATAAAGTATTCCCGATATAGTTAAGAAAGTTATTAACTTAGTATACTTTTTATAGAAGAGTTTTATCTACGACCACAGAATGAGGAACATAGGGTATCCCGTCCGCTCTGCCTTACTCAAGCCTCATATCGATCGATCAGTAGTGCCGTGGGTGACCAGGTGCGAATCCCGATTGTTGTAGATTTACTTTTTTTTGTTTTGGTTTTCGGTATATTGATTTTGAGAAACGAAGCTTCTCGTTCACACATAATCGTACTGCCATTTTTGAATATATAGAGTAACAGAGTAGGCTCTAGATCTGGCTTTGAAGCAAATTTGAAGCAAAGCCAAATCTCTGGAAATATTTTTGTAGCGAAGTTTTTTTTTAAGTAAAAAGTTTTCTTGGGCTATGCCAAATTTGAACAAGTCTCATATTTGCCGAATTCCCCGAGACAAGAACGCGGCGTCCGGGCGGCCCGCATAGATGGCGGCGCAGGGGGAGCAACGCAAGTTCATGTTCGCTGCTGGGAGGACTCTTGACGGTCCCGTCAACTGTCCTGGATTATGGGGCGGGGGGAGTTGCTCAAGCGCTGCAGCCAGTGCTAGTGCTGGTCCCCGCGGACAAAAATCGACGTATTCCAAATCAGAATTCAAGTTTCGAATAAATGCAGGTTTTTTTGTGATTTTTCCACCTTATTCTGGTTGGGGAGACTAAATCTATTTCTGAAACAATCGTGATGGAAATACTAGTATCTAGTACCAGTATTTTACTAATTATGGTACAGAGGGTCTCGTGAGCCAGACATCACACGAAGCACTTGCTGCTCGGGAGAGTTTGGCTTCGCGAGACCGGGTACAGTGTAAGAATCCGTCCATTGAATTTTGCACGGCTTGCAACTCGACCGTTTGGTATGTGGAGAAGTTCTTTTGCATGTAAGCAAGAGGCACAGCATCGATATCTGCTACCAGCTGCTTGTTTTGCTACGGCCCTTGAAACTTTCGTGGATCCTTAAGCGCTGCGGACACCGATTGGTTAACGAGCGCCGACCCCGAGACAACCCCGCTCAGACGAAAGGAAGAGGTGGAAATAACGAGAAATGGTCAGATCTGAGAGAAGAGTAAACAAACTGAACAGATATCGCCATCTCATCTATTAATTCTTAGAACCATCCAAAAACGATCAAAACCTTTATCCTGGTTAGATGACCGGTCATCGCTCATATTCGAAATCACGAGGTCTATCTAAAAGCGGGATGCAACTTTCAACATGACAGGGAACTATAAGGAGGAAAGCTGCAAAGTTCTGCCAATTTAGTCGCTAGAAGGGCGGTCGTCGTGCTAAATACACCCTCACGCTTCGGTGCTCTGTGAATTTAGGACTTCTGGTGCATGCAATGATAACGAGGCGAATCGTACCGCATATCTGCTTCCGCCAACATGCCTATTCTCAAAGAGCACCGAGATTATCATGTGGGATGGATATGTGCGCTCCCACAAGAGCAGACCGCGGCGACCGCGATGCTGGATGAAAGACACGGCGACCTTCCCAAACCACATATAGACCCCAACAGCTATACTCTAGGGTCGGTGGAGGGCCACAACGTTGTAATGTCATGTCTACCTAAAGGGCTCATAGGTAATATCTCAGCGGCAGTGGTTGTTACCAATATGATAACTACATTCACAGCTATCAAGTTTGTCCTCTTAGTCGGCACTGGTGCGGGTATCCCTCGTAAAGTCAGGCTCGGAGACGCCGTAATCAGCACACCCGAAAAGATATCGCCTGGCGTTATTCAGTTTGGATTCAACGAGGCCACTCAAACATTTGAACAGCTTGGAGCGCTTAACACTCCCCCAAACATTCTTCTAGCTGCCCTGTCAAAGCGAGAATCTGAATGCGATCTGGCCGGGTCGAAGATTGGTGGTTATCTCGAGCGAATGGCACAGAACTACCCCCGACTGGCGTCAGCATTTCTGAGATCTGAGTTACTCAAGGATGAATTATATAGATCCACTTATATCCACGTTAGTAGCGGGATTAAGGAAGACAATAACGATTCTGTAGAGTCAGATGAGGATGAGGATGAGGATGAGGATGAGGATGGGGAAAGCGATAATGGGGAGGGAGATGAAAATTGCCAATTCTGCGACAAATCGAATGTTGTCAAGCGAAAAGCTCGAGATATGCGGGTGCATTATGGTCTTATAGCATCCGGAAACCTGTCCATCGAAGATACACAATCACGGGATAGACTGAACGAGACCCTGGGCGGCAAGGTTCTATGCATCGAAAGAGAGGCTGCAGGGCTCATGAGTAACGTTCCTTGCTTGGTAATCCGGGGTATTTGCGGTTATGCAGATTCACATAAGTACGGGGCCTGGCGTGCGCACGCTGGAGCAGTCGCCGCGGCATGCGCGAAGGAGATCATGGGATACGTCCAACCAGAAGAAGTTAAAAACGAGAAAACTGTCAAAGAAGTTCTCACAGAACGTAAGATAGAGCCCCGCAATCCCTTTGATACAATGTATATGATATGTGGATGCGTTAAATCTGTACGAACTGTATTGATAATACGTTCCGCTATCAATCCTGATCTCTTTCAACATTGTCGCGGAGTCTAATCTTGTATATTCAGTTCACGATGTCGTGTCCAAGGTCAGTGCGAATGTTGAAAAGATTAGTAGTAAAATGGACAGGGATGAGGACGTCGAGGTTCTCAACTGGATTACAACGATTGATTACTACGCTCAACATAACGATCATATCAGAGCGCGACAACCTGACACAGGTCAATGGTTATTGGATTCAACAGAGTTCCAGACTTGGATGAGCGATTCAAACAAAACGCTTTTTTGCTCAGGTATCCCTGGCGCGGGCAAAACCATCATAGCGGCAATCGTAGTGGACCTTCTTTTGACATCCTTTGGGAATGACGGAGAAGTGGGTGTTGCCTTCATTTATTTCAGTTACGGAAGGGCACACGAACAAAGCATCGACGACGTGTTATCGAGCGTACTGAGACAACTGAGCTCAGGTCTCGCTCAGATCCCGGACAGAGTAAAACGCCTTTACGATACGCATAGGATCAAAGGATCAAGGCCCAAGACCGAAGATTTGTACAACATCTTGATATATGTTGCAAAGCTCTACTCGAGGGTATTTCTTGTGGTTGATGCACTTGACGAGTGTCAAATATCGGAGGGTGGACACCATGGGTTTTTGAAGAAGCTATTCCATTTTCAGGCACAAACACACGCTAGCTACTTTGCCACTTCGAGGAACATCCCCGAGATAAGTGACCTGTTTAAAGGAGAACAGAACCTTAATTTGGAAGTCCGCGCTAGCAAAGAGGATGTACGGAAGTATTTAGACGCCCGCTTGCTCACCATGGGCCCTATTATCAAAGAGCATCCAGACCTTCGAGGAAAAATTGCAGAAAAAATTCTAGGCGAGTTTGACGGAATGTAAGACACCTTGCTGGACATGGTATATTAACACGAATGCGCTAATACGGATACAGGTTTCTAATTGCGAGACTCCGACTGGGATCCTTCACCTCCTTGGTGACTAGAAAAGAAGTTCATACACAGCTTGGGAAGCGACTATCAGGATCAAACCTCTATAAAGCCGTCTACGACGAAGCAATGGGGAGAATCCAAGACCACGTGGAAAATTCTAGAGAATGGGCTATGAAGCTTCTCTCTTGGGTATCCAGTACAAGAAGGGTACTCACAAAATCTGAACTAGCGCATGCTCTCGCCATAGAGATCGGAACCGCTACACTAGACGAGGAAAACATTCCAGATATTGAATATCTAGTGTCGCTGTGTAGTGGGCTAGTGGTGATTGACCAAGATAGTGAAAACGTCCGATTGGTCCACTACACCACACAGGAATATTTCGATGATACGTCAAACACTTGGTTTCCTGACGGCCACAATGGTATCGTAAAGGCGTGTGTTACCTATCTTTCGTACGATAGCTTTAAATCCGGACCAAGTCCAACCTTCAAGGCACTCCAAGCGAGACTTCAGTCAAATCCTTTCTACGAGTATTCCGCCAAAAACTGGGGTTATCATGCTTCTTTAACGCCAGAGAAGGACCCAGTTGTGGTGAAGTTTCTGGAAAACGACGCGTTGTCATCATCGGCTGGTCAAACCTTGATGCCGTTCGGCACTATAGGGTCCTATAATTTCGACAGAGACGCCCCCATGAGGATCAAAGGATGGCATCTTTTGGGATACTTTGGGCTTCACAATTATGTGGAGACATTATCAACCTCCGTTGATGATTTGGATGTTCGAGCTGACCAAGCCTGGACATCTCTGCTATGGGCTTCGAAGAACGGACACGACGCGGTAGTCAAGTTATTGATAGACTTGGGGGCCGACGTTGATGCTAGAGATGGGGAACGCAACAGGACAGCTCTAATATGGGCTACAATGAATAAACATGGGAAAGTGGCGGAAGTCCTTGTGAATGGGGGCGCGGATATTGACGCGAGGGACCAAATAAACCGCACACCGCTATTCTGGGCCGCAGAAGAAGGACAGGAGGACGTTGTGAAGTTATTATTAGAGAAAGGCGCGGACGTTGACGCTCGGGATGTACACGACCGCCCACCTCTAATCTGGGCTGTAGAGAACGAACATGCCGGCGTCGTAACACTCTTACTGGAGCATGGTGCGAACATCGATGCGAGGGATGTTGTGAAGCGAACGGCTTTGTTTTGGGTGGCGGAGGATGGACTCGAAGGAGCGATGAAACTCTTATTAAGCAAGGGTGCTGACGTCGATGCGAGAGATGATTTTAATCGAACACCGCTCAGTTGGGCGGCGGAGGATGGGCTTGAAAGAGTAGCGAAAGTTTTGATCGATGCCGGCGCCGATATTCACGCCAAGGATCAATTCGACAAAACACCGTTCATTCGCGCGAAGGAACACGAACATGAAGGTATCATGAATCTTTTTACTCAACAACGGCCACAAAGTCTCAGGAATAGATATCCCCTTGAGAACCAGAAATCTAGGACGGGTGCTCGACCCCGTCTCTGAGACTAATTAACGAGTCTAGTTGTCTAGGCGTTATATGGCAATATTAATAAATGATGATCTATTCTAGGAGAACTTTTAGTCGATAAGTAGGAGTATTATCGTCAGATGTAGATGTATGTATTGTACCTAATTCATGAAATAAAGAGAGAAAAGTACTAATAAATTCGCAAAGATTATAGATTCCTCGGGAGAAAATGGTCCCGCGAAGCCAAACTGTCCCAAGCAGAGCGAGAGTGCTCCGTGTGATGTCTGGTTTACGAGATCAGAAAAAGAGAGATATTCACAGAAACCCCAAGGCGTATGAGGCGGAAGACAAACAGACAAAGTAAAGAGAAACTGAAAGTTAAGAAGATTAAGGAGAAGAAGTAATTATGTATTATTGAACGAGGTAGACTTTCGCATTGAAGACGGGTTGAGATGGATACCGTACTCCTAACAAAAATCTCGAATCTAAACACAATTTATCAAGAATAAACCATTTTAAAGTGAAAAAAAACAAAGGCAAGATGTATCTAATCCAAAGAGAAACCCAGAAGAAATGTATCAGCGTCAAGTCGACCTTCAGGTTTACTCTTGCCCATCCTTCAATTCCGCTTCTTTAATCTGGGCCATAACCTTCGTAAACTCGGGAAAGTAAGTTTCAATGACCAGCTTGCTGTATCCTCTCAAGACCTTATCCTTCAAAACAAAGTCTTTGCAAAAGGGATTACTCTCCGTTCCCAAGATATTGATCAACATGGCGGAGACAACCGCGTCGATATCACTTGGTGCGGTGGTGTTGTGGAACCAAGGAGTGTTTCCCGGGGAAGTAGCAGTAGGAGACAGACGAACGGAGAGGTTGGTGAGCGCTTCCAAAAGAATAGTGTCGACTTCGGCATCGGTGTGGCGGCCGATACCTTGCGCGACGAGGGAGGTCATGAGGGTTCGACGGAACCACCAGCGGAGCGGGATGCGGACCAAGAATGGGAGATCGCCGAAAACCTAGCCCCGGATAGTTAGCCACATTCTTGATTAGGAAAATTTAGAAGATTTTTATAACGCAGTCCGGGGTTGACATTATAAAATGAGGGAATTAGTGCGCGATAGCGTACCTCTTGGGCAATGACGGGCTCGTTTGGTTTAGTAAACCATCTGCTTCGCACGATAGCCGGATAGATCCCTTCCTCCCAGAACCCGCGATAGGCCAGACTCTCAGCGATTTGAACGTCGGTCAACCCGGCACTCTTGTCCAAATCGGCGATGTCGTTGGATTTGAGATATCTAACGATGAATTGGCTGTCTGGGATGACGACTCCATCGATGGAAGCGTATGGGAGTTTCTTTTTGGGGGCTTTGAAGGGGAGGGCATCTGTTTGTTGGTATGGAACGGAGGCAAAGCGGAGATAACATTCGATCTTTTGACAGTAGCCGGAGGCGGTGGGGGTGTTTGGGTGCTTTTCGAAAGCGTAGAGGATGATGGTGGTGCCGGACTTGGCAGTTGCAGGGACGGAGGGGGCAACTGCGGCGGCAGTGGTGGTCGCGGTGGTGGAGGCCATGTTTGGAGATGTTGTCTGTGTTGGAGATGTTGGAAATGTCGGATTAGGAAGGTTAAGCGAGGTTGGACAGACTGGGTTCGGACAAAGAAACCCGCAGCGGATAGATGCAGCGACGATTTGATATCGATAGATATTCTGATGGGGACAATGAGACCAATTGTGGGAAGAAGATGGTGATGAGTAGAGGAGAAAAAAGGGAGCGGAGCAGATTCAGAGCTGGCGCCTTGTTATATAGCACTCGTTCAGAGAGCGGTCGCAATGGGTTCCAACAAGCAAAGGAAAGCACAGCAAGTCTCACTGTACCAGATATCAGCCATCATGGAAATCTAGACCGGCCGTATACAACATCGATAACAAAGAATGAACTGAATTTGATCAGGCAGGATAATTCGGCCATCGGAATCTTCATGCTCCCATCCCTTGGTGCCTTTGCTTGCGTGCGGCTCCGTTGTGCTCTTCCCTGCCGCGTCACAGGCTCTCGCGGTCTGTGCAAACACTCACGGAGTACATTACATAACATTTGATTCCTGCAGATAATCGATTAAACTTTGCGGGCTCGTACAAGGGTGGTCATCACGCAGAATCAAATCGCTGCTGCGTTCCCTTGAGCGATTCCATTTGTCGTTCAACCTGGTCGCATTGAGCGAATGTAGACCAGAAGTGACCAAATAGTGCGACCCATAGTGATACCAAAATGACCTCTCCACGTAATACCCCAAGTCATCAGACTATCGCCAGCAGAGCTTCCCAGCAGAGTTTCTCCTCGAAAACCTCGTCCATAACGTTTCCTGCTGCCCAGAACCAGCAGCTATAAAGAAAAGCGACCTCGTCTTTCGGCCGGCGGACAGATATTCGCCCCGGTCGCCCAACAACACCGCAACACGCAGCGACTGGCTGCGAACAGGGCCTTCAAACACCCAGCCTGTTAGTTGACTCGAAAGTCATATTGAACGAGTGGAGTCGTTCAATCGGTTCGTTGGAGTCTCGGATTTCAGCTAGCTCGCTCAGAGACATGTCTTCCAATCGGCCAGTTTCAGGTACCAATCCGCTTTCTTTTCATATGGTTTTTGGCGTGTCCGCGCTGCTTCCGTGAAAGCCTCCTGCGCGACGCCGTCAGAGGCGTCAACATGAGATCAAAAGTTCGACCTTCGGGACCTGGAGCTCGCTTGCGCATTAACAGTTGCCGTTCCTGGTCTCCGGCCCCTGCTTATTTAACCAGGGCACAAGATTAGCTTTCTCCAACTTCGGACCATGCACTTCGCAGGATGCCTTCCTATGCCGTTTTTTTTCTTCATGCCGTTCGCTTTTTTCCTTTCACGAGCCGTAGACCTAGGGTTCTCTCTCTGGCTACCTATTCGTTGCGTTCTGCCTTCCCCTTTTTTATATCCCGGAATATATAATCCACCAGCACTCGAATACCCTATAAAAGGGCCATTCCGTTATCGATGGCCCTCTCGTTCCCATCCGGTTGAGATCAGTCATATCGGTTGGCTATCTTAGCTACTTTTCTCTTAGCCATGGTTCGCTTCATCTCGTATTCGTCTCTCGTCCATTTTCTGCTAACGGCTTCCGCCGTAGTAGCTTCGCCCCTCCACAATTCGAAACGTGGAGTAGAGCTAACCGGATACGAATATGTAATCGTGGGATCCGGTGGCGGTGGTGGACCCCTCGCGGCTCGTCTTGCGATACTCGGTCATAAAGTCCTCCTCATCGAAGCCGGAGACGACCAAGGAACCAATGTCAACGAGAAGGTTCCCGCTTTCCATGGACTATCCACCCAGGATGAGTCCATGAGGTGGGATTATTACGTTAACCACTATCAAGATGCCTCTCGACAGGCTCGTGATTCCAAAGCCGTCTACGATACTGTTGATGGTAAAACATATGTCGGCACCAGTCCACCGTCCGGCGCGAATCTGAAAGGTATATTATACCCTCGCGCGGGAACCCTTGGTGGCTGCGGATCTCATAACGCTCTGATCACCGTCAACCCGCACGACAGCGATTGGGACCACATTGCGTCCATAACCGGTGACGAGTCCTGGAGCGTGGACAATATGAAAGACTACTTCATCCGCCTCGAGAAGGTCAACTACAATCCAAACAGCATCATCGGCCACGGTACCGACGGATGGCTCTGGACCGAGCGAGTGGACGTATCATTGGCACTCCAGGACCCCAAAATCATAGCCCAACTGCTGGGTGCCGCGGCTGCCATGGGACAAGGGCTCATCAGCACTCTCGTAACATCAGTCGCAAATCTTGTAGGTGTGCTATTAGCAGATATGAACTCCGGACTACCTGGACGAGATGACAGAGAAGGACTATTCCAAATCCCTCTCGCGAGGAGGAATAAACGTCGTAATGGTCCTCGAGAGTTCGTAGTTAACACGGCGGGATATACCAACCCAGACGGGACTAAAAAATACCATCTCGATATCAGAATGAACTGTCTTGTCACAAAGATAATCTGGGACACCACGGGACCGAAGCCGAAAGCAATCGGTGTAGAATTCCTCGACGGAAAGTCACTCTACCGCGCCGACCCACGATCCGGCACCGCATCGGCGGGAGCTCCAGGTCGCGTTACCGTATCCCGCGAAGTAATCCTCTCCGCAGGCGCCTTCAACACCCCTCAACTGCTGAAACTCTCCGGCGTCGGCCCTACTGAAGAACTAGCCCGCTTCAACATTCCCACAATCGTCAATCTCCCAGGCGTGGGAACCAACCTCCAAGACCGTTACGAAATCGGGATAACATCCACCACCCCAACTGATTTCAAATTACTCGAAGGATGCACCTTCAACAACGGACCAGACCCCTGTCTCCAACGTTGGAACGCGGGTACCCAATCTCCCTACGAATCAAACGGTTTCGCCGAAGCAATCATCAAAAAGACGCAATATTCCACGACGGGTGATCCAGATATCTTCATGTTCGCCGGTCCATTGAACTTCAAAGGATATTATCCAGGCTACGCCACCGACGCAGTCACGGACCGTAGACATTGGACCTGGGCTATCCTCAAAGCGCATACCGGTAACACCGCTGGAACCGTAAAACTCCGCTCCACCGATCCGAAAGACACGCCTATAATTAACTTCAACTACTTCGACACCGGTACCTCATCCGCCGCCGATAACGATTTAAACGCCATGGTTGAAGCAGTCAAACTCGCTCGAAAGATCAATTCAAATCTCCCTCCCCTGGCAGAGACATTTACAGAAGAATCACCTAGTATCGGAATTAAATCTACCGATCAGATCAGACAACATATCAAAGATAACGCGTGGGGCCACCACGCTAGCTGTACATGTCCGATAGGACCGGATAGTGATCCGAATGCTGTGTTGGATAGTAAGTTTAGAGTTAGAGGCGTAAATGGGTTGAGGGTTGTCGATGCTAGTGTCTTCCCGAAGATTCCGGGACTGTTTATCGCTGTGCCGGTTTATATGATTGCTGAGAAGGCGGCAGACGTTATCCATGCTGCTGCCTTGGGGTATTAAATTAATGTACGAACTAAAAGAGACCCGGGGCTTTAAAAGTCTGGCTGCTGGGTGCTATATAGGTTGATAGATGAGGCACATGGATACAGGCTGTGAATCAAAAGCATAACTTTGCATCGATGCATCCTACGTCAGAAATAATTCTAAATAAGTATGAATTACATCGAATGAGATGACACACCCACGAATGGCAAGATCTTCTAGACTTTGGGGCCATAACGTATCAGCTACTTTGAACCCAGCAAGTCCCGTGGGAATCCAAATAATGAAAGATGGAAATATTTGAATCCTTTGCGGTGTGATGTTGCAGGAGTGTTCGTTGCACAAACTAGATGGTTTCGGAACCAAATATCGCGGCCTAATTATTTCGGGTCCTCACCAACCAGTCCGGGCTCCCTGGCTCTGGGTGATTACCATCATTACCTCGTTTGAATGAGTGCTCGCTGGCTTAAAGTAGAGTTCTAGCTTGGAGCGCCGCTTTGTTCTTTCGCTTTACACTCTTAGCCTTCGCGGTATAGATCTCCGTTATAAGATGAATGGGCTGAGCGAGAAAATTGCACCTCAATCATTGAAATCCACTATAACATTTGTTGATAAACGGCTTACATAGGCGGCAAGCTTTGAAATTAGATCTAATGGCAAGAAGCCATGAGCAAGCTGCACACTAACCAAAAAAGCCAAAATCCTAACACGAAATAAAGAAATCTCCCCAGTAAAGTGAAATATCACGCCTCAAATGCTTAAAACCCCAGAATATTCGGTACCAGAGACGACGACGCATCACCTATAAAACATAGGATACATCTTTCGCGGACTCCCCCTCTGCTCTTCATCGATCTCCAAAAGCGCCATTCTCTCCGCGGGAATAGTCCTCGGTCGTCGATTACTCCCCGGTGTTCTCGCATCACGATATTTCCCCCGCTTTTGGGGCGTAACGGGTGCAACGAAACCATTCTTCGGTGGCGATGGCTTTTCGTGTTCGAGAAACTTTGGGATTCTTTTGGGAGTAGCATTGATCATTTTTATTGCTAGATTCTCTCCCCCCTTTTGAGAAGATTTTGGTGGGGTAACGGTTGATTGGAATGGTGGGGCATTCTCATCCGCGACAATCTCTTCGTTGATATTTTTCATTTTCTTGACTGGTGTCGTGATCACAGATTGCTGAGGAACATTCTTCCCATCAGTCTTCGAAGGGCTCTTAGAGTTAGCCAAGAATAACATCTTGATCTCATCGATGACTTTGAAGTAGCGGCGGTGAGATTCAATCTATAGCCGGTATACAAATCAGCTTTGAAGGTATCCTGCATGGATGAAACTCCTAGATTATCATGTCATCGATTATATGAAAACACAAACATACAAATACAGCACGGCGCATTTCGAGTTCCTTCTGTTCCTGTCGGAGTTTGTATCGCTCTATTTCATGATATCTGTAGTTATTGGATGCGGAGGTGGTAGAGATATTTCGAAGGATGGTAGATTCATGCTCCGTATAGACAATCTCTCCACCAGGAAGGTTGTATGTATGATATTCAATCATTTCTGAGTCGTCGTTCATTCTTGGATGCCAGAGACAAAACGGAGTCGCAAAGTCGATGAAAGAAGCCAGCAGAGATGTAAAAGAATGATGAAACTAAGAGGGACTGAGAAATTCATAAAGGCTAAAATGCTTTTATGATGGAGAGAATAGGATTGGGAAACCAAAAGGGTCTCTTTATAGAGCCTCAACGCCGAGCGTATTCTAGGATCTTGGAATACATGTCACCCACTTTAGGTCCCCTACATGTATACACTGAACTGTAGTTTATCCTAGAAGTAGTTGGCACCAAGCACTATTAGAAGCTAGTACAGAAAAACACATTCTTCGCTAAGTCCATTGTAAACGCGTTTTTCACGTAAACCGAAAGTTTCGAATTATCACTAATAGGCAAGTGCTTTGGCCCCTTCAAGATATTTATTCATTCCTCTAACTAACTTTAAACCCCTTTAATCCCAAAGGACAGTATGTAAAGGAGAGAAATCCCTAGGTAATCGGCCAACATAACCAACTAAAGCCGCATGACTACCCAAAACTTTTAAAGCCTAAACAGAAAAGAAAAAATAAGGTGACTAAGTTGCACCACAGAAGTTTCAAGCCATATCATATTCGATCCCACTGATGGCTATTCGAACGTTGCTTGTGGTAGCATAGGTAGGGTGGAATTCTAGGGCGATAACGTCATTGAAGTTTCTGGGCAACAAGGTAGTCCTCCATGATTTCCAGCTGCCTGCATCGATATCCGTGGCGCGTTCTGCACTCTCACTTGAATTCGCTTTACGCCCTAGAACCGTAAAATGGCATTCGAAGCTATTGCCTAGCTCTTTCATATGGTCGCGGTCTTGATCGTTCTTGAAAACTGGATAGCAGGATGAGTCGAAAGACTTTGGAACAAAGCCACGAGAGATGGCGTTTGATGAGATATTGATGTAAGCTCCATTTTCATTGAAGCCCCCGGGGCCTCTATTGCTCCATGGAATCTCAATATAGGCATAATTAGGCCTAGCAGCATCAACAGGTCCAAACCCGTAGCTAACGCCATTGACCAAAGCATTTTGCTCAGAGCTTCCTTGGGCATTTTGGGTGTGCCCATTCCATCCAGTCCCGAAGATGAAAGGATCTGTGGCAGTGAGAGGGAAGTTGCCGGTTTTCGAATCAACATTCATGGGGTGTTCCAAGGTGAATGTGAAGTTCCTCTTGCTACTATCGTTTGGAGACAACTTCCTATCTTTATAGAAGAGCCTAGGATGATAAGACGGTAGTGGCTGGTCGTCTATAGTAGCATTGGCATCCGCTGGGAGGAGACTTTCATCGATTCCGTATGTCTGACCGGTTGGAGATGCACCAGCTCTTTCCGCAGCTTGAGGATCATCCTCGGACGTAGCGTTCCGTTCATTGTTTTTGACAATCGCCCTGAGAATCGCGTCGATTTTCGGAACACCGGGTATGCGGACTTGCTTATTTCCGGTATTGGGCCATTTACCCTTGCGGGTGTGATAAGTCAGGTTATCGAGAACGATTGCCACCGATTGAGTCTGTGCATCAGCACCAGCAAGAACGAAGTAAACTCTTGTGACATGGTCGCCATCGATAAGATGTACAAACTCAAAGCCGGAATCTTCAGGCGCTCCAATTTGTCCCTTAGCTATGCTAACCTCTTGGTAGTGGACTTCTTGAGGTTTGTCGCCCCGTTTCTGAGTTATTAGGCTAATGATTCCGATCGTGCAAGGGGCGGGTGTCTCCAAAACGCTGTTGTCGTCAATATATTGCTCGCAACCGATGAAGAAGCTTTTGATAGACATATCTTTCTTCTTTGATCCAAAGTAATCTATACCGATAGATGGAAATACGGAACCAGATGGATCAGAGAACAGTTTTACTCCAGATGCGTAGATATGACCAGTGGAGACGTTAAGGACATTCTCCTCACATGAGTCGTCGTAGAAGCCGAGGAGATGCTTAGAGCGGTAAAATCCATCATAAAAAAGGTCCTTATAAGGGACCGGAAATGAATTGAAGGTAATATTACCGTCTAGGTCAAAGCAATCTGTGACGTGGCCATTGGAACGTTTCTCTTGCTGGTTCATAGCTGGTGGTGTTGGCGCACTCGAAGTTCCAGAGATGGTGATTGGGGGAAGACCATCACGGTTAGTTGTGACATAGTTGACACTGTCGAGTATAAGGAGAAGGGAGTCGCTGTATGATACATCTAGAGGCATGGCACTTTGGGCACCTTCATCTGCTTTGTAGAGGACAGTATAATTCTTAACCGAAAAGCGGACTTCATGGACTTGCGAAAAACCTTTATCCAAAGTGACCGGTTGCAGAGGCGCTTTTCCAGCTTCCAGGCGCCCGAAAGAGTTGATACGAGAGAATGGAGGACTGAACTTTGCAACTTGGCTCGCTTTCTCTTGTTTACCGCCGTCAAGTCCAACAAATTCGACAGTACATTCAACCGGGATTCCGCTATTCAGGGCACAGCCGAACATGAGGGAACGTAAGTCGAACCAGGCGATGGCGGAATGATTATATTCGACGGATAAGGTGGGATCAGAGGTATGTAAGATCCCTTTGGCTTGATCCAAAGGAACCAAAGCAAAAGCGTCTTTACCACCAGATACCTGGAAGAAGTGCTTGTTCGCGCCAACGCGGAAATCTTTCCATTCGAGGTCTTGGTATGGGCTAGGAAGCGGACGCCAGTCGAGATCACCGAGGTTGTCAAACTCCTCAGCGTCGAAAGAAACGTTGTAAGTTGAAATGACATCGCGGATGACAGGCTTTTGAGTACCAGCGCCAACTGATTCGATTGCGAAACCGAGTGGGAACAGTAACCCGAGGCAAAGCAGGAACAGGTGGCAAATCATGAGGTTCGAGTTGGAATTCGCCATGGTTAGGTTTTGGCACTTTAGGCCAGTCGATTGAAGAGAATACTCAAATGCAAGAGGTGGTTGAGGCTGTATAAAGTCTTTCAAAATGAAGCTTTGGTAAGACCGAAGGAAGGAGGAGAAGATGAGGAGGATGGAAAGCGAAGAAGGGACATGTTGAAAACGAGCGGGTTCACCGAGAATTTATACGTGGAGAAGGTAAGCTCGAGTGTATGTATATATGGGCGAAATTCAATGTTTAATGTTTCTACGAATTATTATCCGATACTCCTGCACGGTGATCAATAAATTGATAAATTCGAGGAGTCTACCTCGCGTTGTTAGATGTTGTATTTTACGGCGTGGTATTTTGGCTTACAACGCGCAAGCTGGACAACCCATAGGACGAGCAAAGAAGTCAGTCCAACAGGCCGAATTTCTTAGGGCTCGCAAATAAATCAACATCAACTTTGTATGAAGTATTTTGTGTAGTATATGGTTTAAGATACTAACTTTGTGGTTCCTTTGGTCAATGTCGTACGTGCATGAGACTCACCAAAGTTTAAAGCTGACTTCACGACTGGGGAATGAAATTAGTACTTTTAGATACCATAGGCCTGCCCCCTGTATATCATAAATAATTTGAACGCCCTTAAAGAGAGTGTGAAGTGCTTAAAGGATTTTCTGATACCTTGTGGAGTGGGCTTAGGTCAGTTCTCAGGTCGTATTATTTATTCAGGTGTAAGAAGGATCTCTGTTAGCTGAAAAATCTGTTAGGTGAGATTAGGCGTGCGATAAATGCTAGAGGAGGCTCAATAGAGGGCGCTCTATTTGAGAATCGCTATTAGGCGAGGCTGTTTGGCGGCGGTTTTCTATAGTTCTGTTGGTGACACAGACCGTATGGGGAGCTACAAACTCGTTACCTCATGTATTATACAAATTTCCCCCGTAATGCCACGTCAAACCGCAGGGGATACCGCACCTAGCTTTTACTTAGTTATCGCATGGTGAGTTATGGTTCACTTCGTCACATTCAGTTATGGTTCACCTCGTCACATTCGGGTTCTTTCTTTCAGTCTCCTCAACAAGTGTTCGATGATGGATACCGTAAGCCTATCCGAAGGTCTTTTACGTTAGGCCAAACCTTTCAGGACTACAATTTTCCTAGGTCGGCCGTAGCCTAGCCAACTAGTTGCGTATGAGACCTCAATATCCTTACAGCTATGTCATAAATACCTTTGACAGCTCAGCTCCTTGCCTGTCATTTCATCCATGAATCTCACAAGCAGTATATAGTCTTAGGCGTAACCCTTTTTTCCCTCTACAAGCTCTACTGGCTATCAGCGGAATTACCAAGACTTTGCAGCTAATCTGAGTGGGGGCATATATAGGCAAACGCGGCAGACACGCAGAACGCGGGTCGCCTAATCAGGTTCGGTTGATTGGGTATCCAGAGTTTCTTTTGTTGCGTAACTAACGTCTCGCTTCACTGGATTCTACCAATTATGATTAAAATCACCAGATAGGGCGAAGGCTGTTTTATCGCGGATACTCAGCCTTGTTTACCGACTTGAAGGCATCGGGCAGTCGTGATGTAGTTTGAAAGTTACTGAGTAGCTCATCTTAAACGAAAACTTCATCATGTAGCCTTGTTTTATTGAAGGTTGTCTCCGATTATTCGGGAGGATTGACCCCATGGAGTGGCCTCGGTCGGCATTAGGATAGTCCCATAGTATGTCGATAGGGCTCTATGGTTACATGTATACAAATGCGCATAAAATTTGGAAGTAGTATCGAGGAACATGATGGTGTATTCTAGAAGGTCTTTTACAAAATAAATACTATTTCCTTTGGCATGTCACGGGACGACACCCTTTGCACGATTTGAAGTTTTCATTCAATAATTGGACAATACACGAATCAATGAAACTGAATGTCGACGGACATGACCCCCACGATCTCGAAACTTTCATGCATATTAGATCTCAAGCTACAATGTGTAAATGCATTCTTGTGGACTTTTAGTCTGCTTCAAACAACGAAGAGACCCAATAATGAGGCAACCAATCAGTAGATAATTTAAAAGCTTCTTGTATGGGTAGTTTTACAACTATGCCATTTGACAGAAATCTAAGGTTCGAAGTTATAGAAAGACTTAGCTCTGCTGAGAGTCTAGTTATTCCATAGCACTCATATAAGAGGGTTTATAGCAACTCCATCATCCACAATCCCATCATAAACTTAAGCCAAATAGAATATCTAGGAGTTTCCTTGCCTAGAACGACCAGAATATAACTGTTTCAGAAAGAAGCTTTCCGAGCTTCACGGACAACCTTCTTCTAAGAGAA
Organism: Dactylellina leptospora; assembly: GCA_036971365.1. Lineage (NCBI taxonomy): Eukaryota > Fungi > Ascomycota > Orbiliomycetes > Orbiliales > Orbiliaceae > Dactylellina > Dactylellina leptospora. Next base: position 18,587 of record JAJTUC010000021.1, on the reverse strand, counting down.
CACAACAGCTCTCCCAGTTACATCCAAGATGTGTTTCGACACCTATTACTTTGAGACAGTAAGTTCAAAACACTGCAAATTAATGTCAAAGGTCAAATTTGACCAGGATTCTAATAATGAAAGTAGTGCAAGCACATCGACGTCAAAAGCTCACGTAACGGCTGTCGCTTGCACAATTTACCTCAGAATACCTACGCTGATCGATTCTCGGAACGCTACAGTGCTTACTACGCCGAACCGCCTTCACCATGCTATAACTTGTCGTCTCAGTTTTCAGTAAACGGAGTTTGCTATCCTTGCCACTTATACGAAACTCAAGCAATAGACCATCCTGCCTGGAGGGCGAGGTTGATTAGTGCTCGGAGTACCCTTACTAGACTTGAGGAGAATTATCAAGTTTTCGGCGTTCGATATTGAAGGGGGTTTCTCCAGACTTTCTAGGTTCGCAAGCGGGCATCCTTGATGGTATGAGCGTGTGTCGGGGTGGTTTTGAAATGTATTTTGTTTTTGTACCCGATATCGCGATGTCCTAATGCAATGAATTTGTTCTGGCTTGCCAATAGCATATAATTTATGGTATATGGTGTCTTTCGATTGTCTGATAAGGGAGTCGGAGTTTGTGGCTCCCAGTTACTCAATAGCCTTGGATACTGGTAGAACTTCATATATGAAAAGGGAAAAATCAATTTAGATATGAACGTCTGACAATGTTACGGCCAAGCCTCGATACCGCCTTCTGGATGTCCAAAATAACCTGATCTTGTCATTCCTTAAGCGCCCGAGAGAAGGAGAGTGCTATCCTAGATAGTCCTTGCCTACGTTTACCACATGAAGTGCTCAAGTACTCCAAGCCACTGGAGGCTGATAAAACAGCCATTTGAATATTGCTTGAAGCATAGGCCATGGGAATGCAGTATAGAATTTCATCCTCAGCCCCCATTTCGTTATCATATGGCACAGCAAGACCATTGAATTAACCCAATTGGATAGATGCTCACGAAGAAATCCCTGAAGGTTTGGATGGTGAATAGGATGTCCGCAAGCATTTAATGCTAAGATTATTCATACTCCCCTTCGAGGCCGTTTGCTTGGCCCAGCAATATTATGTTCTTCTTGTTCATCGTCTTGTTCAACTTCTCCTTCGCCCTCTCCTTCGTCAATTTCTATCTTTCCTGGAACTAGCTTGCTCAGCTGAGCCAATGGCATCCCCTTACGAATGGCATCCACCAACGACGACACAGTTTCTTCATCTTGTGACCTTAAGCAACCAAAAAGAGACTCTAACGCTCTGTGTTTTGTCTGTATACTATCAAGAGCAGCCTCAGCCGACTCTTTTCGCCTTCCATCTAATGCCAGTTCAAACACGCATTCTCGTTCCTTGATCCTACAAGTTTCGCAAGGCGCTGGAGGCCCAGAGCACTGACAGCGAGAAAATAACGCAAGATTAGCCGATAGATCGGTATCTTACTTTTTTACCTGCCGCAATTTACCTTGCATTTTGCCCTCTTACAGCCAGTACACGCGCTGCTAACCCTTTTGCTTGGCGCCTTCTGTGTGATGCCTGACATGTATCCCGGGAACAAAGGAAAACGGCGGGAAGATGGATGTATCACCGATTTAATACATCTACCATAAGTATCGTTGAGGAGAACGTCCCGACGGTTTGGAAGCTCTTCCGAATCCCGGCGAAAGAACGACGCGACGAATGCGAGAAGCTTCTTCCCTATCCCTCAATAGCGCGAATATCATTATTGGGACCACCAAAAGCAAAAATACATTGTTCGATGTTCGTGTATATACCCGCAACTTACCTGCTGTCGCGTCCGTGATGGCCCAAATCGAAGACTATCACGCTTTTGTCAATACTATCCGAATCTCTTTCGTAGAAGCTTTTGAGTGCCCCATTGATGGGCAACATGACGCTCGTCAAGGTGGAGTCTGAACCTCTCTCACCAACGCTGATTGGTCGGGAAATATAGCCATCACCCCACTATTGCCGAGTTTACCAAGTTGTGTGCAACAACGCGTCGAGGGTAGCTTATACGAGGGGGGATATGGGGGACTGGTGTATCTTTCGAACCTGGCCATCTCGGGGAACATCGTGAAGCCTTGCCATCCACGCGCATATATCGACGGGTGGAGGGTCTGGTCTCGTGAACGGTGCTCCTGCGCCAAGGCCACGAGCGGGCCATCTTTCTTTTCTCGACGGCTATTATGGATGACACCCCGCTCGTTTTATTCGATTATCGAAGAATTGGCGTTCACGGTTGCGGCACAGCGGTAGGCGGGTAGTTAGTGGAGTCAACCCGACAACCTGCCCCTTGCTTCAGAACAAGCCGGCGTGGCTCTCTATATCTCATCTTAGAAGTCAACATTAAACCCCTTCTCTTATCAGACAGAGGACATACCCAGACATTCTTTGAATCATAACCGTTTTTCGAATTACCATATTATCATCAGAAGGAAGTCCCGTGGGCAGTTCCTGATAATCATGTCGGGTAAAGGACCTAGCTCGAGCTCGAGCTCCAAGGCTCCGCTAAGGAAGCTGCGACCAGCACCAGCACCTGGAGAACGACCGCCGATGGTAGCAAAAGCGGTTAGAAGAAAAAGAGCGAGAACCGCTTGTATCGCCTGCCAACAGACTAAAAAGAAGGTAAGCTACTTGACACTTTGGCTTGTTGCAAAGCAGGCTCGTAGAGACTTTATGCGGAATGTATGTCCATTCGGTGTTCGAATACCGATCAAGGGTGGGCCCTCAGAATGTGTTGACATGGGGTCGACTTCGAAGTCACTTCTTAATGAAAGATTGGTACTGAAACTTGAGCTTTCTTGTTAGTGTAACGGAGAAACTCCCAAATGCAGGTCCTGCATCGAAACCGATCAAGATTGCATCTACAGCATTGAGGAAACTTCACGCCACAAACGCAATGTCATTCGAAACAAAATCAAAGAATACGAGTCTGACATTGACAAATACGAGAAAATCTTGGATCACATAAAGAAATCCAGTATATCATCCCTGCAACGGGCTTTGGATGTGATTCGAGGGCAAGCGTCTCTTGAAGATATTGTTCTATTTATTCGTCATGACCACAGTCCGTCTCTTCCAACCGATATCATATCCCCAGAACCCGCAACCTCGGAGCTAAGCTTGCTTATGAACGAACAATGGACAACCGGAGACACAAGTGGCGCGATAAACCTCGACATTTTGGACGATAGACCTATTCTTAATGTTACAGCACATCCTTGGACGACGGTCACCAACGATGATGAACTAGTTTCGCATCTTATGTCACTATACATGACATGGGACCACCCGGTCTGGCATCTCTTCGATTTTGATATCTTCATCGAAGCCATGAAGAACGGGGATCCGACATACTGTTCGCCACTTCTTGTCAATGCGACGCTTGCGGAAGCATGTGTAAGTTAGTTCTACGCTTTACAACCCGCGAAATAGCAATAAATAAATAAAAATGAGGATGTTAGAAATGTCAATAGAGTTTCGAAGAATAGCATTCTTCGTAACTTTAAAAAAAATACAAATCGAAGGTTCATATCTGTCTGTCCACCCCTTGACATGCGAGGTCTGTGAAAGATTAGAGAAAGCACAAGCAATACCAATGCAAAAGACCGTTTATAAACCATTTCCAATAGCGTTTAAGCTGCTGACACGGCGCTTATGGTCACTAGCATTATTCCAACCGAATATCTCTACGTGCGGACCCACATAACCCAAACTTACTTGGACACCGATTCTTTAAAGAAGCGATGCGGCTATGGACAGAAGAGAACACTAAAGTGCCAACGATAATAACAGTACAAAGTGCCCTTATTCTCGGTGTTACTCTAGCAGCTGATGGAATGGATCGCCTGGGAGGCATGTTTTTGAATAATGGAATCCGATTGTGCAAAGAATTATTTATGCAATCCGGGGATCCCCAATCTTCAGGGAAAGGGAAGAGTACCGAGAAAAGTCAACAAACGGAAGCCGAGAAAAAATACGAGTACGCAAAGCGGATTACCATTTGGGCCGCGTTTAGCTTCCAATGGTAAGCTCATACTTTGGCCAAGTTAGTGACATAGTTCTCCAATGGCTAATATAGCACTTAGCACGTATGATTATGTCGCTAGGTGCGCGTATACAATGCCTCTCCCGGATCTTCCTCTCCCCTACCTCGATTCAGTCACCCCCCGCGACTATGTTACCTCCCCTGACGAAATTTATTGTCCACACCCTGTTCAACACGACCCAGAAGATGGAGCTTATCGCGATATCAAAGCGGCTTCCGAATGGCGTCCGTATCCATATGTCAGGGATCCAGAACCAAACCTAATGAGAGCTAGTTTCCAGTCACATACAACTTTTCATATTATTCTTTACGAGGTGTCCGAAAAGCAATATGAAAGTCTTAATGGCGAGAAGTCGCTATTGCTAGCTGATAAGAAGAGATTCTACGAGCTTTTCGACCAATGGAAAGCTAGCTTGCCAGAGGAGCTTCAGGAGGGGAAATATTATTCAGCTAGTCCGACTTTCATTCAGTGAGTATGATACCGATACCGAATAGTCAGAATATCGTATCTCACTTTTTATATTTGACAGTGCCCACTTTCACGTTGTGATGATGGATATTCATCAAAACAAGATAAAGGACGAAGATAAAGAAGATCCCGTTGAGCTAGAGGCTTTCAAAATCGACTCTCAATCCCGTTTCGAGCGGTCTAAAGCCGGCCTCTACAATCTTCTAGAAACCTATAATAGTCGAAACGGCATGTACACCATGTCGCAGCCTCTAACGTATGCCATGCTAATCGCCTCACAAAACGCGATTGGGAGCTTGGCGAAATTTCGAGGCCTCGAAACACCAACCACAGCCCCCGAAGGACAAGCTCCAGAAGGCCGTGAAGGGATCAGTGATATCCCATTAATTCCCCGCGGCCCATACGACGAAGATCATGTCCTTCAAACCTTTGAAAACACTCTAAGATGGGCTTGCCATGCCAGTAATAGTTTCGTTACACTCAAGATATTCGTCAGATTGATGCAACTGGAGGCCCAGAGATTGAAGATCGAGCTCTCAGATGCCACTAAAGAAACATTAAGGCGGCTTTTTCAATGGGAGAAGAGGGACAAGGGCAAGTGGCTTGAAGATTTGGAGAAAACCCAGACGAACCTTACATGGAAGAAAAAGAAGACAGAATCGAATATCGTAGATATGGTCAAGTCGCTAGAGGAACTTACCGTTTCTGAAGGTTAGGGTCCTTATCTCACTTGCTGCTCAATTTTAACGTGGCTTCCCGTATCGTTTCCAAACTCAATCCTTTAAACTGGTCATTGAACTCGCACCGTTGGTTGCCAAGCTTGTTTTTTTCTATCTGATCTCTTCATACCCCTCATATTCCTAGAATGTTTTAGGTACACCTTTATATCAAAATGACGTTGAAAGACCATAGGCTCGAGGCTATACAATATTGAATTCAATCTTCTATATCAGAATATCAGGCAAATTAGAATTGCGATGCCGTACTGTAGGTATGTATGTATGTATGTATGTACAAAAGGGTAGCTATTCGTAGTGAGCCCCGTGCGATCATCGATTGCGCATCTGAATAAGTCTCAATATCTCAAAACATTGGGCTTTGTATCCCACTATACAACCCTGCTTTCTGTGACTGAGAAGCGTTTTCGCATCCCGTGTTCGAAGAAGAGTTTGCCAAAACTTCACGCACGACCTGGTCAGTGTCACCAAATCCGATAGAGTTAAGCAATCCAGTTCGTCGTACACACTCCTGCAACTGCAAGTCTCCAAATTGTCCCGATAAATTGGTTATATCTTCCTATTGAAGCCGTTCAAACACTAATTAGCTCACAGAAACCCCTGACGTAGTGATCACAGTGTACGACCCACATTCCCTGTCATGTCAATGGTGCCCGAGATGCTATTTCGCTGAGCTTCTTCCACCATAATCTCGATATAACCTCCCATCGAGCTTGGTTTCGATAGTCCCGTTGAGTTATCCCCGAGGTCTAGAGTCTCTTCTTCTGGGATTGGATCAAGTTTCGGTCGACGTGCGTAAGGAACTTGTGCCCAGTCGTCAACATAGTGTTGTTCGACTTGGCCGGTTTGGTACCACGTAACGTAATACTGCCGTGGTTGTTCATCGATGGTGGAAGCGGCAGCGGGGGATGTAGATTGATGTGTAGCTCCGATAAGCTTTGCCATATTTCTTGATAATCGTAGTGACAACTATGAAGACTTGGTTGCGGTTGAGATGTGTGAAGCAAAGGGCCAGGTTTTGGTGTTGTTGAGATCAAGTATCAAGCGTCGTCAAGTCCGACAGCTCACCGTTATATTCGACCAAAGAAGATAGGAGCCTCGGATACTATAAATATAGAAATAGGTATCGAAGTATCCTGTCGGATGTTAGGAAAAGAAATTGTTTCAAAGTATCCGGCGAGAGGTTTCAAGCTTCGCACTGTAGGAAGCAAGACAGGATAAGATCCGGACCTTGTTGGCACGAATATAATTTATCGTGCCACACGCTTCAAGGTCACAATGGTGGCAGAACTCGATTCCTTCAAGCACACACTGGCCTGAGTATGTAATCGAACGCTTTTGACATTCTCTTTCTCGTCCTAAACGAAATTAGATCGCTCAATTTTAGAAGAGGTTATTTCTAACTTACGGTCACCCATATATGCCACCTTTTGTGCCATAATAAAATTTCATAAATTTTATATAATATAATGTGTACAATATTAAATCCTAATAAAAAAAAAAATTAAATTAATTATTTAATTTAAAATTATATAATAATAATAAATATTTAATTAATTATAAATTTATAAATATTTAATTTTTAAAAAATATAATTTATATTAAAATTTATTATATTATAAATTTTATGGTTAATATAAACTATTTTATTATAAAAAAAAATATATATATAATTAATATAATTTAATAATAAATTTTAAATTAATATATTATATATATAAATATTATTATAAATTATAAAATTTAAAAATATAAATTAAATTTAATATTAAATGTTATTACTAATTATAAAAAATATAATATATTTATTGATAATATTTATTATTTTAAAAATTATATTTTATTAGTATTTAATTATTATTATAAAAATTTAAAAATCTGATATTAATATATTATAAATTTTTTTAAATAAATATTAAATAATTATATTAATATTAATTATATATTAAAATTTAAAAATAAAAATAATTAATAAATTTTAATTTATATTAAAATAATTTTATTTATTATAATTATTAATATTTTTATTTTAAAACTATTATTAATTTTTAAATTTATTAATAATAAATTTTTAATTAATTTTAATAAAAAAAATAATATAATATAAAATAATAAAATTAATTTAATTTAATATTAAAATTTATTAATAATTTTTTAAATTTTATTAATTTTAATTTTATAAATTATTTAATTATATTTAAATAAATTTATTATTTAAATTTAAATATATTTAAAAATTTAAAAAACAAATATATTAATTTTATAAAATAAAAATATAATAATAAATAATTAAATATTTATTTATTTAATAAATTTATTTAATTTAATAAAATATATTATTTAAATTTATAATAATATTTTTATAATTTAATTTTAAATCAAAAAAAAATTATTAGATTTAAATAATATTAATAAAAAAATTTAATATTAATATTAAAATTAAAATTTTAACAAAAATTTTATTTCAAATAAAAATTTATAAATTAAATATTATTAAAATTAATATAATAATATTTATTAAAATTATATTTGGATTTAAAATAATAATTATTATTTTTAAAATTATTTTTAAAATTTTTTTTAAAATTTTTTTAAAATTTTAAAATTTTAAAATTAATTGATCAATTAAAAAATTATAAAAATAAAATGAATTATTTAATAATAATAAAAAAAAAAAAAAAAAATATTAAATAATATTATATATATAAATTTATTTAACCCATATTTATTTTAAATATATTTATAAATAAAAAACTATATTATTTTTATTATAAATTTATATAAAAAAATTATAATAAAAATAACTATATTAAAATTATAATATTATTAATTTATAATTTAATATAACTTTGAATTAATAAATTAATAATTTTTTATATAATTATAAATATAAAGTTTTAACTTATAATATAATAATTATATAAATAAAAAATTTTAAATTTTTAAATATTTACTTCTTATTTTAAATTAAATTTTAAATTTATAAAATTTTAATTTTAAAAATTTATATATTTTAAATTTTATTTTTTATTTAATAAATATATTTTTTTATAAAAATTATAATTTTAATTTTTTTTAAAAAAAAAAATTTTTATATTAAAAATAAAAAACTATATTTTTTTCAAAAAAATAATAATTATAAATATTTTATTTTAATTATAAATAAAAAAATATCAAATATTTTAAATAAAAATTTAATATCCTAAAAAATAAATATTATTTTTTAAATATTTAAAATTTATAATATTTTATAAATTTATAATATAAAAAATTAATACTAATTTAATAATTTTTTTAATAATATTAAAAATATAATAGTTAAACTGTTACACCTTGTCCCAAATACGTCTGGACAAGCTTGTACCTCTTTATACTACTGGACTCTCACTCTAAGATACCTATTATTCTCAGAAAAAAAAAATATACAATCACAGGTAAAGTAAAATAAGAATAAAGCATATAACAATAACAAATACTAAAAACATTCTTTAAATACTAATTATATTTAAATTAACCAATAAAAAACAGAATCTTCATCAATCCTAACAATAATCTTTATATACAAAAAAATACTTTATAAAATTATTAGTGTTTATATGTTTATATTTCAAATATTTGTATATTTACTTTATTTATATATTTATATTTTAAATATTTACATATTTACATGTCACATAATACATATTTATTATATAACAAAATTTAAAAAAAATAAATCAAATTTATAAATATAAATAATAAAAATAATTATTAAAAATACAACAAAACAAATGAAATACCCTATTCTCCTTATACTATAAACTTGCAAATATAAGTTTTGCGTTGTTATTTAGTATAGACTATAACACTATCTCCTTTCTTTAAAATTTCATTAGGATATAATTTAATATTAAACCAGGTGCTATATAAACTAAGGATTTGTATAAAACAGGGGTTTATATAGATTTCTTATCTATGTAAAACAAAAATCTATATAAAACCAAACTCTATATAAACATTAAATAATATAATTAGGATATATAAATAAATAATATATAAATCAAAATAACAAAATTAAACTTAAATTTAAAAACATTCTTTTCAAAAACAAAAATAATTAACACATCTCTAAATTTTATACAATACCGGTTAAACATCATCAAAAAAAATTAAATTAATTTTTTCATTATTATTAAAATATAATTGCGGATTATATTAAAAAATCCAATATTTTTGTTTTTAATTTTTATAAATATTATTATTAAAATAATTATTTTTATATGGTTATAACGGATTATAAAAATTGTTTCGTTTATTTTAGAAATAAATAGTAGAATTATATAATCAATTTTTATAAATGATTTTTTATTTTTATAAGAGTTTTAACTAACCATTATTTTATAATTAAACATTTAAATTATTAATTTAATAAAAAAAAAAAAAAATTAAAACTTCTAAAAAAAAAACAAATATTGGTTTAATAAAAAATTACAAAANTTATAAATAAAAATTATTTGTAAAAAAAAAAAACTTCGTTTATTTAAAATGAAGTATTTAAAAACTATAATATATAAAAAAAAATTGTTAAATTAAATAGATATTGTTAGTAAAATAGAAATTTTTCAAAGTTTAAAAATAGTTATTTCAAAAAAAAATTTAGAACAATTAAAAAAAAAATTATTTAGTGATGGTGTTTTTATTTCATTTTTAAGGAAGATTTTTTTTTAATCTTAATATTTCTTATAAATTCTATTTATTTTAATATAAAAAATTTAATCCTTTTTGTTATAAATATTCTCATTTTTTAAGTTGTTTATTATACTTTATCCTATTTATTTTAATATTTCTTTAGGTTGGTTATCAACCATTTAGATTATTTGTATTTAAAAATTGGAACATCATTGTAAACATACTATTTTTCATCAGGCCCATTAGGTTTATAAAATAAAGTGGTGGGAATGTTGTTAAAATTAACTAAATAGTATGTATGGTTATTTAGTTTATCAGGAGTATACCTATAGAAATTACTAGGTAAATATTCTATCAGTTTACTTGGTTTTTTTCTTTTCTAATTATTCCTAGATTATTCTTTTTTTTATTTAAGTGATTAATTTTATTAATAGAGGAAGATTTGAAAAATTTCTAAAAATAAATTATCTTCTAATTCCCATAAATTATTTTAAAATCCATATAATAATAACCATTTAATCAAATATTCATTTTTGTTATTAAAACTTTCAAAAATATATTCAAATTTATATTTTGTATAATCTTCAATCTTAATTTCTTTATTTTTTTTTGTTTTTTTAAAACCATTTGGTATAAACTCAAAAAATAAAATATAAAAACTTCAATAAATCCAAATAAATTTTAATATCTTAAATTCAAAAATATTATTACTAAATTTTTTAATAATTTTATAAAGTTCAAATTTTTAATAATTAAATTTTTTATTTAATCAGTTTTTTTGTTTAATATTTCTAACAAATAAATATACTTTATCTCCTTTTTTCAAAAAAAATACATTCGATCGTTTTTTATTATAATAATACATTATTTATTTTATAACAAATTTAAGGTTTTTTTATAAATTATTATAAAATTTTCACATTTATTTTATATATTTTTCAACTACTGGTACTTATTCTTTTAATATTATTAGCAATAAAATTATAAGTAAATTCCATCCACATAAAACTTTGTATAAAATATATTTCGTTATTAAATATCATAAAATATTATATATGAATTTTATATATAAAAGTAAACTAATCCAATTATTTTAGGCCATATTCAAAAAATTATGTAACCATATTTTTATTATTTAAATAAGCCGTTCAGTGGTTTCATCTGTTTAAACATGGTTTTTACTAACTATATTAAATTTAATTCTTGTTTAATTTCAAATTAAATTCTAATATTTGTTTACAAAAAACATATCTCAATCGCAAATATATTTAATCTAAATTTTATATTAATTAAACACTCATTTATTATAAACTTATTCTAGTTCCTTTATCAATTATTTAAAATTTTATAATTTTATAATTACAACTTTCATAAATTTGTATATAATAACTAAAATTTCATCATATAATATATTTATTAAGAAGTTTCTAAACAAAGACAATTTTTATATGAAATTATATAAAATAATTTAAAAAAATATTAAAAAAACATTATAAAATTATAGTTTTTTATAAAACAAATATCAATTTAACTTATTTTTACAATAAAAATTGTAAATTTTAATATATTATTTGATTTGTTGTTACATTTATGGTTAAAAATAGATTTTAATAATAAATTCTTAAATTCTATCAATACCTAAATATTTATATACCAAAATATTGTAATATTACCTAATTAACTATTATTAAAATTTCTTTATCAAAACATAAAATAGTTTGTTGAATAAGATAATTCCATCTTATATGTTAAACTTTTTTAATCTATTTGGGTTATTATTAAATATTCTTTTAACAATAGGATATTTTTGGTAACTTTTTTTAAATTCTTCCACAAACTTATTTTTTAAAATATATATAATAAGGTTCAGATTTTTACTAATTATCAAAATCCCTTTTTTTTCTTATTTAAAAATTATTCCTTTGTTTAATTAAATTCCTTTTATCAGGTTAAATTATTGATTAATAACATCAGCTTTTAAATTATTTTTTTTTCTAAAATATATTATTTTTATATTATATTCGTTAAAAGTTTCCTACTATTAAACTTATTATTAATTTAATTCTTTAATAATCATAAAAAATATAAAATTTTTATAATCCAAATATACTATAAACATCTTATTTATTTAAAAATAAACTCTCCATTATTTATAAGTTTATATTATAACTATTAGTTTCTTATCATATATTAAATATTATAATTTAATTAAAATAAATTTATATAATAAGTAGGTGATGGGGTGTTATTTGTTATTAAGATGTAATTAATATAAATATATTTTTAATACAATATTAAATATATCAGTTTTAACCTTAATTAATAATTTTAAATCATAAAATTTTAAGATTAATACAATTAAAAATAATTTTTTCAATATTTAAAAGAATTCTAATCTTTCCAAAATCATATTAAAAAATATTTTAATTTTTATAAATTCTATTAAAATAATAATAAAATAATTATATTATTTAATAAATCATTAATAATAATTATAAAATCCTAAAAAAACTTATATTTTTTTGATTATTTAAAATATAAGTTAGTTTTAAATTACTTCTATTTTTTTAAAATTTATTTTAATTTTATTGGTGATTATAATTATATTAAGGAATTCATATTATATAATTTTGAATTTTGTTTTTTCAAATTTTATTTTAAAATCCCATTTATTTAAGATTTGTAAAATTATATTAATATAATTTTAATGTTTTTTAAAATTTTTATTATAGATTAAAATATCATCAAAATAAATTATATATATTTTATCTATATAATCCTTAAATACATAATTCATAAAAATTTAAAATAAAACTAGTGTATTAATCAATCCAAAAAACATAATTAAGTATTTAAAAAATCCGTATTTCATATAAAATACCATTTTCCATACATCTTCTAATATTATTTGTAGATTATGATAAGTAATAATAATATCTAATTTAATAAATATTTTTATATTTTATAATTAATCTAATAATTCGTTGATTCTAAGGAAACTATTCTGATTTTTTATCGTAATATCATTTAAACTTTAATAATCAACATAGATTTATAACTTTCTATTTTTTTTAAATATAAATAAGATAAAATATCCAACTAAAAAATATAAAAATTAAATATATCCTCTCCTTAAATTTTTTTTAATATATTTTTGTAGTATTTTTAATTCTTCTTATATATAAATATAAATTAGTATAAATTTTAAATTAATACTATCTTTAAATAAAATTTCATACATAAATTCATTAAATTTTAATAATACGTTTTTATTTATAAATATTTTGAAAATTCTTATTTTTTTGGCAATCCATTATAAGATTTTGGAGGTAATAATATTAAAAAAATTTTTAATTTATAATCAAATTCTTTTTAAAATATTTAACTTTTTTTTTATTTAATGTTGTATTTTTTTATTAAATAAATAAATAGTAAATTATAAATAAATTTTTTTTATTAATATATATTTTTTATATTTTTTTTTTTCTGGTTTTTGATGGTTGTATTAAATAAATTCGACAATTTTTAAGCGGTAACTCATAATTAAGTTATACTTTTTTAATTAATTGTATTTTAAAATTAGATTATAATTTTATAAATTTAAAATATTAATTATTCTTTTTTTTTAATAATTGTTAATAATTAAATTAATTTTAATTTTATAATAAATTATTTTAATTAGGTTTTTACTAAAAATAATTATATTATATATAGTTTTTTTTTTAATAATTTCAAAATTATTTTATTTAACATAATTTTTTAAAATATAAATAATTTTTATATTATTATTTATTAAAATTAAAATAAAATTTTTATTAATATTACAAAGTATAACAAATTGTTATTTTTTAATATTATGAAAGATTTTATTAAGTTCTTTTTTAATAAAACTATTGTTGGATTGTTTAATTTATATTAAGGTTTAAAACTTTATTTATTTAAAATTTTTTTTATAAAGTTAGTAATATTTTATAAAAATTTTTTTTGTATTAAGAAGTTGTGGAAGATTTATAGGTGATTTAATAATTTTGGGTTTAAATAATTTATCTGTATCTTAAGATTTCATTATCATTTTAAGAAGATTTTGATTTTAATAGTATTAACTTTTTGTTTTTTTTTTAAGTTAGGTTTTTTAATATAGGGATTTTTTATTTTTGGTATATTTACAATTTGTTATTAATTTTGTTAATATATTAATATAGTTTAATTTTGTATATAATATTTGTATATAATTAATTATTTAGTATAAATTATATAGATTAATTTTTAATTATATATTAAATATTTTTTAAGGAATTTAAATATTTTTTTATTAATTATTATAAGTTTGATTTTTTGTTTTTGGTCCTATTATATTTTTATAAGGTACCAGTATTAATTTTAATTTTATATAAATTTAGATTTATAAAAATTTATTATTACCAAATAAATTAAATATTAGTATTATTGATGTTGATTTTTTTTGAAATTTTTTGTGAATATATATTTTTTTATTGGGGTTTGGTTTATATATATTAAATATAGTTATTGCTATTTTATTTTTTTAATTTAATAAATTTTATAAAATAGGTATTTATTATTTCCACATTCAATTAAGTATATTTTATAGATATTTAATTTGGAATTATCTTATATAATAAATTCATTATTATTTTTTAATTTTTTAAAGTTATTGTAATTTTTTGAAAAATATTGTAATTTTTCCAAATTTTTTTTATTTTTATTTATACTAATTTTTTTATATAATTCTTTAAAAAAATTGTTATTTGTAAATAAGTTTTCTTTGCAAGTCGTTACTCTAATTTATTTGAAGGTAATTTTAGGTGCAAGGAGTATATTATCCTTAGGGACAATTTAAACAAAACATATTTTGTTTAATAAATATTTTTCTCTAAAATTTTCAGTAGAATTTTTGGTTAATTTGATGTGGGTGGTATTAACGGAAAATTTATAATGCCAAAACCAATAATATTTATATATTATTAATTTTATAATAAATTTAAATCAAAACTTGTTTTTTTTTTTGGATGAGTTTTGAGGGATATTCATATTAAGGCTTATAATGTTAAACATATTTTTTTTTTTTTTTTTTTAATTATTTTGTTAAATATTTACTTTTGATAATAACTTGATAGGTGTATATAATTTTTTTCAAAATTATATTAAAAAAATCTACATTCAAACTTTTTAAATTATTATTTTTTTTTAGTTTTATTTTGGTTTGGTAAAAAATAACATTAAGTTTTTTTGTTTGATAAAAATTATAAATAAATTTAAAACAAATTAATTTAGCATTTTTATTATTACTATAGTTTTTTTTGTTGTTGTTGTTGTTTTTAATATTTTCCATAATTCTGATGTTTTTGTATTATTTACATAATTTTTTGTAGTTTCGGGATATATATCCTTTTTTGTTGCAATTGTAGCATACAATAATATTGGATTTTTGTGGTTTATTAAGATTTTTATGTTAATTTTTCATTATTTTTAATTTTATAAGTACAGGGCTGTAGGTTTTTTTTAAAATATATCGGTTTCCTTTTTTTTTCCATTAATTTTTTGGTTATTCATAATTTTTATTATTTTTATATCCGTTGGTATTTTTATAAAAAATATATGTAATACATATTTTAAATAAATTAGTTTTATAATTCTAGTAATAAACATCATCAAATTCAATAATAAAATATTGGATATTCTTATAAGTTAAATTTTTATTAATAATAGTTAATTTAATGATTTTATCTCTCCATTAAAATTTCAATTCTTCTTTAGCATAATAAAGTAATTAATTGTTATTGTAATTAGTGAGTACAACATATTAATCAAACTATTAAAAAAAGTTCCAAACTAAACCTTTTTATATCAAAGCATACAACTTTCTTAAAACATCTTCAACCTTATTCTTATATCCACAAATTTATCATAAAAAATTGCTAAAATAAATAAAATTAATAAAAATTTGGGTAATGTTTAGAATTATATCCCTTCAATATTCTAAAACAATATCCTCATATTTATTTTTATAAACATTATAAATATAAAAAAGGGTTTCTTCAAAAAACATAGTTGTAAAACAAACCTTATTTTTTTCATTAATAAATTAATTATATTAAAAATAAAATATATTTTTAAATTATTAAAAAAATTAATTAAGTTTTTCTAATAATTTTTTAAATTTAATAAAATTAAAAATTTTAATATTTTTAAAATTTCCAACTTTAAATAAATTCGTATTAAAAGTAAAGTTATTACCACTATTACTTCTGTAATTATTTAAATCCTTATCAAAATCTTTTGAATTGCACATTAATCATTTACCTTTGTTTAAGATATAACAAAATTCGTTCAATCCTGTCATTCTTTAATTATTTTGGAAATTTTAGTTTCCTTTGTAAATTCTGTTAAAACCTATGTATCCAATATCTCTTAATACTTCAATTAGGTGTTTCTACATAAAAATGTCATAATATTCTTATTCAATTTCAAAATAAATAACCATATTTTTTAATATATTAATTATAATTTCTAA
This sequence comes from Dactylellina leptospora, assembly GCA_036971365.1. Taxonomy (NCBI): domain Eukaryota; kingdom Fungi; phylum Ascomycota; class Orbiliomycetes; order Orbiliales; family Orbiliaceae; genus Dactylellina; species Dactylellina leptospora. The sequence continues at coordinate 2,105 of JAJTUC010000021.1, read as the reverse complement.
ATTTTATAATTATCTAGTTAAATTAATTAGTTTAATTTCTAACAAATCATCTTAGTAATTTATTATAAATAAAAAAGGTTTGGTTTAAACTTGTGTTTTAGTGTGAGTGTATAGGATGTTGTTGATAAAAAAAAAATTTTCTTCTTTAAAAAATTCTATAATTAATTCAAATTTAAATAAAAATAATATTTTTTTTTTTTTTTTTTTGATAATATTTTAATATTTATATAATAAAATAAACATAATTAATAAATAAATTAATTTTTGGTAAATCAAAATTTGTTTTGTAGAGGTAAACAGATTTGTTGTTGATTTTTATTTTGTAATTTAATGCGTTTTCTAACTTTTGGTGTTTGGGGATGGTTGTGTGATAGATGATGTTTAAGGGGAGTGGGTTGATATGTATATATTTTTTTTTTAATTTAAGTGAAATTGGTTAAAGTGTTATATTTTATCTTAAATATGTTTAAATAAGTTTGTACTTTTTTGTACTACTAGATTTTTATTTTAAAATACCTATTATTTTCAAAAAAAAGAAGTATGTAATCGTAAATAAAATAAAATAAAAATAAAACATATAACAATAATAAATGCTAAAGGTGTTTTTTAAGTATTGATTATATTTAAATTGATTGATAAAAAACAAAATCTTTATCAATCCTAACAATAATCTTTATATATAAAAAAATACTTCATAAAATTGTTGGTGTTTATATATTTATATTTTAAATATTTATATATTTATTTTATTTATATGTTTATATTTTAGATATTTACATATTCGCATGTTATGTAATACATGTTTGTTGCATAATAGGGTTTAGAAGGAGTAAGTTAAATTTATAAATATAAATAATAGGAATAATTATTGGGAGTGCGGTAGAATAGGTAGGATACCCTATTCTCCTTATGCTGTGGATTTGCGGGTACAAGTTCTGTGCTGTTATTTAGCATAGACTGTGACATAAACCTATTAAATTCATAATTTTTAATAATTTTAAAAATAAAAAAAAATATATTATTTTAAATAAAAATATATTAATTAATAAAATTTTAAAAAAAAAATTTATATATTTTTTTTAAAATAATTATTTTTATTAATTTATTATAAATATATTTAATTAGCAATTTATTAAAATAAATAATTATAAAATAAATTTTATTAAAAATATTTATTTTAGATATTATATTTTAAATAATAATAATATTTTAATAAATTTTATTTTTATTATTTATAATTTTTTATATTTATATAATTTTAAATATTTTGTTAAATAAATAATTATAATTTATATTATTAAAAATTTAAAAACTTATTTTAATATTTTATTATTTTTTATAAGAATAAATAAAGAAATTATATTAGAATAGTTTATAATTTCTTATATTTTAATCATTTTATATTTTATAATATCTTTAAAATAAATTAAAATTAAAAATAATATTAATAACAAATTTTTTAAAAATAAAAATATAAAAAAGTTTATTAATATATTTATAAATATAAAAATATAATTATTATTAAAAAATCTAAATTATTATAAAATTTTAATATTCTAATTTTTAAAATCCAAAAAAAATAATAATATTTTAAAATTTTTTATTTTTGATAATAAAATATTAATATTAGTTATTTTAATAATTTTATTATTTTTTGTTAATTAAAAATTAGTTTTTAAATTTTAAATATATATAAATAATTATATTATATATATTTTTAATTATAAAAATATAAAAAATATTAATATAAATTTATAAATATTTATATTATCTTTTATAAAATATTATAATTTTAAAAATATAAATTTAAATTTTTTTTTAATAAAAAATATTTATTAATTATTTAAATATATATTATAATAAATATAAAATAAATTTATATATTATTTTTTTAAGAATTTTATTATTATAATTATTATTTTTTTTTAAATTTATTATATTATATATTAAAAATATTTTTATATTTATATAAAATATTTTTATTTTTTTGAAATTTTATAATTTTTATTTTTTATTTATTTTAATATTTTTTATAATTTTTAGTTTTTTTTATAATTATTTTTTTTTTTTTTTAATATTTTAATATTTATAAGTTTATTATAAAA
>JAJTUC010000020.1:232887-592746 GCA_036971365.1 Dactylellina leptospora | reverse complement strand
TTTATTTATCTCTATATTGTTAATTTAAAAAATATATTTTTGGAATGGTATAATTAATAATACTAATTTAAAAAAATCTCTTATTTTTAATATATATTTATATATAAATATTAATATAACACTAATATTTTTTATTTATTATTCCATTTTTTTTTTTATAGAAATATTCTAATTATTAGTTTTCTATTTTATTTATTATTCAAAAAAAAAATTATTTTTTTTTTAATAATTTTTTTTTTAATTATTTTTTTATAATTTTTATTGTTAAGATTTTTTTATTCTTTTTTTATAATTATTTTAAAATAATTTTTAGGATTTTAATATTATGGATGTATATATAATAAATAATACTACCATTTTTAAAAATTATAATAATAGTAGAATAATTAAAATTAATAATAATTATCATTAATAATTAAAATTGGTATAAATATTTAAAAATCAAATTATATTTAAATTCTTTTATAAAAAAATAGGGAATATTTAAAATAATATTGTTTATTTATATTAATAACTTATAAATAATTTAATTAAAATTTATATAATTATTATGTTTAAATATTATAATTATAATATAAATTAAATTTTTTTTTAATAATTTATTTCCAAAATTTTTTATCTAATTTAATTATAATTTTATTATAAGATTAAAAATTTTATTCCAAAATTATTTTATTATTTTTAATTAAATTAGTTTATTTTTTGGTTATTTTTATTATTTAATTATATTTAATTTTTGATAATATGGTTAAATTTTTAAAAATTATTTTTTTTTATTTTTTTTTTAGTTTTATTTTTTATTTAAATTATTTTAATATTTATTTAATATATTTAATTTTTAATTATTTTTAATTAAAATTTATTATAAATATTTTATATTAAATATTTAAATTTTATTACTTTTTAAAATCAGTAATATTAAATATTTTTTTTTTTTTATTAATTATTTAAGCCGAATTTTTAATTAATTTTAAAGGTAATTTATTATTTAAAATTATATATTTTATAAATAGATATTTTTTAATTAATTATAATTATTGGTTTAATTTTTTTATTATTTTTTTTAATAATTTTAATTTAGATTTTGGGTTTTTATATTATATTATATTTTTAATTTTTTTAAAATTATATTTAATAAATACTTTTTTTTTTAAATTATTTAAAAAAAGGAATATATTTTTTTTTTAATTAAAATTTTTTATTAATTTAAATTTTAATTTATTCTATACTTTATATATTAAATGGTTATTCTCTATATAACTAATTATTACAACTAAAATAATTTAATTATTAAATTTCCTATATTTTAATTTTTTAAATATTTTATATTAATATAAATAACTAAATAATTTTATATATTCTAATTATAAAAATTTTTTATTTAATATTTTTTATAATAATTTTTTATTAAAATTTTTACTAATTAGTAATTTATTTTTAATATAAATAATTATTATTATTATTATTTTTTAAAATATTATTAATAATTTTAATTAATAAAATATTATAATAGTAATTATTATTAAAATATTTATTTATTTTTTTGAAATATTATTTAAATTTTGATAATATAATAATAAAAGTTTAAATATAATTTTTTTTATAATTAAAATTTTTTTAAATTTGGTTTTTATATATAAATTTTTATTATTATATTTAAACTATTATATTTTTATTTTATTATTTTTAAATAGAGTTATAATTGTTATATAAATTAATAATAAATTAAAATTATAATAAATTTTGATTATAAATTTAAATATTTTTACCCAAATTTATTATAAATAATTATTAATAAAAATTATAAAATAAATTACTTTATCTAAAATAATTAAAAATATTCCTAAATAATTTAAATAAATTAATTTTTATAATTAAATTACTCTTAATATAAATTTTTTTAATAATATTATCTTTTTTTTTATATTCTAATATAAATTTTATATTTAAAAATATTTATTAAATTTATTTTAAATTTTAAATTAATTTTTTTAAATATTTTTATTAAAATTCTATAATTAATATATTTTAATATATTATATTATTATATAAAATTTTTAGTTTTTAAATTTAATTTTTTTAATTATTATTTAATTTGGTTTTTTTTTAATTTTAATAAATTAAAGTTTTTTTTAAAATTTAATTTAATTAATTTTATTAATTACTTTATAACTTATAATATTAATATATTATTATTAATTATTTTTATTTTTATTATTACTGTGAGAGTGTATACAGCTCAGTGGTTACGCATATAATGTGTGTACTGGTATATATGTAGGTTCTTTTTGTGGTCATGATCTATTGATGAGGTCGAACCACCGTGCCTCTCTATATATAGTAGAGGGCACGTGAAACCCGGCTGTGCAGCCTAATACGTAGTCACTTACAATTACTATTTCTTTTAGTTTATAAATTTTAAAATTAAAATTAATTATTATAATATATCCTTCTTTATTTAATATTTTAATTAAAAACAACTTCTATGCTAATTCTAATACTTATATTACTATAATTATTAAGTTAAAAATTATAATAATAATTTTTTTATTATAATTTTTTATATTTTTTCTTAATATTATAATTATTTTTATTAATTTTTTATATTTTTTATAATAATTTAAATTTTTTTTATTTATAATTAAATAAATGGATATTTTTAAATTTAATATTTATTTTATTAAACAATTATTTTGATTATTTTATATAATAATTATATTAATTTAAATATTATTAAAAAAAATTATAATAAATTTCTATTAAATTTAATTATTATTTTAATTCTATTTAATAAATATTTTTATTAAAGATAGTATAATATATTTGGTATTTAAATTTTTATTTTTTTATTAAAATTTTTATTATTATTTTTAATTTATATTATATATGGTGATATTTTGGTTTAATATAATAATAATATTTTAAATTTAATTATTTAAAAATTAATAAAAAGTTCTAAAATAATTAATTATATTTTTTAATTTTATTTATAAAATTATTTTAATTTTAATTTTTTTTCTAATTTTTTTTTTATTTTTATTTCTATTTTTATTTTTATTTTTATTTTTATTTTTATTTTTTTATTTAAAATTAGGTGTATATTTGAAATTAAAAAAATTAGTAAAATTAATTAAATTATTAATTAAATTAAAATTAAAATATAACCATATATTTATTTATAATAATTAATCAATTATTTTTTTAATGATATAATTTAATTATTTAATTAATTGGATTTAAATAGATTTAATAATTATTTTATAATAATTTTATATATTATTTAATAGTTTATTCCAAAAAATTTTATTATTGATTTTATAAAGAATCCTAATTAACTAATTTTATATAAATTTTAATCTGGTTATTTATTATTAAATATTTTTATTTTTTCCTATCTTCAATTTAATAAAAATAAAGTATAAATTATTAATTATATTATAATTAATTTTTAATCTATATAAATTCTGAATAATTTTTTATATAATTATTATTAAATTATAATAATTTAAAGTATATTAAATTATATAACTTAAATTATTAATTAAAAATATATAAATTTTTTTTATTTTTTTATTTTATTTTTAGTATTTGAAATTTGGTTGTTTTAATTTAATTTTTTAATTAAAATTTATTTTTATAATTATTTTTTAAATTATTTTCCTTTAATTATTAATTATATATAATATAAATTTTTTTAATTTTTTTAATTTTAAATTATTAATTTTAATAATAATTTTTTTTTTATTATAATTTTAATATTTACTAAATTATTTTCCATATAAATAATTTTAAAAATAATTATAATTATTTCTAATTTAAACTTATTTAATTCTTTAATAATTAATTTATATAAATTAATTACTTTAAGTATAATTATAATTTATAATTTTTAAATTAAATAATTATTTTTAATTAATTATTTATAAATTTTATATTTTTTATATTAATAAACTAAACCATTAATAATATTTAATAATCTTTTAAAAAAAAATAACTTAATTCTTTAAATTTATTTTATAAATAAAAAAAATAAAAATTTTTAAATAAAAATATATTTATATTATATTAAAATATTATTATAATAAACTAAACCAGGTTTATAATTTATTAATATAATAACTTAAAATTTATTTAATTTTTTTATTTATAATTAACTTTTTAAAATCTTTATATATATTTTTATTTAAAATATAATTATAAAATTTTTATAATAAATTTATACTATATTTTATATCAGAGTTTGTTATTTGAAAATCTTATTTGGTTATTAATAATTATGTATTTTAATTAGGCTTTCAATTACTGTAGTTACCTAATGGTTGTTGGTTTGCTCTATACTGTTTGCTTTCATACCTTCTATGCAAACCGGTTTGGTGGAGTTACTTACCCCTGTAGGACTAATGGTCTTTGGTTTGGTCAATATATGCGGCATCATCCGACGAGGGTTTCAGCGCCGGGGCGAGACGGAGCGAATCCAAACCTACTGGCTAGTTCCAGGAAAATAAGAGCTAGGTTTAAAATCGAGCATTTCAATGAGTTGACATAGGGTTGAATGTGTGGTATTAACACAACAGCCTGTGTAACGCGGCTATCCTCGGCCTCACGACGACCAGCTTCGAAGCCCTCCACGATATCACGTTGACCACTGACCTCCAATCCTAAAAGCTACCCCCATTCAATCCTTTAAACCACAATCTGTATAATATCCAAAATGGCGTCTCTCCGTACCCGCATGATCCATCTTCGCCCTCTTCAATCCCATATCACCCGTCTCTACACCACCAGCGTTTCACCCGCCTCCACCGACCTGATAATATCCAAATCCGTACCGGCGCCGCATACAGGCACAATCCGCCTGTTACTTCTCAACCGCCCAACCGCTAAAAACGCTCTAAGTTGGGACCTCCTCCGCGCATTCCGCGAACAAATCGATTCAATCGCCGCGGAAGCGGGTAAAGGCGACACCAGAGCTCTAGTAATCGGATCCAGCGAATCCGGTGTCGGCGGGGTCTTCTGCGCCGGCGCCGATCTAAAGGTACCCGAACACTCAAACCCCCACATTCACAACCGATCAATATATCGACCGAGAGCTCTATTTTCCTGGTGAGATTTTTTCTTTAATATGTATATTTGTAGGAACGTAAAACCTTCACGCCGCAGCAGACGACCACCTTTTTATATACCCTGAACAACACCTTCACCACGTTATCCAACCTTTTAATCCCCACGATATCATCTATTCCGACCCACGCTCACGGCGGCGGCCTGGAGTTAGCGTTATCCACTGATTTGAGAGTGACCACGAAATCCGCACAACTCTCCCTCCCGGAAACACGATTAGGAATCATCCCAGGCGCCGGTGGAACCCGACGAATAGCTCAGTTAATCGGTAGAAGTAGAGCGTTAGATATGGTTCTAACCGGCCGTCGGGTGACGGCTACCGAAGCGTTAAATTGGGGTCTCGTGGATCGTGTCGCCGAAGAAGGGGTGGATGTGAATGATGCCGGTGTAGAACTTGCTCAGAAGATCTGTGAGGGTGGGCCTTTAGCAATCGTTGCGGCGAAGAGGGCTGTGAAAGTAGGGTTGGATGGGGGGTTGGATGTTGAGGGGTTGGCGTATAATGCGGTTGTGGAGAGTGAGGACAAGTACGAGGCTTTAAAAGCGTTCGGCGAGAAGAGAAAGCCAGTTTTCAAGGGTAGATAGAGAATAAAATAAGTTCATATGTTTGTGAGATGTACGATATATATATCTGGATGCTAAAGTCCAATGAATTGAGGATTTAGTCTTATTTACAATTCTAGTGTATACTTCTACTAGTCATATCTAGGAAACAATTAGATTAAATTCTGTTGGTTTAAACCATTCCTGAATAATAGAATCCGCCACTTCTTTGGCTGCTTGAACAGCATCTTCTTTAACAGACGCCTTCGCTTCAACGTAATCTTCACAAGTTCGTTAGCAGACCATTATCAACAACCATATCATAGACAAACTTACATTTAATTTTCGGCTCAGTCCCACTACCTCGAATCGTAAACTTGACACCATCCATTCCAACAGTAATCATCTGACTACTCTTATCTACGGGTAAAACAGGTACCCCATCAGTAGTCTTACTATCATACCCTTCCGTCAAATCTCTCCAATAGGTAATCTTCCTCCCTCCCAACTCTCCCGGATATCTATTCCCCACACCACCCATCTTTCTGATCCCATCAAACACCTTTGTGGTGACCATCGGCGAAGGAGACACGACATATCCATTACAGCTTTCGAAATACCCGTATTTCTCGTACAACTGTTGTAATTTTCCTGCTGGAGTGGTACCTTCCGCATTCCATCTTTCGAGCATGGTCAGAAAGACACCGAGACCGGATATTCCGTCTTTATCGTATACGACATCAGAGAACATGTATCCGATCGCTTCTTCGAAGGCGTATATCGCTTTATATTCTCCTTTGGCGGTGATTTTCTGGGCCACGTTCCCGAGCCATTTGAATCCCGTCAAGGTTTCTTCGTGATTGAATCCATCTATCTGTGCCATTGCTGATAGCATTTGTGTCGATACGGCTGAAGATAGGAGGGATATTTTATTTATTGGTAGTGGAGAGGTAGAGATCATGTGTGAAGCGAAGAGGACGCCGAGTTGGTTCCCAGTCAAGATGCGCCATTTCCCACTATCAATAATCAATTAGTCTTTGTGAAGTTATTTGAAGACATCTTCAAAATATGATCGTGGAGATATATACTTACTCAACCTTTTCAGCGGCGGCGAACCTATCCGCATCAGGATCATTCGCCAGTGCGATATTAATACCATTCCTATCCGCCATAGCCATCGCAAGATCAAGCGCCCCTTTCTCCTCAGGATTCGGAAACTTAACCGTAGGAAAATCCGGATCAGGCACCGCCTGTTCCTCCACAACCACCATCCCCTCTTCCAACCCTAACCCCTCCACCACCTTCCTAGCGGCAGGTAACCCGACCCCATGCATAGGCGTATAAACAAACCTAACCCCACCTCTCGCCTCCCCCCTCATCGTTTCTAAAACCCCGCCCACTTTCTCGAAATACTCCTTCTCGACTCTACTCTTCACCATCTCAACCAATCCCTCATCCTCTAGTCCATCAGCCCCCCACGCCCCCTCTACCGGCACAAGATTCTCTTCAATAGCCCTCGCGATACCCCCATCGATCGGTGGAATAATCTGACACCCGTTCCCCCAATACACTTTATACCCATTATCCCTCGCCGGATTATGCGACGCAGTAATCATAACCCCCGCATCGGCGTTAAACAACCCAACCCCGAACGGAACCAGGGGAGTGTGAACGATCTCTTCGAGAAAATAGACTTTTACTCCTTTTAACACGAACGCCCGCGCGGTGAGTTTGGCGAAGAGGGAGGAGTTGTGGCGGTGGTCGTGGCCGATGATTACGGATTTGGGGGATGTGGGATTGGAGGTGGAGAGGATGTATGATGCGAGGCCTTGGGTGGCTTGGATTATTGTTAGGGGGTTTAGATGGGCGAAGCCGGCTTGCATTGACGAGCGGAGTCCCGCGGTGCCGAACGCGATTCCTGTGAAATGATCATGGTAATTTATTAGAACGCTTTGTTCGAATGTTTCGTGATATCAGGATTGTGAGAATTGAGGGTAAATGCGTTGTAGATGTTGGAAGATTTCTCTATCCGAATTGAAAAGTTTCGGGATATAGCATTGGAGAGAATCGACGTACGGGATCGCAATCTCTTTTCGAGCTCGACGGTGTTTCCTTGAGAGTTTAAATCTTGTATTTCCTTCCTTGTAGGCTCATGCTATAGCACCCGAGACGTCAATCTTCCATCCCCGGCGACTCTTTTTCACCAAAGCGTCATTTGGTCAATAAGCTGGCAACTTACCTGATCAAGCTCCAACCATTCCTGCACCAATTGCTGGATAGACTTATCCATATTCGCAGACATCTCGCGGACGCAGTATCGTATTCTCCTTTGCGATGGAGGTTTTGGTGATTATGCGCTACCCTTAGTAGCCTTTTCCCCTGGGCTGTCAAGAGCCTTTTAAATATTAAATGATTTCTTTGAGTGGCCGTCGTCGGAACCGCCCGAAGAAAACGATATTTCATTGCTCTGCAGCAGAAGGTTAAACACGGCAGTTGGAAGCTCTTCCCACCCCATATTTCGCCCCATCACATGATCGAACCATTCAAACAAGGTAGGTGATCCTTGTTCCATGCTATCCCATGTTTCCAGAATATTGTGTGCTTCAATATGGGTATGCAATGCTATGAAAACATCTGGTAAAGATTCTCCGTAAAAACAAAAGGGTTTCTCGGAAACCATTTTATATCGACTTTCTACTGTAGAACCCAAGATGAAAAGACGACTTTATGATTACTTTACTTTTCATTCTCCGATTTCCCCCCCTCCAGCCGCGCGAACGCGTTTAGAAAACAGGTATCTCAACATCAACAGGAAAGAATAGAAATGAGAAAAAACGACTAAAAAGAAGTATTACCAGGTCATATATTTGACATGAGAATGAAGAAAAGAAAAAGGAAACATAGAAGGGGTAATTGGATGCAAAAGAAAGAGATTTATTGAACCTGGATGTGGATATTATCCCGTTTTAACTCCGAACTAGGAAATAAAGCGAAGTACGTAAGAAACGAGAAGGAAAAGTCGGACCAGTACATAAGCCTCTGATACCATGATAAATAAAACAGAAAGCAGTTTTTTTCTTGAAGGGAAAAAGAAGAAAAAAGAAGGGAAAAAAAAAACATTTGAGTTCTCTCAATCATCCACAGAAAATATTTCGAGCAATCCTGACGCCGCTCCCAGTTCTAACAAAAGTCGTATCTCCCATAATCTTCGGCATTCTAATTAAGATCATCTGGTTGGTTGCCCAGGAGTACCAGGGGGACCCTGAACGATGCGCACCTGCCCTTGGTACCCGTTCGGATAGGTCACTCGTTGTCCCGGCTGAATAGCCCGAACCTGTTGCTGTTGCGGGTGATACATGGCATATTGGGGTTGCGGTGTATGTGGAGAGTGAAACTGTTGTTGCTGCTGGGTACGTAGCATTTGCTGTTGCGTTTGTTGCGCGATGCCGGTGTACTGAGCGTGACCAGGAGTGTATGGCGCTGCGAAGCCCGGTGTCGAGGGAGGCCGGTGTTGTGGCTGTTGCTGTGGTTGTGGTATTTGAGGCGCGAGCGAGACTCGTCTACCGGTTTGTACCTGGACTGGTCCATGACTCGTTTGCTGCGTGATGAAGTTGGTTTGACGGATAGTTGGCGTTTGAAATGTAGGTGTAGATGAACCATGAACATATACTTGTGGACCAGTATTCGCCGGCATTCTGGGGACAGTGGTAACGCCGCTTCTGAATGGACTGTTTGCATAACCGGACGCTGAGTTTTGGAACTGCGGTGTAGCAGGTATGGCTTGGCGATGCTGGCCGGTGTATGGGGTCTGAGGGGCATAATAAGGAGAATTCGGTGGATACTGTTGGCGGACTGGAGTCTGAGGTTGGACGTAGTGCTGTTGACTATAACCCGAGCGACTAGTGTACTGATTATGCCCCGAGGATCGACTCGAGACGACACGGGCGGCTGGCGTGAAAGACCCTTCTGCGGGGAAGGGAGCGTAGCTAACCCTGGTCGTCGTGAACTGCTGAGCTGGTGCTGAGGCCGCAGGTTGTGGGGGTGGCGCCTTTTCTGGATTCGTCATCGATCCTGGAATTGCTAGGCTGCGGAGAGGAATGGTGTCGGCGTCTGGGTTGGCGTCAAGAAGCTGGTCGAGTTTATCGCAAACTTCGGGATCTAGCTTTCCGATAAGTTCTGCTAAGCGATCGCGCGCCTTGAGGTACATGGCTGATTCCGCCTGGTCTGGTTTTGTCAATTGGGCCGGGTTACTCTGCTTGCCGAGGCGTGCGTTCTGCTTGAGATGTAGCTCAGAGAGGACATCGCTGATCTCTCGAAGGGCTTTATCACTCTCGCTTTCGCCTTCCAACAATGCTGGGTCGATAGGAATGGGCTCATAATTATCAGCGAGCGCTTTGAATTGTGCCTCGTCATCTTCGCTTTCTTTGACGCCCGACAACACCCTGTCTAGCTCCTGCTTGCCGTAGATGGACCACCAGTAGTCGCTTTTCTGACCTTCGGAAACTACAGCATTACCATGATCCGATGTAGGACAGAATGAAGCGAAGGGACCATAATATAGCCAATCAGCAGTTTGTAGACCAAGATCGCGTGCCTTATCAGGTTCCTTTCTATCGCGACGTGCATTCTGCGCAGCCTTGGACGGGTGCACAAAAATCTCCTTCACCTTTCTAGGTTTCGACCGAGATGGATCCGTTACAGGTAGGTCAACGAACTTAGCGATGCCTTTTATCTCTTGAGAAGAAATGTACCCTTCATCCGGTGGATGATCCAAATCCATTTCGTCCCCATTCTTTTTGATCACCTTCGATTCGGATTGCTTGGGTGAGCGAACGACCGCATAATAGGTCTTGTTGCGAAACTTAATCGCAACAGCCTTTTTATTATCCACTTTGGCGTCGCTGGTGCTATCATGCGTATCATCGGTGTCCACGTCGGTAGCTTTGGTCTCTTCAACAATGTTGAGGAATGGGTACTGGCTTATCGCGTGAGTGATCATATCCAGGGCAACCTGCTTGAATTTTCGGATTTTGGCAACGGATGTGCTGGATTCGGGTTTGATCGGGGCAGAATCGCTGTCCTTCATCTCGACTTCGGGTGACGCCTCGGCGGGGGCACCTTGCTTCTCCAGGGCCTCATTGACGACGCCATTGATATCCTTGCTTAAATTTTGTAACGAGGTGTAGAAGGTGTCCGATGATAGTCGTTGCCGTAAGGTTTGTGGTTCATCGGAGGTGGAGAGTGTTTTAGATTTTTTCGCTTCATGAGAATTTGGCTCCGGGGAGATCTGCCTGTCTAGTAGAAAGATGATGGAATCGTACCTGCGAAAGCGTTTTGTTAGCGAGGCTCGATAATGTTGGATCCCCCCAGTGGTTGGGAAGCAATGGGTGAGTTTGATTGCAGAGAAAAACGTACTCTACAAGTTTGTGCAGGAACCCCTTGCGAAAGTCGGCCAATAACTGCTTTTTTTGCGCTATCGGGACCCCGGAGACGCTCTGCGGCTCTTTGACAGGGCTACTATCGGCACGTTTTCGCTTGCCGGTGATGGAAGTCGTGTCGTGCGATGGGTATGGGAATGGGATGCTGGTGATGCCGTTGACGGTGGCGGAGGAGGAAGAGATAGTATCCGGACGTGCATTGGACTGAGATAGCTGTTTTAAGGGCGTGGAGGTGGATGTAAAGGGCGAAGGTGCGACTGCAGCGCCTGTCGGAGCGTGATTCGACGTGTGATTGATGGTGGTGCTGGGGTGGATGAGAGTGGGCGTGGATGAAGCCGAGGCGGGGCCCATCGCAGCGGCCGCGGAAGCCGACGAGGACGCGGAGGCGGAGGGTGCGGCTGGACCGAAGCCGTTCATTTCTGGGCGCCGTCGGTTGGGTTAGCCAGGCCGGTAGACGATTCGAAGCGGATGTTGTGCAGGTGGATGCAGGCAGAGTGTGGGTAGGTGGTGATGCGTGGGAGGGACGTGTTGGTGATACAGCTGCAAACAGAACGAGAAAAATAGGAAGAGAGAGAGAGAGCAGAGAGAGCAGAGAGCGGTCTGATAGACGACCCGCGTGGAATCGATTGCGGATGGCTGTTGAGAGAGAACGGTGCGATGGAGGAATGTGCAAAAGGAGATGTCAGGAGTGAGATACGCCCATCGTCGACGGAGCTGCGGTGGGCAGCGTCTGATGTATTTTTCTCAAACATAAAACCATGTCGATAGGGGACCTCCCTCCCTTTCCTGCATTCATTCTCCCATCCGACTCTCACCTGCTCCTTCCCTCCCTCTTTCCAAACACCCCGTCAGATGCACGCAAAGTATCCACACCGAGACACGCTGGGGGAAAGAAGGAAAGAAAGAAAAAAAAAAAACACGCAGGAGAAACGGGATGCGACGATGATATTATTCCAAGCAAATATGCGGGATGCATGCGGGCGGGCACAACTTACTGGGAGGAGCCGATGCAGCCGTCGTAGCCATCAAGGAATCCGCCTTACCCTTCAATCGAGCGGTTGAGAAGGCGAGGGCTGTCCCAAGACGCGTCGACGGATTGTTATCGCTGGTGGCAGACACTGTTCCGGATGGCGATGTGATCCTCGGTGGTCGTCTGTCTGTGCTGTGGGTGGTGTTCTGGACGTCCCACGCTAAGAAGAGGATCTTACGGGACCGCACACGAATGAAGATTTATTGTGATTCGACCCACCAACCTCTCTTCTTAACAGGCCGGGAGCAGATGGCTGTCGTAGTCGTCGTACCATGAACCAGAAAATAAAAAGAGCCGACACCGTTGAGGCCTACGTGTGCTGTTGGAGGCGGGTGCAACGGGGCCCTTTAATTTTCGCGAATTCCCAGGCTCTTTGTCGATAAAGTCGTGCTATCTAATTTTTTTGTGTGGTGACCCGCGTAACGAACGGAAACGTAAAGGTACAGTCCATGTAAGTAATAACGTACCCGAACGAGACGATGCAGCAGGCGGTGGTTGATGGTCAGAGAGAGAGAGAGAGGAAGAGAGAGAGAGACAGAGAGATTTCAGAGAGATTGTCGAGGAAAACCTTCTCAGGTGCAATGAAAAATAAAATAAAACAGAAACGATGCACAGCACTCCAACCAAGAAGAAAGAATCCTCCGGTCCCGTATTTTCTTAATTAAATTCTCGCAGCGGAAGAGGAGAGACCAGAAAAGGTGTTTCTCTGGGAGGGAGAAAATTAATGAAATCAGAGGAAGAAGAAAATATGGCAAAGCAGGGCTAGCCTTCTTTGTCCCCGATTGCTTCGCTCCATCCCATCCCATTCCACCGTATCATATCGTACATATCATATCACAATAAATACCCTGCTGCTCTCCGGCGCTGTCTTGCTGCTGCGCTGCTGCGCTGCTGCGCTGCTACTTTTACTGCTGCTGCTTTTCAATGCCCGGCGTATGTTTCGTCCCAGCGTGCATGGCCCGGTCTGGGTTCTGGGGGGCCACTTTCTCTCTCTCTGCGTGTTAGTGGGCAGCCTTTGTCCTCGCGGCGTCGCGATGCTTGAATACTAGACTATCTCTGGTCTCTCTTTCTCTTTCTCTATCTCGTATGCAGACCTGAAGAGACCCGAGCCTCGACGTCTGCTCTGGCCATATCGTCCAACCGTTTTGGCGACGAAGCGAGACCATCCGCGCGTCTCTCCCTCCAGCTCGTCCCAAAGGCTTCATCGCTAACCGCTGTTCTCTCGCTTATGTGCGACTCCGACTATATCCGAGTGTTACCTCCGACCGCATTCCCTTCCAACAACATTTGACATTCGCAACACCCAAAATTCTCTTCTGTGATATAAAACTTGGCCGTATCAAAGAACACCAATGCATTTCTTCACTCGCCATCATCCCTCTTCTTAAGTATTCCCGTACTGCGCGTCCGGCTCCTATCTTCGATGGCATCGCTGGTGACTCTGTCGACTTTCCTTTTGGATGATCTCAAGCGCCAGCTCCGCGATCCGCAGAGCCCGCTCGCACACTGGCCTCATTCATCTCTCCCCAGCTAGGACTCCAATTCACCAAACAAAATGCATCTTCACCCCTATTCCAACGCCTCTGCCGGGCCAGAGCGAAGAAACATTCATCTTCGATCCCGAGCTTCTGCCAAAACAAAATGAGGATGCGCCCCCAACCAAACCTCTGATCTCATCTGACGAGACTGAAGTTTCTCGAGCTCCTGATCTCCCACCGGAAGCGACTAGGAAACAGCTCCTCCCACTCCTTCGCCTTCTAGGTTGTGCAGATGATATTCCCAAACCACGTAAAGGCACTTCAAATCTCGGGTACACGAACCTTCGGACGCCCC
The DNA here is from genome assembly GCA_036971365.1 of Dactylellina leptospora. NCBI lineage: Eukaryota > Fungi > Ascomycota > Orbiliomycetes > Orbiliales > Orbiliaceae > Dactylellina > Dactylellina leptospora. The sequence continues at coordinate 578,784 of JAJTUC010000020.1, read as the reverse complement.
TAAACCGCGCCCTCCGACGGGCGAGCCTTCAAGCTCATAACACCCAAGATGGTTCTCCGAGCGACAAGCGTGGCATCTCCCTGGCAGGCCTTACTGCCCGATTCCTGTTGCACAAGGTGTGGCCCGAGCGTCAGAACCTTTACGCGGAAGGATACCCCCTACGCCGAGTATTCTTCGGTCTAGGCGCCAGAGCTAGAGAGTACCTACACGCCAGAAACGCGGACACAACAGACATTAGTCTCTGGTCGTACGTTTTACTCGCGAGATCAGGCGCAGAAGCCATCTCACGTCTAGAATGGCTGTGTGAAAGACTCAACTACAGAGTACCGAGTTTTACGTTCAATCACTCCCTTAGACATCTTTCCGGGCATGGTATCTGGACGGTGAACAAGGCCACCAGATTGTTGGACAAATATCTCACCAGAAATGAAGAGATGGTACAACAGCTGGGGAAACCTGACCTCAAGACCGACTCGATTACGAAACGGATCATGTTTCTTAGACTCTTTCGACTCGCCAATTATTTTGCCCCAAAGCAATTGCTTAACGTCGCTAAAGTCTACGCCAAACACTCCATCGACGAACCAGCGGAAATTTCGAAGAACGATGTCGCGTTTTCAAACCACATTCTCTGGGCGATCGGTGGCCCACCGAGGACTTCGGAGCCATACCACGCAAGCTTGAGGTTCATCGTCGATGCGCAAGTTTTCATCCTGCGAAAGATGTTTCAAGCTAAACCAGTGATGCATCTTGATCCTAAAGGGTTTCGGGGTATTGTGCGAACCCGTCTAGCCGCACCACGCACTGCTGCCGAACGTGGTATGCTTGCTCAACAAGGCATGAATTGGCCTCCGTGGAAGGATATTCGGGACGGTTATGACCAGTCGCACTTCCATATCGATTCCGATGCCGAAGAGATGGTGGTGGGCGATGCTGGACTTGTTCTTTCGGAGATGCAACGTGCTGGTTATCCTCTTCAAAACTGGGAACAAGCCGGTATGATTCTCGCCGGTCGCGAAAAAGACGGCACCCCCGTCCCACCGCGTCGCATATGGTTTATAGCCGGCAGTGGTGATGATAACCCGTTTATAATCTGGCAAGCACGAATAAGAGCTACGAGGACGATTAATGAAGCTTGGCACATGTTTCTCCGATTCCTTAATCTTCAGTTGACAGACCATCTCCAGCGTACTGCTGCAGTTCACGTTTATCAGGAAATGTTCAAAAAGGTTATTCAGCAGCGCAAACAGGACACGCTAGATAAATACCCCGCTGTCGAAGAGCCAGTTCGCTATGTACCTGAACCTAAGGTCGGATATAGACGGTTCATCCCTCCTTCAGAAGATGTTCATGAAGCATACACACCACCCGAACCACACCCGGATCCCACGGATGAATATCTGAGGTCGGAACATACAACCATTCGTGGTCCGACAGATATCAGTCGCGGACCGAATATCGAGGATAGATGGACGGTCAGCATTGGCGATTCAAAGAACCTGATCCCGCCACCTTTCGACCCAACAAGGGGGGCATATGTTCCCACCCCGCCACCATCCGTCGAAGAACTCTGGTCGCTCATGCTCCGCCGAAACATACAGCCGAGTCTTAGTCTTATCAAGTTACTAGTCGCCAACTCAGCGGCAATTCACGAGTCGCATATATATCTCGAAGAGTGGTACTCACGATACCCAGGCCGCCGGAGAGCAGTCTGGACACGCGATGACGGTATCATCTGGGAATGGTGGAAGATTCTCCATCGGGCGGAATTGGACAAACTACGAATTCGACAATACGGGATCCGACCGAACGTGATGGAAGACCAGGAAAAGTCGTTTTTGACGAATAATAACATATCACTCATTGTCGAAACGACGTCCGCCACCATTGATCTCGCGGTCGCATATATTATCGCATTGACGAGTACCACCTTTGCGCCTAGGAGGTCACACCGTTTCCAAGATCATTTACAATTCGGGAAGAAGCTGTTATTCGGACGGTTGCCGCACGCGATTATTTTAGCGACAGGGTTCAGGATAACCAATCTTCAAGCGTGGACTGCTATTCTCAGAGCGTTGAATTATACCCGCCATCATCGAGGACTTTTCCAATCTTCCTGGGCCAAAACCGCGGCGGGAAGACTCGCGAGTGCGAAATTTGGAGAAGGGGATCCGAATAGAAAAATGAAGTATCGAGATGTCAACGTCTGCGTTAAGAAGGTTTGGGAGTACGTTCGAGAAGCGTGGGGTTACCCGCAGGATATGGGGTTTATTTACGAGTTAGTTATCGCTGCGGAGAAAGGGTGGGAGTACGAGAAGATTCTCGAGGAAAACAAAAACCTTGAGAAAAGTTTTGAGAAGGGGTATAGGAGGTACGATCGACTTGAAGATTCGGGGAAATTAGTCGCTGCTAGGACGAAAACGATCGGAAAGCTGCTGTGGAGGACCGAACACGCCGTTGAAGTTTTCGAAAGCGTCATCGGGATTCGACCAGTTACCATGAGAAGTTTCAAAAACCCCGGCGATAGAGCTACACTCAAACAAACGGGCTCGAGTAGCAAGATACGAGACGATAACGATGAAGATTTTGATAATCCGCAGACGGACAGCGATAACGGATTATTCGAAAAATTGGTTGAGATATCCGCGCCGGGTGACGATGAAACTTCTCGGTTACCGCCCATGACAACCCCGCGCACATCCCACATCCACGCGTACATCCGACTACTCCTAAAAACCGGCCAATGGGAATACGAACCCGTCGTGCGGTTGTTAAAATGGATGATTCGATATAAAGACTTCCTCGAGGTCAAAAATCGCCGGTTACCGATCATTGCTATCCGAGCGTTGTGGGATATATACGTCAACCTCAACACGAGAGATCTGACGCAAGCTGATATGGAGCTCGTGGAGCAACGGAAGCAGAGGTTTTGGGAGGTGAAGAGCTTGGTTGATAGGGGGTTGAAGGAGTGGGGTGGATGGGCTACGGAGGTAGAAGTCGCGGCTTATGTTGGAGAGAATTGGAGAGATTTGAGGGGAGGAGAGGAAGATAAGAAAGCTGATTATGGGATTTGGGAGGAAGAAGGGAGTGGTGAAGGTGAGGAGGAGTTGGAGGAGGATGATTATAATCAGGACGAGGAGTGGCCGCTTAATGATAAAGATTGGCCGTTGACTATGGGATACTCGACTCGTCGTGGTCTAGATGATTACGATTGAGAAATATGTATTTTTTGTACGAATAGCGAAATGTAGGATATGTATAATTGAATGATAAAGTAATGCTAATTGATAGAATCGAGACCTCTTTTAAAACTCCTCGCAATGATATTCTAAACACGAATGATATGAAATAACGCCAGATAACCACAATCACGCTTGCCAAAAAAAATCCTCATCTGTATGCCGAAATATGCTAACGATAACCCACAAATGCATCCAAGATCAATACCGTAAACCACCGCACCTAATCGTATCACCATATCCTGTTAAAAGGAAAGGATTCTCTAAATCCCACCCTCTTTAATCTCCTCCGTCCACTCACAATACCTCTTCCAGAAAACCCCCATACAACTCATAACAACCATATCCAACGCATCCATCCCTTCCTCTTCGATCAACAAACTCCCCAATTTACTCCTCAACCCGCTCCCCGCATCATATTCAACCTGCTCCGTGTAACTCCCGTGTAACTTCGCCTTAAACTTCTCCCCGACGAGTTTAAACTTCGACGAAGTCCTACTATGCCCCGATGATGACGAAGAAAACTTATGAAACGAACTACCCGACGGCGACGGAGATCTGGCATCCGCGCCCACGCCATCGGGCGGTTGAAACGATATCGTCGAAAGTAGTATCGGTTCAGCCCTCACGATCGCGGAATTACCGTACGGACTTCCAGCTGTGGTGGTGGGCGGGTGCAGACGTAACCGTATCTTTCTACCGATACCGTTCGTTTCGAATTCGCAATTACCGGTGCTTCGCACGGGAGGGGAGAAAATATATCCCTTCCCTTTCGTTTCCTTCCTCCCTTCTTCCGGCATCGGACTTCCCGGTCCTGATGTGTTAACTCCCGTCGAAGACATCACCGATACGGACGATGGAGAAAGTGCAGGGGATGATAATCCCATCTGTTGCATCGCTACTCTTGTTTCTTCGTCGATGTTGTACGGACTTATGACATTTTCTCCGGATTTCTTTTTCCGATGCGCGTTGTGGAACGCGGAGAGTCGTTTACCGGTGGATTTCCAGAATGATTCACCGGCGAGGTATAACGTCCGTTTAAACATCCCATCGGCGTCTTCGTCCTCGTAGTCCGTTATTTGCTCGTTCGTCGGAGTCGTGGCTATCGCTTTCGGCGCGACGGGGGTATCTGGTGAGTATATCTCCGTGAAACGGGATACCCGAGACATGGCCGGATTCACCATTGGTGATAGACGTGGCGAATCCTTTGGTGGCGGTGGAGGTCCTACGTCGTCGAACCCCGGTGGAGGCGGTGGGATTGGTGCGGGCCAGAGGTAATCTCGGAATCCGCCAGCTCTAGCATCATCGTTATTCGTATCCGGAGTTCCCGACATCGGTGCTTTAACAGGCGGTCTTTGAGGAACGAATTTCTGATACCCGGGAGTCCAGATTTCGAGGTTGAGGCGCTTGCGATCCCGGCGGCCTCTTTTGGATAACATTGCCTCCTGCGCCATCATCTGCGCGGCGAAGGAGTTTGGTATTTGCGGTACCGAATCTAACGGGCCGTGATGGTTGGAATATATTCTCCCGACGGTGGTTTGCGATCCGCTGGCTTGATCCCGTCGGATAAACGTAATCTCGAAATCATTACCGCAGGCGACATGATGAAACATGCTATTCATCGATGTGATGCTGGAAGATGAAGGTGCCGGCTGACCGTATCCGGGACGTATACTTCCACCGCTGGGATTCAAGTAATCGCTTCGCGTGCTCTCCCCGCTAAACGAGGAACGCGGTGGTTGATTCGGCCGCGCATTATCGAAAGAATCACCATACGTGGATAAATGCTCAGGTTGTAGCGATTTCGACCGCGGTTTCGAAGATTCCAACGGTTGGATGCGGAGGTAGTAGAGACAGGAGATGATGTCCTGCGCGGTGACGGTGCTGCACTGTGGTTTGAGCGGGGTGAGGGTTATATCTGGGAACCCGATGATGACATGCATTAGCGAGCTGTATTGGCGCATAGAGTTTTTTCCTGCAGGATAGATAGTGCACTATGTGAAGAATGGCTTACCTTGGGAGTTTGGCACGCGGACGACGTAGAGTTTGAGCTGGTTGTGCGGCGAGGGAGCATGGGGATCGTGAGGAGGAGGAGGTAGAGAAGGATACCGGCGGATGTGAAGCGGCGGATTGTCGGCGAGGCGGGTTAAAGTGTCGAGGGACTGGGCCTCCACTCGTATCACCATTGCGATCTATTCTCCAGCGTCACACGAGGCGAACAAAGATTGAAGATTATTATCTATCGGTGAGGAAAGGAATACAGCAATCGGATTAGTGAACTCGTGGGAGAAGAATGGCTTTGTTGCCGGTTAAATATGGACAGAGAGAGAGATGTTGATGTTATGTTGTTATATCAAGAAATACAAATCACCGGTAATAATTAAACAGCGACAAGAGAAAGTAGCCAGGGCTGCGAATTTAAAGACCATGTCAAATGCTATAAATACTGATCCCACACACCCAGACCATGCTAGCATCTCGTTGACGATTCTTATTCAGGCCTCGTAATGTGGGTCTTGAGACCTCGTCTCCCGGTGGCGAAGCTGCGCTGTGAGTGGTCGAGGCAGCCTTACCACACAAACCCTGCGCACCGGCAGCTTGCGTCGCCCTTCTAAGCTTTCTCTTCTGACTGAGCTAATGGCGAGTAGTTAGGAGTTCTTTTCTTGGTCGCGTGCGGAAGGATTCCGTTCCGAAGTGCTTTTATATGAATTTAGAAAGTACCAAGTACACTTTTCTATTTCGCCCAGGTGCGACTGCGTAATAATCAAAGACAAAGCGACTGAAACCAGGCCAAAACTCCAGCTGCAAAACCTGCCCGATGCATTCAAGTAGAATCCAGCGTTTAACTTTAAACTGTATAAATCGGGTTTTAGCACGGCGGCATTCTTCAATGTTTTCTAGAATCCTCCACCTCCCCCAATGAAAGGACCACTGGCCCCAATTGTCCTGAGGCGAACTTCTCTATCGTGGGCTCTTTTCGCTCGACGCTCAGCTTTCCATGCGGCGCGGCCTTCGGCGTCCGAGGGCGGAAGCGGCTTGGGCATGGATTTCTTGAAGCTCGTCGAGGTTGACGAGGAGGACTCGCGCGCGGGCGGCTGCTGGTCCAAGTATTCGACGTTTCTGTTCCCGAAGCACATAATGGAGGTTTTGTGTTGTGTGAGGTCGAATTAGTCCTCAACCCTCGACAGCTCCTTATCGATTATTGTCAGGTGTTTAGGTTTTAAAAGAAATAGCTTGATTCTTTAGATGTAGAATATTATAGTAGGAGTTCGTTTAACTGGTTTCGAGAGGCCATCAGGTATGTTCTCGTCAAGAATGCATTTGAGGCATAGGAGCGGCCTCCTTATATACACCTTCGTCAAAGCGAAACATCGAGCCTCAGAGTTAACTACTTAATCGCGCTCCGCAATGCAAAACCCTCACAACCGCAGCGGAGTATCAAGGATCACTCCAAGTACCCATTATCTAATTCGTCCATCTATACCCAAGACAACCGCCAAGCTCGAAAACTTGATATCTAACATCACAGCCCGCGCGACCGCCTCCCGCAAGCTGCTTAAACTGAAGCGCAAAAGCTCAAGGTATCGTGACACTGGACAACAGGTAATGGCAAAGATAAGCAATGCCACACTCGACAACCATGCAAACCTTGGTCAAGAAAGACAAAAAATGCAAAGGCAAAACATCGTGGACGGCCTAAGGGCGCAGCATGGTCCTCTGATAGACGCCACCTTCGTATCGATTAACCGGCTAAATAGACGACCAACGAGATTCGTCCCGCTAAATGTTTGTTTATGCATATCGTCCAGGTTTCTAACGACCCGAAAGGATGCTTGCATGGTTGAAACAATCATTAAATAAGAGGTCGATTAGGTCCGCAGCAGAATCGTATGTCTGTGGCATACTCCGAGCACCGATAGGCATCATATGATATGTCGTACGATGCATTGACGGTAGTTGTTGAAGCAGGTTTTGTGAAATCAAAGAGTTTCGGACTATGTAAGGCGATAGTGACGGTCTATTGCCTGGCTGATTGTCAGGCAGATTGCTGATACAATGGTGATGCAATTCCTACGACAGACGCATCCCCAAATGCCCACTACATTCATATTCATTTCAACGCACTAAAAGCAGTAAAATACCACAAAGGATTACACGCGGAAAGTTCCATATATCCTATCACATTTCGAAAAAAAAAGTACAAGACGCCCCTCTAACCCGAACCAAAAGTGAAAGAAGTAAAACAAGAAAATACAAAGTAAATATCTAGCAAGTCATGCAACATTTAGAATGATATTTTTGCAATAAAGAAAACGAAAATGCAATAACAGCAATACCCACCATTAACTAATTACCGTGACGTCGTTCTCTTCCCTCTAACAGCCCTCTTCGGACTCTCCTCTCTATCCTTTGACTCCCTCCTCTCCATAGACCTCCCCCTCTCAGGTGAAAAACTCCCCAAAGAACTAACAGACGAACTCAAGCTCCTGAATCCAGACCACCCACTCAAACTCCTCGCTAGATTAACCAACGATCCAGGCGCCCCATTCATCGATGAAACATCCACATCATCCTCACTTATCACACTACTCATTCTCGATAGCAACGGACTCGTAGGCGCTGATAAAAACTCTTCGCTCTGACTACTCTTTTTACGACGAAGTGCCGCTGGCGAAGGTAACCTTAATCTTGATAATCCTGCTGCCGCGGCACTGGATGCCGGAGTATTGTATAATATTTTATGCCGCATGATGTTGTTTATTCCCAACCTGCTACTAAGTGACATTCTAGACGGACCTGGTTCGCTGTTTACCGTGACGAAATCATCGGCGTCGTCCTCCTCGTCGGCGGCCTCATCTGGTGGGTCGACGTAGTAGTAATATCCCATTGGGGAGGTTGATATGTGGTTTGTTGTTAAGAACGGCGGGATCGGTGGTGGACTACTTTCGCGATCGTGAGGTTTGGGTTTGTTTTGTGGTGCTGGGGTCAGGTCAACTGCTTTTCTGCGGCGTATCGTGCGGGGAAGAGGTAAGTTTGGACCCGGATCGCGGATTTGGTCTGAGATTGTGCGAGAGACTAGGCTGGCTTGTGTGTTCTGTTATTAATTTAGATTAGTTATCACTGGATACTACATCAGATATATAATAGAGGTACTTACTGGTAGCTCAGATTTTCTATATAGATCGTTGAGGTTACTCGGAGCCGAGTGGCTGGTGAGGTCGTTGGTGTAGACTTGCGGAACGTTGTTGGGTAACGGGATAAGGATACCTTGGGGTGAAGTAGCAGGACTCCCAGAGAAAGAAAATGGATTTTGGTTTGAAAAGTAACCCGGCGAATTTGCGCCCCTTTCAGCGACTAGAGGTTCCATGATAGGGTATTCCTTGAGATATGTCGGCGTCTGTGTTCCCGTTGTCGCGACAGATCTTGGTACTAAAGCTGGTGTGATAGGTGCCGCTGGAGACGCAACCGCTTTGCCTTTGACATCCTTCTGACTATTTGATCTATAACTCTGATGACTAGGCCTTCTTTGCAACTTCTTTCCTTGGTACTTTCCTTTGGTACTTGGGACTGAGGGTTGAATGGTCGTTGCGGTCGATGCTCTTGATAATACCGGGTTTGGCGGCTCAGGTTTCTTTGGCGGCGTCTTTTCAACCTCCTCGGGTTCCTCTTGTATCATCTTGCTGTTATTCCCAAGCGAGAACTGATTCCCCTTTGATATCTCCGATAGAGTACTCGCACTCAAAGACGAGCCCGTGGCACTACTGCTACAGTCCATAGTCGACTGCCTTGATGCGTATATCGCTTCCGGTGACTCCATATCCGTACGACCCCAGATCGACCGACCCGGTAACTCTATCAACCTTCCGGCCTCCTGTGCTCGAACCTGTTCTTCTATTATCCCTTTCACCTTATCAACCGTTGTCCGTACCGACTTTCTGCTGACCTTCTGCTCTCTCATAAACTGCATCAAAGATTCTCCGTGCATGAGAAACTCTTCGTAATCCTTGATGTATATGCATCCATTGTGTCCTCTGTGCTTCTCTGCCTTTTCGAAAGCGTGTCGGAATACCAAGGCCGTGAATTTAACCCACGCTTGCCCAACTTCGGCTTGACTTCTTAATCTTTGTCGAACGTACGTTTGAATAACGCTTTGCAAGTGCAGTCTATCCACTCGCCATTCCTTCCCATTTTCGCTTTCCTTCTGATGTGTTCTCCTTACTAGACTGAACGCCAAAAGGTGTTTGATCGTAAGATTAAAATCGAATATCCCGTCCTCCTCTTTCGCTACCACTCGGACCTGTGCAGGGAGAGCCTCCAGACCCCACTGTATCAATAACGTTGGTATATCCGTCCCGAAATACGATATCAGCTTAAGTAAATTGGCGGCTTCCGGGTGTTTTGTCTCCAGTGTATCCAGCGTCATAGCCAACGGACTCCATCCGTCCCCGGATACCTTTGGCTGTTCTTTAAACCCCCTCAAGTACTCGTAAATAGACACCTGTCGCTCAGCAATATAACACGCAGCGATATGAATCGCTCCTATGAGATAATCCAACAACTCGACCAGCTCTCCTGCGACTTTTACCTCCTGAGGCGTTGGATCAGAGATTTTTGCTTCGGTGAGTAAGATCGAAACCGCTTCCTTCATCGTCATCTGCGGCATCCTGTATCCCACTGGGGCACCCAATCTAGCCTGTCCATCCAACGATTGATTTAAAGTCGTGAATAGAATACTACTACCGCGACTGGTAGGCATACATGCCTTAATATCATCAATCTCCACTTCATCAACCGCATTCGCGCCATCGAGAACGAGTAACCAATTTTCTGTCCGCTCCATCCATTCCAACACCCGGCAAGTGCAGACGTCCATTCCGCTTCGATTAGTGTGAGGTGCACTGACATCTTGCATAACAGCACTAGGTAAATTTAACTTTTTATAAATGATTCGAAAACTATCGATTCGGCTTGCTTGGGTGCGTGCGTTTACCCAGAATATACCGCCGGTGAAATATTCTCGTCGGTTGAAGACGTATTCGCGGACTAGATGTGTTTTTCCGGAGCCGGGAGGGCCCCAGAGGAGGAGCCCGGCATTGCCTTTGGCCCGACGTTCGTCGGAGAGGAGGACTGCGTCGAGGTCTTTGAGGAGGTAGTCGCGGGTTACGGGTGACTCGTTGGGGTGGAGCGGGACAGCGAATATTGGAAGCGACGGAGGGAGGATTATGCTCGATTCTACCGAATAATCGTCTGATTGGGTAAGTGCGAGACCTGTGATATCCGTTAGTATATTTTAGTTAGTCCATGCTTGTGTAGTACGATGTAGTGACCAAATGGCATCGACGGAACGAATCACAGAAACGAAAAAGTTATCACAGAAACAAGAACAGGATACATGATAGTCAAACAACAGGATATATTACTCAGGGTTGAAAGATATCAACCGAAAAGCTATACTAACGTTTAGGTGAAAATTCGTCGACACTACTATCCGAGTCTACTTCTTCTACCTCAACCTGATTTGGTGCACCCTGTAGACCAGACATTCGTCGCGGACTTCCTAGCATAATAGACCTCGGAGCCCCAATATATAATCCAGACGCCCCTATATAACCCGACCAGAAAGATATATCATATTAGAACCTGCCGATACCTTCTGCGTTTAAACTGCGGATCGCGTTTCCCATTAAAACCACACAACATACCTCGCTGGACGAGGATCTCCTTAATCTTTTCATCCGTGGCCGCGACTGCTGAGCGTCTTTCAGCTTCCCATCTTCCTGGTGCGAATGTTATAGCGTTATCGACCATCTGGCGGAGAATACCGGCAACGTCGGAGTATCCCGGTGAATTTTCGTCTCGGTATTTGACCATGGTGTGGTGGGTGCCATGGATTCCAATCTTTTCGGTATTCGGAGAATCGACGATGGCGGAAGAATACGGTACAATCTTGTTCAAAAAATTAGTCTCGTTCCATATAAATGTCTATAGTTTCGAATATATCTTACGATCTCGTGCTGCCCGGTCGGTAGTAAAGTCTCCAATTCTTCATAAAAATACACAATCTCAAAAGACGAAGCGATCCCGATGAAGAGCGTGTTGATATTTTGCAGGGTCTCGGAATTCTGACCAAGCAGGGAGAGCATCGTGCTATCGAGTCTCACGCCCGGGAAAAAACAAAGGAGTTTGCGTGCCATTGACCCCCATCGTGCGAGATCGGATCCCATGTGCGGTGTTCCCATGAATAGTATCCCTTGCGTTGAAACTTTGATCGATCGAAGACGCTCGTTGTGATCGACACCACAGCTGTTAGAATATATGAGAGCCTACATGATACGGCCGTCAGTAACCTGAGTACAAGCGTTAGAGATTTATGTCTTATGGGATGTATCATACTCTTTTAATCAATATGCCCCCTAGAGAGTGGCCAATCCAGATAATCGGCCGGTCAGTTGCACTCTTCCCGTTTATCTTCCTCTAAGTGATGTCCCTCGAGTCAGTATACTTCAACAGTAAATAAGAGGTAAATAGGAACACCTACACTTCGAAAGTTATGCAATCTCGAAATCATGGTCTCGCTATGATGGTGGATCATATTCGAAGTAGACCCCTCGAACCATGATGTGACCTTCGTATCATACCCATAACTCAATATTCTAACTTCAGGTATCTCCAGCGCGAGCAGATCCCTTGGCCATAGTACCGCAGGCTCCTTCTTACCGCCTGGATAAGTCCAAGTCTTGTAAGGGTCTCCTCCCAAGCCGTGAACAAGTATGATACTATTGACCTTGAATTTAGCAAATAAAATCTATGTAAAGAAATGATCAGAAATTGGGGCTTACTCGACAACGGGATCAACTCCAGGATGCAGTACGTTGACACCATACTGGTACCCCCCTGAGTCCGTCGACTGAAATAACGACTTGGTTAGAAACCCCATCCTTTTCCTCGAAATTTAAATTGCATTAAGCAAAGATACGGTGACGGTATGGCTTCGTTTGCTGAAATATTGAAAGAGAACCTACCATGGACTTGAAAATCGTTGAGAGCGTTTTGGAAGGCACCTTTAAATACTCTGTCGGAACTTGTCGGTAAATCGATCTCCTAGTAGATAATTTCAGGCGTACGACTTCCTTTCGGTGATAGTTTTCAAACTTCGGTGATAGATTCGAATGCTGTAGAATTTGACCGTCCGAGGTTTTATCGCGAGTACGGAGTCCGTGTTGAAAACTGTTCGTAGGACCGAAACGATGAATCGCGGAAGGCGATTTTGAACAAAAGTTGTAGGTTAAATTTCGCGGTTAGATCCTGCAAGTCGGGAATTAATGCGACCTAGAATCCGGCGGCGGGCGGCCTGTGTTCCTCACCGGGGCACTGTTCATATTCCATCGGACCACCATGTATCAGGCGTGCAGGCCTTGTGAATAGACACACTCATAGGAACTGCTGACCAGGAAGCACAACACAAGAGAGAAGGAAGCAATGTTGGTTGAGGCACATGTATCTGCGAGAGAGCATCGGGCATTGTAGGCAGTATAGATATGGTACAAAAAAATTCAGGTTCAATATCTTCTATCCTATCTGCTATAGTCTATCACCTTGACAGAAGGCATATGGTCGTTGCCCTTTGTCTCGACGATTTGTTGCATTTTGGTCACCGCTGCCGATTTCGATGCAGGAGTACGAAATCCGCGATAGCGCACCGCGCTTCATCAAAGCACTTCAGTGGAAACTTGAAATTTTATGCGCCAGGAGCCTTGAGAGGGATCTGAAAGTCGTGAACGTGCGTCATGGCGCAGGCGGTGAACACTTTACTCCCTGTGCCGTATATCGGATTCCGAATATTTGTGTTGTTTGGGGACATTCAATTCCTTCACGCCTAAGCAGCTCAGCCTCGAGGTCACGAGGCTAGTGATTTCGAATCAAATCCCTAGCAGATTCGCTCTATAACTTGAACCTGGCGGCCAGTTTTCTAAATCATACGCAAAAGTATATGTAAGCTCGCCGCCGGGGCAGCCCTGTGACCTTGCCCGGCGCTTCATGTGCCATTTTACCTTTATAGAAATCCAACAGTCTGTTCAAGATGAACAGATATGCGACATGTGACACATCTCTCCGCAGGAACGAACGACAAGTCTTATTAGAGAGAGACATGCACCTCGCTTGAAGAATAACTAAGCCTTGTAATTTTTGCTTTTCCCATGCGGCTCTAACAATAAGGCGGTATATCTATTTATCGAAATATCTCGCAAACTTGAAGGCTTCCACGGAGGAAAGCGTTGCATCGTTGACGTGCAGATGTGGCGTTCGCCGGTTCTAAATCTGTTCAATTTACACACACTAGATTTTACAGATTTGAGAGATAGCGAATCAGAAATCCCTCGCTTCTGAAGGCTTCTTTCTTTCAAACACATTGTCTACGAGGCATCTCTATTTGAAAAGTGTGAAGGTAGAAAAGTATGGAATTTATTGAAGGCTTCGGTATCTGCGGGGTAAACACAAAAGGTCATTCAAGAAAATGAGCCGCGCGCAAGAAAGTACGAAGACGAAGCAATCCTCATTTCCCTGAGATAAACACTTGAATTCCTGCCAATTGCTGCCTTGTAGTATTGATTGTCCAACTCCTTCCGTTCAAGAAAAGTAGGGCGAGTCTATTTCACTCGAGTCCTCCCTGGCCGCTTCGAAATATACGCGATCCATCTTTGGATGTCGTCTCTCTGCTCTAGCAGCTCGATCGTGTACCAGTTCTTAGCCAGCTCCATGTTCTCCTCACAGTGATGAACCTTTAGATCTGCCGTTAGCATAGATCTCTCTTTCAACTTCCCACATCAACAGATATATCAACTTACAAATGAGTGACATAATCGACAAAGCCAAGCTGTATAATAACGGTAAGCCTTAGTGCATCATGCTTTGGCATCGGAACTTCAACCGTACCAACTCTGTTTAACATATACTCTGGATGTATATTCTTCTTTAAAACTCGAGCATGTGTAGAACGCTAGATTCAACAAAGTTTAGTAATTGATCACTAATAGGAGCTGTTAACTGGGCAGTCATCTCCGCCAGAAGATACATACGGGAATAAGATGATGATATCTAGAACGTGATCACGTTAGTCCATGATAGCCCCATTCTGTATCTGATTTATTCTTTTGCTTACGTTAGTCGAACCTCTCGAGTGCATAATTCGCATTCAAGCGGTCGAGTCTCAGTCCATTTCTGGGGCGGGGCAGTCGCCGCCGCAAGGTAATCCTCAAGGACATTGCTTGTCATTTTTTTGACATCCTCTGTAACCCGTGAATGACTTTGTCAGTTGAAATTCTGATGACCGCAAGCGATGACTTGTCAGCCCGGACCCGCAAGCGAAATGCTCGAGGCCAGGAGCTCACTGTCTCCGCGGAGACACGAATTTGATGAGTAGAAAGAAAACAACCTGCGTCTTCGAGTAACTTTGCCTCAACTATAGCATCAATGTATGACCCTGGTAAGTTATCAAGAAAGTCTTCCGCCATTTCGATAGACCCGACTCGCCCGGTTTCGTCGGCAACTTTCATATCATAGTTGATATCCGTCAAATCCTTGGGAAGATACTGAAATAAATCGGTGGCAAGGAACTATCACGCGCCAAAACAAAACGAAGGGACAAAAGTCGACGCAAGAAGGTAAGACAGTGCTTTAAAATATAATATTTGCCGAAAACAGCTGGAAATCTAAGCTTCGGACATACCTCGATGAACTCCGCTAATTCTTCGGCTTCTTGCTTCGCATCGACTTCTCCGCCGTTGCGACTGACCTTGAGTCGCGTTTCCTTAGACTCTGCCAGTTCCTTGTTAAGGACTGCCTTGACCAATGAAACGGACATAGAGTCCCTGAGCATTTCGTAATAGGATCGGTGATCAAATCCGGACATCTTGGAGGCAAATCGTGAGTATATGCACTTCCGATTTCAAGATATTTTGAACGTAGCTCAGGAAACAGAAAAAGAATAACGTAGTGAATTAAACCAGAAGATTGATGATTATAGAGTAGATTATTCAAATTGCCAATGGCTTTCACCGAGGGCTCTAGAGTGTTCGATATCACGAAAGCCTTGATATGCCGTTCCCATGGCTGGTCTAAATACTTTTGGGGGGCGGATGTAACACAGAGCGGCGGCTCGTGTTGGAGACCTCTGAACAACACAATTTACACTGACACAAGGCAGCTTCAGTCTACCAAATCGAGACACCATCACGTCTGTATCAGATTCAACATCCCAGTGGAGAATATGCACAAAATCGATGGAAACATCTAGATAATGTCTTTCATAATCACAAAGGTCGCCCATGCATCAGAGATTTGAGATATATTTCTCCGCAGTCCTTCACCGGCCAATCAACGATCTAGAATTTTCGCCAAACATGGGGTTAGGTTGCCCAAAACAGCACACAGTTTCAAACGCAAGAGTCACAACGCTACTTTCGACTCATTCGAATGAGTTTCTCGACGATTTCTTGAGTCACTTAAGCAGCCGCTATGTAAATATCCGTCATTCAAACCATCCGCGATGATAAGGGCTAGTTTGGAGTATATGTTTCACAGACATATGCATACTTATGCATGCAGGTGGAATAACGTTGGATTCTACATCCTCAACACAGTTCCAATACATAGCTCGAATTCTGTTTGGTGGCTGAATCTGGGGTGTCGAGCGGTTTCTACCTTCGCACTTACGGTGAAGAATTTACGTATGTAATAGGTGTGCCAAAGGTTCATCGAATTGTACAATATTAATGGTATTTGCTCAAGTTCTAACCACTTTGCTCTCTACCCACCCTACAAACTCCACACTGGGCTGATCAAAAACCCTCCAGAAAATGTCCGAGATCCATATCGTGGAAAGTAAAGTGGGTAAAAACCCAACTACGACCACAATTGTCCTCATTGTTTCCATATCCTCTGTACTAGGAATTGTGACCCCGGTCATACGCCATCCCAAAGCTACCATAGCATAACCCACGCTTTTGATCATTGTCCCGTGCACTAAATACAGCGAAAACGATATTTTTCCGAAATACTGAACGAGGTCCGAACAGAGGATGCGCTGGATAGTCGGAAGAAATGCTATCCCCCCAACGAGGAAACAGGAGCCTAAGGCCATCCAGATCCGACATATATCCAGCGCTTCCTTGGTATATCGCGGCGGTGTCCACGTAGCGAGATAAGTATACCCTGTTGTCGACCCAGGCTCTGGAGGGTTCTCCGGAAAAGAACATAGGTACATGCCGGCAACGAGAGAAAATATTGGGCCATATTTTCTCATCATACACATTACTTGGTCGCAGAGTCGCTCCCTGCCGTGTATTGGCAGTTGTAAAGTATTCAATCTTGCCGAAGCGACATCACTCGAAGGATACCATATTTCGGCTAACCAAAAGCCGAAGATGAATAGAGCGGGTGGTCCCAACGGAAAGCGATTATTGTATAAAGATACCGCGAAAATTATCGGCAAAAATATGCCGATCCGTATGCACCGTCTGAGATGAGAAAGTCCTAAGACAGTCAGGAATAGAAACATCGAACCGTGGAGCTCGGATGGGATGGTCCAGAGATGGCTCTGTAAGAGACCAGTCAGTACGGCGAATATTAGTAGAATGGGTATCCTCATGCATTCTGAGAAGAAACTTACATCTGTCTCCCACTTATAGGTATCACGATCATTATACAAAACCACCTGCCAAGTGAAAGTGAAAAAGTCTTGCACCGTCCATATAAATTGTTCGAGCAAGTTTCTTTGCATCGGCGGTCGAGGTTCTACACCTTCCCTTAGCCCTCCCCTTTCCCCGTATGGTATTGTCTCAAACCATCCTGCCGAAACAAAAAACATATTTAAAATAAACGTCCCGATACAAGGCAGAATCAACCTGAAGAATCGTTTCCATACTGAACTAGCAAGACCTGCTAAGATTGCATAGCTGTTGGTGTGGCTCAGAGGTTTCCGCATCAAAGCCACACTTTTGTAAGATAATACAAACCCGGAAATGATAAAAAAAATCATCACCATTGGTGGTCCACCGTGTAGTAATCTAACACCCGGAAGTAGAAAGAAATAGCGGTGCTCACCGACGCCAAAGTCAAATGCTTCTCGCGCACTCGCGAAAAAGGCGTAGGCGCAGTGGTAAATGAAAACTATGAGACAAGCGATACCACGGAGTCCATCGAGCCAGGATGTTGACTTGATTTTGTACGTGGGTCGGGTTTCGGAATACCGAGCAGATAAAAAGCTAGGTAATAGAAATATAAGAACCCGTAGCAGAATTCGCCATACTCGCGGTGCTGAAGAGGCATCGGTGAAGAAGTCTATCGAATTGTCTGGTCTTTCATTGATGTGGTGCGTCTCAATGGGAAAATAACCCTGCCTATTATATTTGAGCCAACTTGCTATCCAATCCGATAATGGGTGGTTCGACTTGTAGGGTAGTTCATCTTTAGTTAAAACTAGGTCGGCCTGCTCTTCGTTAATTGAGTTCGTCTCCAGTTCCAGACTCCTACCTGGGATCAAGTCCATCTCAAACTCGGGCCCCCCATTGCTATTCGAGCCCATCTCGAGCCCAATTTCTTCATCGCTGTATCGATGTTGTGTAGTAGGCATTAGGTAATGCTTCGTTTGATCTACGGGTTCGAAGCAAAGAGTGTGTGGTTCTCTTCGAGCAAGACCAACGTACCGAGAAATACCCCGGGTTTACCATTTAGGTGACCATGTTTAAGCCTAGTGGATCTCAAATGTAACATATCAGAGCTATAATGTTTCCCGAGACTTTCAGATCCGCGCCCTAAGATCTGTTACCATTTTTGCGCGGATCATAGGGCGCACGCATCCTGGGTGATCTCGGTCTCGCTATAATAAATCAACCAATGAAACAATAATCCCCGGGTATTGAATTTGAGAGACTTAGAAGGTATAAGATTTTGAAATCCTGAAAAGATATTACATGTGCATAGGGGTCAGAAAGCGGCTGAAAGCTGGAAATATCATATGGAAGCCAAACAACGCTTTTCGCCTTCAAAAAAAAGAAAACAATAGACAAATCTCGTAACAGTAACGGGCTAGATGTAACAGAAACCCGCTTTATACGCTAGTATTAACAAAAGAAGAAATCTTGTGATATAACGCCGTATCCAAAAAGTTGTAGGTAGGGTCGAATGCGCAAAAGGGATGTTGGGTGAGTAAAGTTTCCGCAGTCGGTCGTTCAGATGGTTCACTAGCAACACCAAGTTAATTAGCGAATTATCTTTTAAGGATTCGGAATAGCTGTGACTGATTGAAACTTACATGGTATGACAGTCCGCCATAAAGGCTATAGCTTCGGGCGAGACGTGCTGTGAGACATCATCAGGGACTGGAGGAGCCATTCTTTCCGATCCAATCTTAAAGATCGCGCCGATAGTCTCCTCGTTCTCCCATGGTCGTCGGCCTGCAAACATTTCCAGAACGACGCAGCCGACGGACCAGATATCCACTTTGGCACTATATCCCTGGCCTTTCTTCGGGTTCACTACTTCGGGTGCCATCCAAAAGACTGAGCCCTGCATATTATTTGAGGCGTCATTGCCATAAATATCTTCCGTTTTCTTACTAATACCAAAATCGGAAATCTTGCAGGTACCATCGAGATCGAGGAGGATGTTATCTCCCTTCAAATCTCGGTGCAAGATACCTTCTCTATGAAGATAGGCCAATCCGTCGAGCATCTGTCTTGTCAGATCTCTCACGACTGGTTCTTCAAATTTACCATGTTTCTTGAGACAGCTTCCAACTGAGCCACCAGGAATGTACTCCAAGAAGATACTGATTGAGAATTCCTTGCGCTCACAACCAAGGTATTGCACAATGTTAGCATGATCAAGATCTTTCATAGTTTCAATTTCTTGGTTGAGGGCATTGATAAGAGCCTTTCTTGAATCATTAGGTGTCACCTCGACCTGTTTGACAGCTAAGAATTCGCCAGTTGTGGCGTTCATGCCGAGATAGACCTTGCCATAAGTGCCTTGGCCAATAAGTTGGCCCTTGAACCATTTGAAGGTTGCTAGCAATCTAAGTTAGCCGTATTGTTCAGCCTTGAGGGGAATAGATATGATACCTACCTTGTCTCTTAATCCCGCTTCTATTGTCCAATGAAGCGCTTGCAGCAGCGATAGATGCGATTTTCTTGTTCTGTGCACTTGATTGTAACTCCACAAGTTTGGCACCAAACATCTTCGTACTCTTTCTACGCATAATCGTGCTGTTTCGTATATTTTTGCCTGTCTGTGTTCCAGAGATGACACTTGGGGTTCTTCTTCGTATGTCATGCGCCTCACGGAAAGTTTCACGAATCGATTTCATTCTTCCTAAGCCTTGTCTTCCTAGAGATCTCTCCGCTGTTCTGCTTAGAATTTCGGATGCTGTAGCCATCTGTGGTGGGGCCTCCCTGGGTGGTCTCCGGCTAAGTGTGTTGACGTTGTTGGTATGGCTGACGGTGCTAGGTAGCGGGGACACAGGTGGCGAGCTCTCCTCGGTGATTACAGGTTCCATAGGTGTCTCCTCGATTATCGGTTCGTCCAAATTGATGTCCGGGAAGAAGGCGTCGAGATGGTGAACGAGGGTCTCCGCAGGAGGACGTGATGCCCAGACATTAGTATCGTCAGCATTGAAGGAATCCGGCCTAGGATAACGATTTTTGATCGTGGGCGATGGCGATATGTTCACATTATCGTCTCCCTGTTCATACTCCGGGAATGGTGAAGCCAGTGATCCTCGTCCGTCGGTTCCAGGGGTTGAAGAACTTTGAATAGGCGAAATAAACGAGTCCTTAGATCCAAAAACGACCGTTTTCCGAGCCGCGCTATTGTCATCCTCGATTGGTTTCTCGGGGCTCTTCTTATTGCGTCCTGGAATAGGAATTTGAAAGTAGTCGTCACTATCATCTCCGGAGTCGTCGGCCTCTCCTTTGGTCGAATCGGCTTTCTCTACAAGAGCCTCTGCTTCTTTCTGTTCTCTGGTTAGTGGTTTTTGAAAAAGTCCATCATCCGAATCGTCGTCCGAGTCATCAGTTCCAGATTTTGTGGGAGTTTCCGTAAATTTGATCTCGTGGTCATGGAATTCACCAGGGTTGAAAGGCAAAGGTGGCGGTAATTCGGCTCCAGGACTGACGGCAGGCGAGGTTCCTCCATAGTACATCGAATCTGGTCGCAAAAATGACGTCGTGTTACCATCTATAGTCTCAGGGGATGTTTCTTGTGAATAGTCAGGAATCTTGAACAGCATATTTCCCTTCCCCCATGTGAAACCTGGACTGCTTGGGCTCCCACCTTTACCTGGACTTCCGCTGCCAACCTTGTCAAAATTGACTGTCGCCATAGCTCTTCCCGATGTCAACGTCAGTGGCGGAAGCGAGGAAGGGGTGGATTTGCTACCGGAATCACTAGAGCCCTGAGTGCCCGTTCTGGGTAAACCGGGTTTAGTAGATCCCATGGCCATTCCAAAGCCAGCACCTTGAAGCCCCGCACTAGCCAATGAAGCCGCTATACCACTCGCTGATCTCGCATCCATCTGCACGCCTTGCCTCCTCCCTTTCTCCGACATTTCAGGATTTCCCGCGCCACCCTTCCCTTGATTTACGCTCTTCTTTCTAGAGACTTTGCTCTTATCCACTGGCTTCCTATATGACAATGATGGCAATCCCTTCTGCGTGTTTGACTCAGTACTTGGAGGTGGTGGAGGCTTACGGAGAGGCTTCCAACTATCTCTGCCGTTATCTAGTTTCACATCGCAGAAAGGAGCCTTTTCCTCGAACGGTGAAGTCCTCGGATGGTCAAAATCAACCACTCCGGGATTAACTTTGGCAAAAATCAGGGGATTTTTCTTGAGATCAACACTCTCGTTTCTCCTCCGGTGTTTCGCTGCCTTGTCTGACTCCATCGTCATTGTTCGTTGCATGTGAAGCTCGCCAAATGTCTTTGTCGCAGCATTCTGAGGTGTTGCTTTTCTCGGAATACTCGTTGGTTCCGCAGGCATAGAGAGTGGGGCCATCTTCTCCGACACTGGAGAATCAGGGTATGGTAGAGTTGACTCTCCTGCAGGCGAAGGGTGGATAGGAAGATCGATCGAGGTGGCCTTTGAGTGAGAGGGAGTTTTCTTGCCCAGACCGTTCCCTAAATTGATAGGGCTCCTGGATCGGATATCATCCAGCGCAGTATCAATTTGCAAGGCTGATTGAACTTGAATACGGGCACTCTGCGGCTCGGTTATGTTGATCTTAGGGCCGTTCGAAGATGTTCTGGGTAGATCACGTCTGTCCTTTTCGTCCGGCCACAACGATCTTCCTCGCTCCAACGCAGTCAAAGCTTCCTCTTCGCGTTGCTTTCTAGACGGTGAAATTGGCGCAGGTGACTGACTGCGAGCGCGTACAATCGGTGTTTGTAGATTTGAACCACTGGTGCTTGCAGTGTTGATGCCCAAGCCCATCAGTTTACTCGGTGGTGGCGAGGCATCCTGCACATAAAATTTTACCCCCGCCAAATTATCACCATGTCGCCGACTTAACATGAGCATTTGGTCCGTCAACGGCGCCTCTATCTCGGTCGTCAGAATATATGTCTCATAATTAAGGGTCGGGGTTTGGCTTACCGTGTTCAGCTTGCCCGACCTCGGTCAAGTAAATCTTTGCCGATTCCCAATCATCAATCCCAACCACATGGCAAATCAATCTTCGCACGTTATCCGCATCGGTTGCGTGTGTTAAATCTAAGAGGTTGAACTGTTTCCCGTTGACTGTGACAAAGAACAGTAGCGTTTTCGCTGACGGTCCGGGGTTTAGTAATCCTCGTCCTTTAGGAAACTTGGTATCGTATTCAGAGAGAATTGAAGTAGCAGAAGAAGGTCTATCAAGAGAAGAATCACTTCGGTTGTGGCTGTTGAAGTAGGGCATGCTTGGGGGTTGCATACCGAAAGCCATTGGACTAGTTGGAGATTCATCAAAATCATCTTTAGTGTTGCCTCTTTTCCAAGATCTACCAATTCGACCTAGTATTGCCTTTCCACGGTCCTTGACAGAACCCCCTCCAATATCTGGGGAGTCGTGCCCGAAACTGGGCCGACCCTTCGTTCGATTCTTTGTCAGAATGCTATCACTGACTAGACGCGGGCCTTCGGGTCTAGAGTGTGTTGAATCCGTCGAATTCGAATAACCATGTCGTGGCGTCAAGGTCGCATGAATAGGGGAAGGTGATGATTGTGGAGACCCAGGAATAGAAGTTTTACTCGCCGGCTGAAGTGCAGGCGCATTTGGTAAAGGTAGCGACACGTCAGAGTTACTAGGTGAATGACGTCGACCACCAAAATCCAATGACGAAAGCGCAGACTTCGTGATATTATTCCTCGGAGGTTGCGTTACAGATCGCATCTGTTCCGCCCAGTCACTACCTGGTGGAATAGTGCTATTTCTATTCTGGCGCTTCAGGAGGTTCAACGGAGCTAGTATAGGTGATTTCCCTGGCGCAGATGAAGATCCAGTGATGGGGGATTCGTCAATGGCGGGTGCTAGCGAACGCACCAGTTTTTTCAATCTTCTGGCTTCGTGTCGCTCGCGATCCTGTTTGGCCGCGTTCCCATAGAGAGTTTGTACCTCCGGTAGAATAGCATTGTAAAGCAGATTATACCCGTTTACTTGGCCAATGAGCAGAAATTCTTTACCGAAAATGTCGAGATTTCGAAAGGCGTCTTGCCATTCCTTGGTAAAGTGATGCTCCCCGAGAAATGAAGTCACCCTTTCGATCGTCCAAGTTGCAATCTCTTCGGCAGACAAAGGTGCCGCGGAAGAGGAAGGAGTTTCACTTCGGACCGGCAGCACATGAGGGTGCCTTATTAAGGACGGTGTGTGAAGAGTAAGAGGTGTCATGGCCTCGTCTATTTCTGGTTTCGAAAACACTGATGATGCTTCGGATGGCTCTGAATCAGTTCTATGATACGCTTCTCTAAGCTGCGATGGCTGAAGGGATTGATTACTCTGTTGAGGGGCTGGATGTGAGGGTGGGGGTGGGATATGAGGTAGCGGCGCGTGGGAATATGGAATCGCAGACGGCGGCCCAGTTGTAAGCGGCGAACCCGGAAGCTGATACGGCATCCCATGCGGGTGATATGTATTTTGGAAAGTTGTCTGTATCGTTGGCCGGTTCTCCCATTCCCGTCCATGTGTCTTTCCCCACGTCGATTGCCATGTATTCTCGTTCTTAGGAGGTGGAGGCGGGATACCAAAGGGTAAGTTTGGATTAGAGGTATTGGGCTGGAGAGGTCGTGCGACTATATTACAATTGGATATCAGCATGATAGTTTATTAGGTTTGAGGTCAAATAGACCTGCATACCGTCAGGGTTTGCGTGTAAAGGAGTTGACACATGTCGTGGCTGTTGCATAGCCAGCGGAGCAAGGCCTCCCGGGTTCTGAGGTCTGGTGGGCGGGTTCCGCGATATCGCGCTTGACGAGAACAGTGCCACGGGCGTCATGTTGCCTAGATTACCTAGGTTCGACGGCGGGATCTCTGTATTCGTAGCCGCTCTTGGCCGTCCCGAAGGACCTACGATCGGACTCGACGCATACGATGCGGGCTGAGAAGGATCATATTGAGGTATAAGAAGAGTGCCCGGGGCACCAGCTTGATACGGTGGGGCGTTTTGGAACGCCGCGTTCGCTAACTGGGTGTCTATTCGAGGGTATCCGACCGGCGTACTCGGGACCGCCTGAGAGGTATGAGGTCGCGGCTGGTCCATGATGTCGTCGCCTCGCCGCCCAGACCTCTATGGGATCTGGTTTGGTTCTAGGGTGAGTTCTCGAGTTGTATCGCTCCAAGGTGTTGGATTAAAGCCTCCTGCAGAATTATTCTACAACAATGCAATCTGCCGACTACAGGGTCAGCAAGCTTCCGTGTTTGGTAGTGGCTGGCTGATGGGATACCGACATATTCGACCTTATCAGTACTCGGAAATCATGATACGGAAGACCGAAGAACTCGAGATAATCGTATTTACTGGCCGCGCAGCGGCTTCGATCGCAGTCGTAGAAAGGTCCACAATGTTCTAGCACCACTATTAGGAATCCGAGGGTTAAGCGAAAGTACAAATTCCACAAGATATGGTTCTAGTTATTCGAAAGAGCGATGCATCGAGGTCAGGTATCGAGGTCAAATGGTTTCGATGATGTTTTCGTCGGGTATGTCCAGACCAGTCCGACTTAGGTAAAGCCTGGGGCCGAGACAATAAGATGAAAGGCGTTCCGCAGGTTTTTGGTTGAAAGACCGATTTATGATCGAATATGCGAAGGTGGCCCAGGAATGAATAAGGAACAAGAAACTTTTAGAATCAAGGCCGGATGAGAGCAGAGAAAAGTCAAATACGCGAGAGCGAAAAGGCAAAAGCCCGCAAGCAGATTCAATCCAGTTGATCCCCCGTAAGTGCTTGTGCATGTGAAGTCGGCGGTATTACCGTCTGGTGTTTGTTGTGGTGGTTATGGTTGTGGTTGCGGTGGTATTGTTATTATCCCTTCATGTCCGAGAGGAAAGGGTCTACAACCATTCAGAGGACAGGGCAAGCTGGTGGGCGCTTATAGGTCGCTGTACAACTCTTCCGTGGCCAGGGGCCTGATAACCCTTTCATTGACGACGGCAGGGTGCTTTCTCGTGGGAGTAGGTATTCCGCAGTATACGGGGGTTTCATGCAGAGTTTATTTCCTTCAGCGGCGTATCTATAGTGGATATCAGATCATGATAGATCCAACTCGAAGAGTAGCCAAAAATCCGCCGCCTGGCCCCGCAATTCTATTTGCGTCCTTTGCGGCGTTTCAAGGGCACATCTGCATCCACCGAAAGACATGGCAAGCCTTGCAGCAGATGCTTAGCCTCTTGCGGCCTCTGCCTATTCGCATGTGCTTGGCGGACTCGAACAGCATACAAACATCCACAATCAATTCGCAGCTTCAATAACTCTTGACAAGCGCTTCATCCATTTGCCGGGAGGTATATCAGAATAGAATGCATATCTTTAGATAGGGGCTCATAAGTCGCGAGGAGACGGCAAGGACATTCTCTCGTGGAGTTGCCCAGGGCGATAGCCGTAAATCTTTCTCCCATCCGAGTCGTAACCTCTTGCCGTTCGTGGCGGTGCTGACTGCGGCCCTCGCTAAACATTCAGGTGAAATCCTCGATATGGGATTTCAACAAGGCAATACATTTCGAGTAATCCGGGCTGGAGGTCGAAGCTGCATTATCATTATCAAAGCCGATAAGAGGCGTCTCTCGTTCCAAGCTTTCGTGCCACTTGATCCCAAATTGACGTCCCTCATTATCAGCATTAGATCTGA
Source organism: Dactylellina leptospora (assembly GCA_036971365.1). Lineage (NCBI taxonomy): Eukaryota > Fungi > Ascomycota > Orbiliomycetes > Orbiliales > Orbiliaceae > Dactylellina > Dactylellina leptospora. The sequence goes on along the minus strand of JAJTUC010000020.1, from coordinate 553,173 downwards.
TAATGAGGCAACCTTCTAATTGGTCAAGACCGACGCATGACTTTTCCGCTGGTCTTCTTGATGTGGCAAAGATTCTGAATTGGGATCAAAGCCCATTTATATCAGTGGCGTTTTATCAGAGGGGCCATGTCTTACCCGCCTGAGCATACGAATTGCGTCGAAATTACTTTAAATTTCCACCCTAGCATTCGAATGAAGGTTTAGTTAACACTTGCGACTATACCTTAAAAACCGAGGTGTCCTTTCGTTTCGGTGTTTCCTTTCGCACAATTTTTGTCAGATTTGCACAGTCCACGACCTAGAAGATTTAAAATAAAACCACTGCCTTGTTTGACCCAGCCGCCGTACAACCATGTGAGGGTTGTAAGACTCGCTTGTAGAATAATGAACTAGCCGTGAATAAGGTAGTTGCGCTGAGGAACACCGTCCTAAGTGTGCCTCGCAGGTTCTTCGGTAAGACCTTTTCGTCAATAATGTGTCATTGGAGCGCTGGATCCATCGCGGTGGGACCGCCGGTAGGAAAATAGACCTTTCCCGTCCCGCAGACGTGGAGCATTGGGTTAGAAACCTGTAAGGTAGCCCTGCAGCTGCAAATGGCATGTGTTGGAGGTTGGAACCAACCAGTTTCACGTTCGGACGGGATTCTATGTCAAGGGCATTAATTCATGGAGCGTTAGTAACTCACTAACTAATGAGCGCGGTGGGGAAGCGTATCGCTGGATGGGTAGGTAATGTTGACTTGAAAGGAGTTGTTGTTGTGGTGTAGTCTTGAAATAGAAGTATCGACTTCGCTCTCATGCCCGTCTACAGAACCGCGGTATAACACAAAGTCTCATGCTTCCAACCAACCTATGCAATATTGCCTTGAGGCTCTATCCACATAGCAAATCTGAACTTTTGAACAGGTCGTTCGATATCATCACTAGCATCTACCCCATCGCCGTCATAACTGTTTTCCCGAAGCCCCTCCGGAATTCGTTAATACCCCAAAATATACGTAGAGGGTGACCTCACTAAGTCATTAGTTTGTCTCGTAAACTAGCCGTGACGCAGAAGGGCCTTTTAGCAGTGTTTAAAAATCACAATGGAATACAGCGACCTGACGAACCTCTCGAATAAAAGCCCAATTCGCAAGGTGTCAGCTTTAGCCTTTTATGATACAATTATATACCTGGTCTCGTAAAGCAGACATCACACGAAGCATTTCGTATACCTATATATACATGAAAGTATGCTTGATTCACTAAACAAGGCCGCCGATACCATGATAGCGCTACAAACCCCATGGTTCTCATATTGTATTTAAGAATGCAGTAATAATTGCACTGCCAACTCGGAGAAGCCCGAAAGAGCAACTAAATATCCTTCGAAATTATTTAATCGAATGATTTAAGATCTCATTCTTGAGACTAGCGACCAATACGATGGAGTTATATGTCAAATTAGTCATATATAGAAGCCATATGGCTTGTTTAATCAATAAAAAGTGCCGAAAGCAAGCTGCAACACTACTAGTCACAAAATCCAACAGAGAGCAGAATCTAGACATACGAGGTTATAACTCATGTTTCTTCCAACTGCTCGGAAAATTCTTAAACGTCATGAAAGCTTTGCGCGAGCACCTGGTAGTCGTAGAATATTGAAATTTTAAGTATGCATCTAAGTGGTCTATCAGGAGGTCGTAGCTGAAAATAATCAAGGGATTTCCGTGGACGATCACTTTATTGCTCCTCCTTGGAAGAATAAAACGAGCACATACCGTCATAAGAAGCGTAAGTGTCTAACTGAAAACTGTTTGAATTTGTGAATATAGTTGCAAATGTTGAGATAGTAGCTATTGTGGAGGAACGAGAAGATCTCAGTTTGTTGCTCGTAACAAATAGGAGCCTCCCGTTTCCCATGCCTACTCTTGGCAGCGCATGCGAAGAACTGATCACGCTCAGACATCTCGCTTGACTCACATCTAGCCCAGCATTCGCTGCATTTCCATGTCTTTGAAAAGACTGTATTTACATCGAGCATTCATTTCAGTCGACTGCAAGATGTGGCAATGAGGCAGACCGCTTCCATTTCCCAAGACTTTCAACTTCACTTATTCGATAGATATCGTCATGCATCAGAAAGGATGATCATTTTCAAAGAATTGATTGATATTGAAGGGACGCACGTATTTCACTGTTCCAAGACTTTGAGTGGGTCTAAACTCGAGTTTGTGCAACATGGCTGAAGCTGCAAGGCACAGACGCCAAACCCCTAGTGCCAGCTGAAGGAATCCCGTCTGATCGTTCACACGGCAGTTGCCGAAGGAGCTCCACCAGAAAGTGCAAGAATGACCCTGGTAAGTTTCCCTCTCAGCTCCCACATCCTTTGCTCTAATGTCCTGATGTCGAGTTAGTATGGTGTTTATTCCCTTTTTTTCTTGTGAAATAGTTGTCGCTGATATAAGTCGGCCTGGTCGGCCTGACAGAAGTCTCACCAAGAATCCATCAAACTCTAATCAATGCTACCGAATAAGATAAAAGTTCTTGTTCGAAGATCGAGTTTCCGAGTATTTGGAGATATAAATTTGCGAACAGCTCTTGTGGTTCCAGGGAGGAACCCCTGCTAAGATGGCAGATGGGTCTCAGACCTCTCCACTGGCCTTCTGATTTGCCAACGTGCTGCGCACCCTTGCGCAATTTGTGCTCAGACGCATATCCAACACGGTCAGAAACATTGGTGGAAGGGACATTTCGATATTATCTTTTCAATGACTGATCGAAGCCTCGGTGATATTTTACTACCATGGAGAGTTCCTTCGAGAGCATACACATGCAGGACGGCTCATGATAAACACCGTTGTAATTATCGACACAGCAGCTGTTATGCTAGATATCACCAACGACGTGCAAATTCATATGCAATTCTTTCGCAAGACATGCTGGCTGAATTAGACGAACCCGCATTCCAGTAGCGCTCTCATTCAGTCTTGTCAACAGAAACCTAACCAAAGTATTCCAAGTCTTGAGATTTTTTTTGTTCCTTTACGCACAGACTTGAGCCAAATTTCAAACGCACGTTCTCGTTTTCAGAGCAAAGGATTAGGTACCTTATGAACGCTCGCACTGTCGTGTAGCACAAAAATAATACAAGCATGATTGTATTTAGAGATCGCGCATCACGCATCTCTTGGCTTATCTGCTCAGGCCCTCGGCCAACTTCGCTACCAAGGAACTTATATTCTCACACAATCTGCATCTACGTGAACCAAAGGCGAACTGAGCGCAGCTATGAAACCGTTTTTAGGTCAAAAGAATAATGAAAGTTGGTAACTCACGAGACGAAGGTCTTGCCTGTGCGCACAGAAGACGAGGCATGATTCCATTCTTTGAAAGTTTCCCCAAAATCCGACAGATATATATCTATGCTCATAGGAACGAGTGGATCCGATCCACAGATCTGTGGATAGGCGTATTCTTTCTCCGCTGAAGTTTATCTTTGAACCCAGCCCTAACCAGGGTTCCTCCCTCCGTTATCAGCCCACGAGTTTTCCCTATTCCTAAATCCTTTCTAAAAAATCCTCCATTGTTTCTGAATAGCTGTCTTTTACTTCCCTCCATTTCAAAAAATGGGACAGGTGCCCAGCCATGTCCCGAAACCAACGACAGAAGAGCGGAACGAAATGTTCAGAATATTCGCGATATTATCAAAAGATAAACCGGCCGCGTTCCTCACAGAAGCCCAAAAGGAACAAATCGCAAAATTATACGCGCCAGATTACGTACCTCCCGATATGAACGGTGAAGCCGTAGCGTTAACCGTCGTCGTGCTGGTATGTCTAATCACATCGGTGTCGTTGAGGTTTTATTCACGATTCCGCTACGGTTCGCAAAATCGACCGATGTGGGACGACTGGCTAGTTCTACTAGCCGTAGTAAGTCCAACTATCACCTCTGATCCAAATACACCCACATTGTTTATATACAAGGGATTCAAGGAATGTAGACTGATTTATGGTGACAATGCGTATTATTATTTAGTTATCATGCATGGCGTACACTTTCGTCAACCTCTACGCTTTCCTCTGGGTCGGATTCGGCCGCTATACTTACGACCTAACCCTCCCGCAATTCAACCACTGCCTCGAACTCTTCGTTGTCTACTTCGCAATGTTCGCCCTCGCGAACACCGCCGTCAAAATCTCAATCCTAATCCTCTACCGCCGCATTTTCGACTCCTTACAAACGAAAATGCGTCATATAATATACACCCTCATAATCCTCGTCACGGTATTCTGTCCGATATCGCTACTCGTTCAAATAGGCGTGTGTCGCCCGTTCCGCGCCTTCTGGCATCTGGAAATGCGTGCGGATGCGAGGGTGTATTGCGGCAACGGACAGGTTGCGAGTTATGTAGTGGGAGGGGTCAGGGCGGTTTTAGACGTGATTATTTTCTCGCTGCCGGTGAAGCAGATTTGGGGCATCGGTGGGTTTTCGAGGCGGAAGAAGGTGGCTATCACCGCGATTTTTTGGTTCGGGTTGGTCGCGTGCGCGGCGTCGGTTATGAAGTTGGTGTTATACGCCGAATTCGAACACGGGGATATATTTCGTAAGTTTTGCATTCCCGAGTCGATATGGTGTACGTTGTTATGCAAGATCGAGTGGGTGGACTAATACTCGAAATACTTATTTTATTCACAGGCGAAGTCTTCAAAGCTACCGTCGCGGAATCCATAGAATTCACGAGCGCGATAATAGCCGCCTGCATGCCCGCTCTCCTACCGATGCTAAAATCAGCCTTCAAAACCGCAAACTCCACAATCAATAAAATCTCTCCAAATGGAAATAACGGTAAATATCCATCATCATCAACCCGTATCGGCGGAGGTCGACCGGAATTGATTAAAATGAAAGGCATCAAAATAACACGTTCGATATCACAAACCGTTGAAGTATCGTCGGATGGAGGTGATACCGAGTTAATACTTCAATCACGGGATGATAATTCGATGGGGCTATATGATCGGGGTGTGGATGGTAATGGGAGTCAGGATTTTGTTATTCGGGGTGATCAAAGTTATTTGAATGTTTAGTAGGTTGTACTACTATGTTCGGAGTTATTGAGCTACGGGAAACTTTTATTCTAGTTTCCATTCTCGTTTGTATCTTTTATCTCATGTGTAACGATGAAGCCACTTACGTTTTTCCTTTTAAGCCTACAGTTTGTTACTATATATTTTTCTATCAGCGCAATACTACCTGACATGTATTCCTTCAACCTGACTCTCAATATCCAATGAACCGAAAAATATCGAAACAACCTCATTGCTCAAATTAACCATTTCCACTCCTATACCCAAGTAAACGGTCACCTCCAAACTTAATACCAACTCCGCATAACCCACCAAACGAAACGAGAACCTTCAACGGTAACACAGCAAGTCCCACCTCGAACAAAACTAAGACATCCCGGTTCGACAAGGTCGTACAATGCATTAGCGTCGTACCCATATCCGTCTACGCACCAATAGATTGCATTATCCCTGATACGGTAAGTGTCCCACGGTCTATCCCGACATCGATAGCATTTCACCCTCACTAAAACCAACATATTTATCCATCAATATCACATTGAAACAAGCAAATCAACACGATCACAATTCAACCAACAGCGGGAATGAATCCCCGTTTCATAACCATTATTCAATAAAGAAGAATACCCTCACAAAAAAACGCAATGACCATTATCAAGAGAGAGGGGAGAATGACATTACACAGGAAAAAACACCAAAGCGACCGAATAAATGCCATTCTGAAAAAGAAAATGTCAAGCGTTATCCCAATTTGTTGTACATAAACGAGCATCCATTACGTGCGCAATCCAGCGTCTTATAAAACCCGAGTGCGAGAGAAAAGCAAAACCAGCGCAACGTTTATTTGGCCTTAGCGATACCCACGCGGTTCTTACCCAAGTCGTAGATGGAGTAGTACTTGCGCAAGAAAGCGTCACCGAGGATAGCAAGAGGACCTATTTCGAAATTGTTAGAGCCGAATAGATACGTTACGGCGAGTTATCAGATTGAACTTACCGACTGGCTTGGGCATATCCAAAGCGGTGATGGCGCTGATGCAGCTACCTTGGAGGTTCAAGGTGTAATCAGTGGCGGAGATGGTGAAATTGACACCGTTGAGACGGAAGGTGAGATCCGGAAGACTTGGGATCTTGTCACACTCGACGGTGTACTGACCGTTCCAGCTCTTCTTAGCGCCGATTTGAGCGTTGCTATAAGCTGTTGTTAGAAAGAGGGTGGATAAGGGGATCAAGTTTAGGTCGAATTTCTTACATGAGCTCAGCATAGTCGCTTGGGAGAGTGAGGAGGGAGGTACCGGTGTCGAGAATGGCACCCCATGGCTCGTCGAACTCGCTGGTCTCCTCGCCGAAGCTGAGAGCCTCGAATGCGACCTCCCAGTAGGCCTTTCTTCGGAGTGGGACCCAGGTGATGTCACCGGTGAAGTGGCTCTTGTCGTAACCGCCAAAGACAACTTCGCTCTGATCCTCGCTGGGAGCGATGTAGAAGGCGAACATTGGCTCGTCAAGGAGCTTCTGGTTGACCATCTGGTAGAATGGTGGAACCATCTTGTTGACGGAGATGGTGTCATAACCAAGACCGAGGATACCATCGAACTTTCCGAAGGCGAAAGCCAAACCAGGCTCTGAGACATCGTCAGCGCCGCATGTCCGGGGGAACTCGGGAGATATTTTGGAAATTATTACATACCCTTGGTGGCCTCGGCAAAGTCCTGGCCCTTGATGGTGAGATCACCGATAGCTAGGGTATCTTGGGAAACGAAACCCTCCATGCTTCCGGATCCGTAGTGGATCTCGAATGAGGTGCCATTTGCCTTGAAGGTCGTCGACTGGGAGGACTCGTACTTGGCGTGCAGGAAGCATGCGATCGAGCTGCACTGGGAAGACGGGACCCACAAGTTGGAACTTCCGGTGTCGAGCACGACCTTGAAAGTCTGCGGGGGAGTTCCGAGTGTGATTTCGGAGAAGTCTAGGAGAAAAGAGAACAATGTGAGAAGGGGGAGACACGTCATGACGTAAGCGGATGGGTGAGGTATTTACACTGTGCGTTCATGAAGTTCTGCGGAGAAAGGTTAGCAGGGAGATTCAAAGAGATTCATCAACGGGATGGTTTGGGAGCGGCGACATACATCGACTGGCACGAGATGGCCGCCTTCGGCGTTGACGTCGTTGATGAACGGCTGGCGGTTGTTCTGGCGGTCGTTCATGTACTTTTGGCCCAAGGCACGGACTTGTGTCTGGAAGTCCTGACCAAGCTGTTGAACGAGAAACGGAAATATTAGCAGGTTATTCACGAATAGTCGCGTGCGAGACGTTCGGAGGACAGCGGCTTACCATCGTCTGCTCGAGCGGGATCTTCTTGAGGGCGGCCTTGTGAACGCCGGCATGGGCGATACCGGCAAATCCGGCCGCGGCTGCGAGAGTGGAGATTCTCATGATGGACAGAGTTATCACAGATAGCTGCAGCAAATATGGAATATTATTGTTGGGTTGGTGGGAAAGGGTGATGCTCTGGCAGATGCGACGGAGATGGAGGTTGAATGGGGGGGAGAGAGAAGAAGGAGAGGAAAAGATGGGGGTGGGTGGATGGCTGGGGATGATGATACTATAAGAGAGAAACGGGGGGCGGCGACCGGGGCGGACGCATGACACGACGGGCGCCAAGACCGAGTAACCAGCACGTATTACGACACCAGCAACCAGGGGCACGCTCCAGCCATAACACACCGGAACACACCAGCGCTGCTGCGGCAACCGCATCGAGCAGGTCTCTCCATTATCTCATCTCTCTCTCTCATCTGGCTACCTATTATCCAGGTAGATGTGGATGAGAGATTGTGGCCGTGTTCGATATGTGACTGTCTGGATTGGTGCGATCGGAGTTGTGGCACCCGCGTACATGTCCCACGTAAATTGCCCCAGAAACACCATCCGGCACCGCTCCCGTTCGAGATATCTCCAATATCAGTACGCAGTGCAGGTACACAAGCAGTCCGCGTACGCAGTTCAGGTACAGGTAGGCGTGGACCGTGACTAGGCACTCTCCACCCGCTATCGCTGCATCGAGCGTTCGGCTAGCGTTCTGGATCCACACCCAAATACACGCACAACAACCTCAACCTCAACACCATCCGAACCCCACGGTCATCCCCGCCGGAATGTCCAAAGCAGCCTCCAAAGCCGCGTTGAAAGCAGCCAGGTCTGCAATCGACCAGGAGAAATACGAAGACGCACGAGATATCGCCATCAAGGTCCTCCAGGGAGACCCCATCCACTACGCCGCGTACGCACAAACACCGTCCAATTGAACCCATAATTGTTACTCCCCCGCGCCGGGCCCGAAATCTGATTGTAAAAAATATAAACCGCAGAAACCTCTACCTCGGTCTCGCTCAGTTCCGTCTCCATCAGGTCAAGGACGGCGAAAATGCCTACCGCGCCGCTATCAAGTCTAATCCCACCGAAATACCCGCCTGGCAAGGCATCGTCACCCTCTACGAGGAGACCCAACAGATCGATGAATATCTCGACGCTGTCAGGGAACTCCTGATCCTGTGCATGCAAAAGTGAGAGTCTGCCGCTCGCTCGCGTGGTGGTCAGATCTAACAATCATACAGAGGGGACGAGACAAAATTCTATGGCGTATTCTCCAAAGTGATGCCCTTCGTGGAAGCTAGAGGCACACGAGGACAGGTACTCCACCCATACTATCCATCCAGCCGTTCTCACATCACTCATGTTGTCTCTGAATGTACAGCAAAGAAAAGCTTTGGAGCTGCAGCTGCCGGACAGCCCGATATACGAGTGGCTCGAGACATCCCCGCTCGCCCTCAAACCCGACGTAGCCTACCAAAGGCTCGCCGAAATAATCGAAGCCGAGGAAAAGGAACTCATCAACAGCCAGATCGCGTCGAGAAAGTCACGCCTGGGCGCCACGGAAAGAAGCGTGACCATTCAAGTCAAGCAAGAAGTCTGGAAAAAGTCACCTGTAAGCCTCTACCCGTCCTGGGAGGCGACCCCCGCTCATAAAGCCTATCCAGTTGCAAGACATATATTCAAAAATTATAGACTGGACGAAAGATGATCAGATCCGACGGGACACCGAAGCGAAGCAGCTCAAGCTAGGCTACAACCACCTTGAGGTCCTCGGACCAGCGGAGAAACCTGCCCAGAGAGCAAAAGTACTAGAATGGGCGAGGGGTATAGTCGTCCTAAAAGTCCCCTACGAACTCGCTTGGAAAATTCAAATCGAGTGGCAAGATGTCGAGAATATCGGTTCGTATCGCTCTTCCTCGCAATCTCACATGAGCAAACCATTCTGATCAATATCTAGGCGACTACGATGTGACGGTTCTAAGAAATTACGTTGACCTGTTCCCTAACAGTGGACTGGCTTCCGTTCTACGAGCCTACCTCGACTCCGAGATCTCGCCCTTCCCAGTGGTCGAAGACGAGGAATCAGAAGAAGACGAAGGTGGTGTTTCTTTAATCCAGGAAATTGGGCCGGATGAGCGCCTCGACTTTATTCTCGTAGGTCAATTTCTCATAAAGCCAGATATTAGGATGCTAATGAATTGAAGGATGGACTTGAGAGGGACAAATCGTCCATTCTCGGCCACCGGATTCTCAGCGAATACTATCTTCTCCTGAGCGAATACGAGAATGCGGTTGATACCTGCCGGAAAGGCCTCAACGCCGTGACCAAGCAAGCGAATATCAGCGGACTTAAACTTCAAAGGTAAGAAGCCATCATTGTTTATCTCTACGACTACGAACTCATATAACCCCCTCAGAACGTTCGATGCTACAAGTGTACTACTCGCAACCGCGTTAGTGCATTACCAAGCCCCTCGACACCACGGTGAAGCAACCGCGTCGTTCCATGACATCCTCACTCGGAATCCGAAGAACACGGGCGCCCTGATCGGTCTCGGTCTCATACTCGAGGACCAAGGAGACTATGCGCAAGCATCCGGATTCTTACAAAAAGCCCTCCTCAGCGATCCGGACAACTTGAAAGTCATCTCGGAAGCCGCCTGGTGCGAGATCCAGCAGGGACATTACGACATTGGCATCGGCGAACTGAAATCTTGTCTGGATCGCATCACCGGCATTGACCCGCAATCGAGAGATCTCAAGGCGCAGGTGTTATGGCGAATCGGAACCGCGATGTGGGAATCGGAACCTGAGAAGCGGGGGGATCGGGATGGCGCGTATCTTAATTTCATGCAAGCGTTACGGAGTAACCCGAATTTCGCACCGGCATTTACGAGCTTGGGTGTATATTACGCTGACATCGCGGGAGACACCGAACGAGCGAGTAAATGCTTTCAAAAGGCGTTTGAGCTGTCGTCTGGGGAATATGAAGCCGCAGAACGACTGGCTAGAAACTTCGCGGATACGAAAGATTGGGAGTTGGTTGAGATTGTCGCCAGACGAGCTGCTGATGCGGACAAAAAGCGGACAACCGTGGGTAAAACGGCGTCATGGCCGCAGGTTGCCCTTGGTGTCGTCGAGTTGGTTAGTATACCCCATATTCGAGTGTCACTGCATGACTAATTGTTGATAGAATAACTTGAATTATCAACTTGCGATCCAAGCCTTCCAAGCAGCGTTACGGACATCGCCTAAAGATGTGCATTCGTGGATAGGACTCGGAGAGGCGTATTCCAACTCTGGTAGATACATCGCTGCGACGAAGGCCTTCCAACAAGCTAAAATACTCGATCCGGATAACTGGTTCATCACGTATATGATGGCTAACGTCGATCGGGAACTTGGAGAGTTCGATGCTGCTAGCGACGGGTACCGAGCAGTCCTCGAAAAACGACCCGGCGAATTTGGAGCTATGATGGCGCTCGCGGAAACGCTCGTCGCGCTTTCGTTTAGTAATTTGAATACCGGATTATACGGGCGTGCCGCAACAGCGGCTAAGGAGGCTTTATCAGTTAGCAAGGAGCTCGCGAAGATTAATTCTTCGGCATTTAATCTGTGGAAAGCTGTTGGGGATGCTTGTTCGGTGTTTTCGTGGGTGCAAAGCCTCCTCGGCGAGTTTCCCGCGGATGAAGTGGCCGAAATTCTAGCCACCGATATCGAAATGAAAGAATTCGATATATTATCTGACATCGAAAATGTAGGTTCCAGCACGCTGGAATCATTTGGAGATTTATCGCCGTTGGAGAAGTGTTTGTTCGGGAGTGTATTGGCTTATAAACGGGGGATATACGCATCCGCGGAAGATAAATACGCTCATGCGGTTGCGTGGTATAACCTCGGAACTGCCGAATATCGTGCTTTGATATGTCCCACGGATCGCAAGACGAAGTATAGGAAAGCTGCGATTACTTGTTTCAAGAGGGCTATTAAATTAGAACCTGGGAATTGTGATTTTTGGAATGCTCTAGGGGTTGCGACTTCCGATGTAAACGCTGGAGTTGCGCAGCATGCCCTTGTCAGGGCATTGCATATCAACGAAAAGGTGGGTATCGTCTGTTTTCTTCTATTATGGGGATACTAATTGGAGTTATAGAATGCACGGATATGGACGAATCTCGGGACATTATACATGCTCCACGGCGATTACCAACTCGCCAACGATGCGTTTACGAGAGGTCAATCCGCTGATCCCGATTATTCTCACGCTTGGGTCGGGCAAGGACTCGTTGCTCTCGCCACAGGACAATCCGACGATGCGCACGGCTTATTCGAACACGCTTTCCAATTATCCGCTTCGGAAAGTTACTCTAGTTTGGTTAAGACGCAATACGCCACCTCTACATTAGACGTATTACTCCAACACCACCGGAAGAACTCTTCACTGTCCAGTTTGTTAAACCCGATGTTTGCATCTCATCAACTCATCCAACAAAAGGCTCACGATCCTATGTCGTTACGACTCGCGGCGTTATATGAAGAACGAGCGGGGGATTTCGAAGGCGCGGTGGAGAAATTATGCATCGTTTGCGATATTTTGGAAAGCCGGTATGAGGAATCCGAAGCGACGGAGGATTTGATAATGTACGCTCAAGCGATGTCCGATCGCGCGAGGTGTTATCTCGGACTCAAAGACTACGATAACGCTGTTGAAAGTGCGATATTATCGGTTGATTTATCGCAAGATCTGGAGGTTGAGAAGAGTAGGTTATCCGCGCATTTAACGGCTGGATTGGCGTATTTTTTCCTGGGAAAGGTGGATGAGAGTTTGGAGATGTTTAAGGTTGCGCTTGTGGAGAGCGGGGAGGATCCGGATGTTGTTGTTGTGCTCGCGCAGGTTTTGTGGGCGAAGGGTGGGGAGGAGGAGAGGGATGTGGCGTTGCAGACGTTGATGGGGAGTGTTGAGAAGAATCCGGGGCATTTGATGGCGAGTATGCTGGTTGGGGTTATCGGGGCGTTGCAGGGGGATGGGGATTTGGTTGAGAGTGTGGTTGATGATTTGGAGGGGGTTAGAGGGGATGATGGGAGGAGTGGGGAGGAGGTTAGGAGGGTTAATAAGTTGTTATTGGCGCTTGGGGAGGTTGAGGTGAGTTTTTCCGTGAATGATTTTTTTTTTTCTAGATGAGAGTGGTTTGAGATGGGAGTACTGATATCTGAGTGATTGTAGGGGGAAAATACGGCGACGGTTAACACTGATGCTATATTTTTGAATCCGTCGAGTAGCGCTGCGTGGAAGACGTTGGCGGATACGACGGAGGAGAGGTTTCCTGCTGATATGGCTTTGAACCTGGCGTTGGCGAAGACGGTGCCTGATGCTGAGGAGTTGTGTGAGGCTTTGGAGGCTAGTGGGACTATCAATCATGATCAGATGAGTTTGTTTATTGCGCCTTGGAGGGGGGAAGGGTGGAAGAGGTTTGCTGAGGATGTTGCGGCCTGATTTCTCTAGAAATTTCTCTAGAGATGGTTTAGTGGAGGTGGTGGTCTAACTTGGGATTTGAAGGGTTTGGGCTTTGGACTTGGGATCCTTCATTATTATGTGGTAAAATGCAACATTGAGACGGCGTTGATGTTGTGTATACTACAGCACCTTGTAGATGATATTCATTAAATAAAGCATATAACCACCTAACCAAATAGTAATTTCTTGCCATAGAAGTCCCCATGCTAAACGACATTATAAAGCTACTCAATCCTCTCAACAAATAAATAGGATCTATGTTCTTTTACAAAGAGTTTCCGCGGGATACACTCATCAACGAAACATTCCACCCAACCGATCCCCTTCTCGTACCCTTCCTCTTCGCGAGTTTTAAATCAGATTTCTTGAGCATTGCGGCTGCGGTACTCAAAAACAAAACCTCGGATAGTCCGTCTTGACTATCGTCCATTTCTAATATTATTCTTCCCGGGTCGATAGGGTGTAGAGACATTTTCCCGACGGGTTTGTCGTAATTTTTTTCTATTATGAGCTTTCCTGCCTTTCTGGTGGTGGGGTTTAACGGGGAGCTTGTTAGGAGGAATTCTTTATCTGGATTTGAAGAAGAAGAAGATGATGAATATGGGTGGGGTGAGTAGGATGGTGGTTCGGTGTATGCCTGGTTGGAGGAAGATGGGGTTAATTCTAATGGAATTGAAGAAGATGGTGATTTCGACCATTTGAAGGTGTAGTTTGTGTTTTTGGGTGTGAAGGATGTTCCTTTTGGATGGAAGAATTTATGGGAAGAGAGGGTGATCGTTTCTTTTATAATTGATGTTGTCACTGACGTCGATGTCGTGGTATTACTTTGCGTATCTGAGAATTCTTCCGTTTCTTGTAATGATATATTCTCTTCCGTGAGGAATATATCTTCGGTTTCTTCGGTTTCTTCGGTTTCCGTTTCTTTTGATGTGGTGTTGGGATTTATCTCGTAGATTGTGATTTTTGGTGTTTTGTGGGTGAAGAAGGAGATGTATGCGAGTTTAAGTCCGTCTGGTGTAGTTATCAAGCTACCCTGCGTGCGAGGATCGAATTGTAATAAATACGCTGGGTGGGCGTCGGGTGATCGGAGGGCTGGGTGGTATTCTGGCGGGGATCCATCGTGCTTAGAGGGGAGATGGGTTGGAGAGCGGTATATTGGGATTATGGGGATTGATTCGGTGAGGGGAGAATATCCCGTGATTTCGAACTTGGTTGAAAGGTTCGGAGAAGGGGTTTGGGGGGTGTAACCGGGTAAGGTTGTTGGAGGGGGATCGATTGGAAGGGGAGAGGTTGTTGATATGGTTGAAGCAATGTCTGGAAACATTTTTTGGTTTACAAAAATTTTTTGGGAAGAGTTAAGTCGGCTTAACGTTAAGGATGGATTTAAGATGGATGTTGAGGATTGAACAGTTATTTTTGATCTGAGGTTTGGGTATGCGAGGGGGTTATTCATGGGAGGACTGTGGTCACTTTATAGATAGACGTCTGTAAGCTATGCATATATGCGGTATGAAAGTTTGGTGGGATACAAAAATTCAAATGAGATGACTCCGAGATGCCGGTGATATCACCACCGATATCTCATCATGATAAGGCCATCAATCACTGAGGTTCACGATGGCAAACTCGAAGGTGCTTTAGAAATTGTATACGTATAAACCATAACGGTTATCCCATACAGCAAGCTAAAACGTGAACATAGAAGATTTGCTTCTTATCTCAATTGATGCTTCGTTAATTCGATCTGGCAGTCCGGTATCGAATCCAACAGGCTACGGCTGGCCGGAATGAAGGGCCATCTCGACATCGAAAAATATACAATATTCGACTTAGGAAACCATATTCCCGTTCTGTGTTTGCGCCTATCAGGAATCAGCGCGGGGACCCTCGTGTTATCCAATGGAGCTTTGTAATCCCCCCAATATACTACTACTATGCAAGGAGTTTGATTGATTTTTCCAGTCCTCGTTACAAGTGTACCATTAAAGTGGGTACAACAAAGTTGTGAGCTGAGACCAAAGTTAGGGTACAAAGTAGTGTATCCCCCCTGCGAAATTGTGGAGCAATGATCTAACTCGCACCACAGATTGGTCTCGAGATTGGATCCAATTCCACTTCTCGATATCTAAGCTTCGCGGTTTGTCGTCTTTCAATTATTTCCATGCTGGTGATGTTCCCATGATTCTCGTGGCTTTGACTCATGATCATGCATAATGCAGTGAAGAGTGAGTCGAACGTCGGCTGGGCATCCGTGACGGGGGCAGATTATACTAGTATAATTCGCCGGGTTAATTAGCTGGACTCTGGAAAAACCTTGGTTCGAAGGCTCGGCAATGGTAATAATATGTTCTTGATATATGCTATACATGTGCAGCATGCATGTAGAATCGAGTGTGGATTCGTTACGTGGATCGAGTATCCAGATTCCGAATCCGCGGACGCTAAAGAGAGACCATTCTAACTCCATGTATGTACTTTTCCAAGGGTTATCTATACGCGCGTGTGTAACCAAAGAATAGATGACTAATTTTCGATGGTGACATGGGTTTAAGCATGGTTTTAAGACTGAAACTCCAGGTTTTCGGAGCCAGGACACGTAGATAACGTTAGCCGCCGTTGGGATGTCGTTAATAGTGCTGGTCTGGCTCGGGATTAATCAGCTGCTCAGCGAATCAGGATCTAGAATATAACAATGATGGAGAATCTAGAAAATGGAATGATGTACCTCTTTAGGTGCTTGAGTGGGAGCTTTGCTTTGTAATAAATATCGAACGCCGAATTGAAAGTTATTTCTTGCCGAAGTTTTTCCGAGATCCGCTGCTAGCACCAAACGACATCATCCAACGTTAGGCTTCAACCCTCTACAACAATGAAAATGGTATATGAATCGCGGAATCGCCAAATTCAACAGCAGAAGAAGGGATCTTTCCATCGAAAGCCGGCCGGGCAGTTTCCGATATCCACAGTGCAGTGAGCAGACCTAAATGCTCCGCTTATCAGCTGATATCAGGGCGAGATAGCTCAGCGTGGCTCGAACAAGGTTCAAAATGTGTTGCGCGAGGTTGGCCAACCACATTCGGTTGCCCCGGCAAAAACCTGCTTTGGGCAGTATACAAACAAAAACCGAATGACGCCCGGCAAATGTCATACAATTAATTATATCGCCGCTCCCGCTGAA
This sequence comes from Dactylellina leptospora, assembly GCA_036971365.1. NCBI lineage: Eukaryota > Fungi > Ascomycota > Orbiliomycetes > Orbiliales > Orbiliaceae > Dactylellina > Dactylellina leptospora. The sequence goes on along the minus strand of JAJTUC010000020.1, from coordinate 537,037 downwards.
CCGGGATTCCTTCTCGCAGGACAACATCCGCACCACCACCACCGCTGCATTCCACATCTCCACCGCCTCCCCACGACCGTCTATAGACGTTGAATATATATCATATCAGATATGGTCAAATTAACGGAGAAACAAACTACCCACGAGGAGTGGCTGGCGGAGACCACCTCGCTGTCGGAGACCACCTCGCTGTCGGAAGGCGAATCTTCAGTTGAGCAGATACAAGTTCAGGACGAATCTGCATACTTTTCTTGCGATAACGACAGCTCAGTTATCGAAGCTTCGGATGCTCAAGATGTTCAGTACCCGACGCTAGATATTCTCCAAGATCTTGAACCTTCAAACCAAGCTGCTGAATACCAGCCCCTAGAAGATCAACCTACGGAACAGCAACTTACAGAAGAGCAGCATACGGAGCATCCAGAAGTCTTTTCCACAAACACACCTACCACAGAGCTTGCTGAGGAAGAGCTTGCTGAGGAAGAAAATGTGGCATTTGCACCTCGACAGAGCACTGCTAGCAATGCACATTCGAATCCAGATTCAAATGAGGAAGAGGACGAAGATGAGGATGAGGAGGATGTCATTATTGGCTGCAGGCGGAAAGTTATGGTTCTAGGGTCAAAGACGCCCACCCCAAAACCGACCTTCTCCATCATAACCGATGACATCGACAGCACTCAAGTACCTGCAACAATCGCAAGCACAAGAATACTAAACCAAATACCATTCAACTTCAGTTCCGCTACACGTTTGAACTCAAGAACATCAATGAACAAACGGACGTCACTCAGACGTGAATCTTTGTTCAGCGAACTTGACTTCGCGCCTATCGAAGAAACACCAAGAAAAAGTCCTCTGAAGCCCAGGTCGTCTATGCTGTCCATAAAGTCCGCCAAAATCAAATCCTCGGCTGCTGTTGTAGATGAAATTGGTGCACTGAGTCGTGGACTGGGTGACTTGGCAGTTGATGATGATCATGTCATCGCCTAGTAAGTACTCTTTGAGCAAACATTTGCAATCCTAGGATCTTCTCGCTGACCTTGCGAAGCACACCGAATACTCTCAAGCGACCCCCAAAGATATTCAAACGCACCAGCTCCAACATTTTCGATCTATCCTCTGATTCCGAATCCGATAGCCACTTTGGAAATATTCCTCAGACACCGGTTACGATGCCACGAGCAAAAGCCAAGGCAAAGGCTCTCGCACCAAAGACCGTAGACAGACAAAAGAAGAAAGAATTTGAAGAGCAAAAGGATGCATTTGCTAGGGAGTATCTCGCTGAACTTGATGAAAAAGTGAACAAAGGCGCCGTTGGCCGTCTTACCTCTCGATCTGGTGGTATCGAACTCGTCTGGACGAACTCCAAACAAACGACCGCGGGAACCTGTCAAGTAAAGAGATTAAGTACCGGGGACTCACAATTTGCGTGCACCATCACACTGGAGGTTAAGATCTGCGATGACTTCGATCGCATTCGAAATACGTTAGCTCACGAGTTCACCCACGCGTGCGTTGATATTCTAGAGATAGATCGCAGGCAGCTAAAGAACGAAGGCCCTCACGGCCGTTTGTTCAAGAGTTGGGCTGCCAAAGTTGGTAAAGCTATGGGGATACCCATACCCACCACCTGCCATGACATGGTGATCAACTATAAGTTTGAATATAAATGCACCAGTTGCGATCGTATTTACCGGGCTCATAGTCGGAAGCCTCAGTGGACGACTACCAAAGGATGCGAGAAGTGTAGGGTTCCACTGGTTCAGATCAAACCGGTTCCTCGGACGGCGAAGAAGGAAGGAGCGGGGACAGGGAATGGGGTTTCGACTTATCAGGAGTTCAGGAAGGAAGCTTTTGCTAGGTTGAAGAGAGATTTACCTCCTGGAACACCGTTTAATCTTGGAGCAATGCAGAAGGAGGTCACCAAGTTGTGGAAAGAGGAGAAGGCGAGACTTGAGGCTGGTGGTGCGAGTTCTTCGAAACCTTCGCTTCGTGAGAAATTGGAGGCTGCTAGGAGGGAATCCAGTTCAACGAGCATATTTGGCTCCGAGGAGGAAGAGAGTGGTACTAGTAGTAGTTTGGATGAACTTGAAGGCTTTGATAAGCTGGTTATTGCCATTGATTGATCGCGTCCGGGGTTGTGTTTGAAGCATCAATTCTTTTGTGGCGTAATGAGGCGGTAAAAGGTGTTTGAGGCTATCATTTTTAGAAGCATATTTTGGAGTCTGTGGTTTTTTTGCTTTTGAGTATTTGATTATATGCATTCTTGGAGATCTCGCATTGATGCAGTTTCGGATGTAAGCATTTTGGAATACAACTATATCATCAAAAAAGTCTCTGGGTAAAAGGATGTGTTTCAGTTCACTTTGCTGCCATTGACCTTCTCAACACTCATATCGATCTCAATATCTGGAATGAAATTTACGTTTACAACGATAATCTAAACGATGACGATGATATTATTAATTCTGAGGGTGATGAAGAGGAGTAAGAGGACTATTTAAAGTCATTTGGGGCCGATACAGGCTTCTACTTCGACAGAGAGTGGTTTTTACATTGCATGAAATAGACAATAGATCAGTACAAATGAGCAATCAGTACGCGTTAATGTGACTATTCAGTACTGCCTTAACTCTTGTAGCTATCTGTCAAGTTACTGACATGAGATCAAGTTTTTCTAATAGTAACAGATAACATAGGGAATATAAACATTAGCAGCTACGCATGGCTCGAAAGGATAACCGTGACAGTCTACGGTCATATCGTTCCTGTCACTAGAACAAGCAATTTGAAACCCCGGACACGAGAGGGTTCCTGGTTGATTCGACCCACTGGAGGTGTCCGAAATATACTGACACCCAGATTGTGATGGAAGGCTGAATGATGAGAGGGAGGGTGGGAAGCCGACATTAAGAGGGGAGCCTGTGTTAAACCCTTTGGAGAATATAGGAGAATCGCAACATGGATATGTGCTCGTTCCACGCGCCGTATCAAAAATCACCCAGAAAAGATTGGCACCAACCCTCAACTCCTGTCGCTCAAGTTGAATTAAAATGTAACGACCTTGTGGGGGAGGGGGTGGCGGTGGAGGTGGTGGTGGAGAGACTACTGTTGGTGGTGTGCATGGGCATGTGTAGAAGCTCTGGGTGCAAATCCATCCATTCGATGTCTTCACTCCATTGCAGCCAGTATCCTGGCAATTGTGGGATCCACATGTCGCCTAAGATTACCGTTGATTAGCCTACTTTTGAGAATAGTAGTATATGTGAGGTGCATTAACTTACAGCAGTTGGGAGGCAAGGACAGCCCGCGAACTTCCCGGTGCACATTGCTGGAGCCTGGCCGCTGGTGAATTTACCGTTGCAGCCATTCAGATCACAAGACAGCGGTGTGCCACATGTGTTCTACCGTGAATGTTAATTATGTTATCCCCAATGCATGACATGAGGGAGAGAATCAAGAAAAGTGAACTCACCGATGTTGCAGTACATTTGCACCCAACGAAGTTCCCTGCACAGCGTGCAACTCCGCTACTGTCATAAGCGCCAGCACACCCATTTTTATCGCAACTTTGAGATGCTCCACAAGTATTGTCAGTCACCTGGCATACGCAGCCCTTGAAGAAATTGGTACATTGCGGGAGCTTCACCAGCCCGGAAAATGCACCAGCGCAATTGTTCTTATCGCAACTCTGCGCATTTCCACAGGTAGTCGCTGTTGAAGTACATCCACATCCGACAAAGTTGCCTGTACAGAAGGCTTTGCCATTTGATAAATCAAAAGCGCCAGCACACCCATTCAAATCACAGCTTTGTGAAGCTCCGCAAGTATTAGTTGTTGCTGTACACTCGCAGCCCACAAAATTTCCTGTACATTGGGCATATCGAGTAAGACCGTTAAAGGCACCAGCGCATCCATTCATATCGCAGCTCTATTCGTCACATTAGCACTTCAATATCACAGCTATCGGAGACGGAGTCTAGGAGTTCAATGGTGCAGCTCTGGTCCAAAGACTCGGAACGCTCCAGCTCATAATAAAGCTTTCAGGTTCCACAGCTCTCACCTGAAATACAACATTTCAGCATAGAAATAAGCTTACCTGATGAGCTCCACATGTATTAGAGGTGGCTGTACACTCGCAGCCTATAAAGTTCCCTGTACACTGTGCATACTTCTTCAAGCCATTGAATTGGCCAGCACAGCCATTCAAGTCACAGCTCTATTTCACCGAATTAGTATTGATTTTCCTGATATTAGAGAGGTCAAGAGCCAAAGAGCAAGACTCCCAACACAAAACATGCAACAACAAGGATGGCTCTCGAACCGGCTCCCGGGCTCCCCATACTTGATTGGAAAAATTTTTAAACAGCAGATCGGAATAGTAAGAAGCTTACCTGATGAGGTCCGCAAGTATTAGTCGTCGCTGTACACTCGCAGCCAACAAAGTTTCCGGTACATTGTGCGTACGGTTTCAAGCCGCTGAAAGCACCCGCACACCCATTAAGGTCGCAGGATTGGTGTGGGCCACAGGTATTGCTTGTAGCAGTGCACTCGCAGCCGACAAAGTTTCCCGTGCACTGTGCGTACTTCGTCAACCCGTTAAATTTGCCTGCGCAGCCATTAAGGTCACAGCTTTGATGTGCCCCACAGGTTTTAGCAGTGATGGTGCAAGGGCAGCCTTTATTGTCTCCGCTTGTGCACACAGCAGTAGGTGATAGACCTGGGAAAGAGCCATCGCAGCCGTTCGCATCACAACTCGTGGGGGCTGGACAGGTCACACTAGGCGGAGGGGCCATCGAAGTGAACGTCAGTGCGTGATCAAGAACAGTCAATATGTCAATTGGTCCGATTCCAGCATTCGAGATAGTTGAGGCAGCTGCAGATGTTGGTTGGCAGATATTGGCATTGACGCAATCTCTGAAGGCGGTATACATGTAGACTGTGAATGCTTGTCCCTCTGGAGATCCGCTGGTAAATTGAGTCCTGTCTTTCCAGTTGTATGGGTTGACAGTTGGAGAGAAAATACCACTGCTGCCCTGGTGCGTGGCTATGGCTTTTCGATTGTTGTCAGCCCAGGTGATATATGCTTGCCCAAAAGTTCCAGGATCATTGACTGCCATTCGATATGCACAAGCAGTGAGGAGAGCAGTCCCCGAAACTTCGCCAAACCAACTTCCATCTTTGAGGTAATTGGTTAACAGGCCAGATCCTGATTGCATAGCACCGTCGAGGATCTCTTTAATCCAGCCTTTGAGCTGGCCGGCTTGGGAGGTCATGCCAGACGACCCTGACCATTTTTGAAGCGTGTGAAGCACACGGACCATACCATAACAGGCCCAGCCATTGCCTGTAGACCATAGACCAGTATCTTGAGACTGTGGGCCAATGATATGCTGCCAACTGGAACCAGCTTGGAGAACAGCGCGTTGCAAACCACACTGAGCTACAACCGTAGCCATCAGACCAGCATCATTCTGCTGAACGGCCCAATATGCCACTACAAGATTTGCAAGAACAGATATTAGCGGACGCTCTAATTAGTCCTTTGATTGAATGGCATAGTGAGAAAGCATTATAAAACAACATACAAAATGGGGGAGCCATTGCGGTGAAATCAGCCCATATCTCAGCGACATCCGGTCTATGAGATATTGCACCATTACTCCATTTGGGGACCTGGTTGAGGATGTAATTAGCTTGGCGAGACGCAGCGCCAATGTAAATTGAACTTGTTTGTCCGAGAAGGATGCATGATACACCAAGCGAAGCCGGATCGCCAACTGCAGAATTAGGGACGAGAGTCTGGGAGGCGGTACTGATGAATGCTCTAGCATAGGCGAGTGCGGTAATTCCAGGATCCGCGGAGGGGATTTTACCATTAGGGAAGGGGTTAGAACCAAAAACAGACAGTTGTGGGTTGTAAAGCTCCAATAAAGCTTCAGCTGTTGTACCCCATTCCCAAGATTGCGCTGATTTATCAATCATCACCTGGGCAGCCGAGGAAACATCGTAACCTGGGTTGCTATTGTCGGCGATTGTCACTCTCACGAAAAGGGAGAGGACGAGCGAGGATACAGCTTCCTTACAGAAGCGCATCTTGACCTAATTCTGTTCTCTGCCTATATTAATACTGGGTGGGTATTGCTAGATCATTCCTAAGGCGTATGGAAGAGCAGAATGCAACAGTAAGAAAATTGGCCGGGTGTTGTGAGAGGTGAGTGAATAGAAGATATATCACGAATAAACAACTGGAAACTTATGAAGCGATTGCTTACCTTATTAATTCGGAAGATGCGATAAGCTTTTCCAAGCTTGTCAGGGCTTGACACTATGTTTAGGAGCGGGAGTACCAATAAATGATACTTTTTTTGAGAGACGCGGCTACACAAATTTAATAGTTACATGTATAACCTATCTTTTTTATAAAACGCGTGATAGTATTCCTGAAGACGTCGACGCTTAGCATCTCCGTAGCAACCTCTTGTAACATTCAACGGGCATACCAGCTATCTGTAGCGTAATAATGCGGTCGTGTTCGGCCGTGAGTATCGATTTACGTCTGCGGATTCCCTTCATGGGCTTAGGTCTTTCGAATTCGCGAGAATATTAGTTACCCGTGCTATCATTATAGCATACGTCTGAAAAGTTTGCTACTCAGTTCGCGGTCCGTGCATTTAATATTACAATACTTGCAAAACAATTTAATATAGCGAATGCCACATTTCTCAAGTATATTGATATAGCGATGCTTATCTTTTCGAATTAGTGTTGATAGCCATGGAATATATTATGATTCAGGCAGCAGGTAGCGAGAGGTACCATGTCATTACAAAAATTGCGACAACGCAAAAAAAAATATCATTTATTTTGGTTAGCTGCAAGTGAATGGTGAGGCTTATTTTCTGGGCAGGGGTTAAACGAGGATGTTGTTCCACAGGTGTTTACTGAACATGTGAGCTAGTTATGCAAGTCAGTTAATAAGCTTTCTAAATCTCACATGCATTGGAATTCAATTGGTGGACGCTACCCCTGCGAGCTTGGCGAGCGGCCGCTCTGTGGGGGGGAATTCAATATTTCAGGGCTTCCGAACAAGGTCATTTCCTGTCCTCGTATAAAAAGGTATAAGGTAAGGAAGGGATTTCGGATACTGGTATCCAATCATCTGGCCGCGCAATCCTTAGATATGTTTACTAAATCTGACATGCATTTGGATTCGTGAAGCTTTCAAACAAAGTATTTTCTGGAAAGTGTAAGGAAGGGCATCTGATACCCCATGGCTTTTTTGTTCTTACCCTCTAAATATCCACTGAGCTCTATGAAAGTTTTTCTTGCAGAGGTTTACCTAGCTCCCGTTCCTCATCCATTGCATCGAGGCTGGATAAATCCGAATCTCGGGACAAAAGATTAAAAAAGGGGGACTACATGATGAGTCAATGCATTGTAATGTCAGCACTCTGCATTCAAGTAAAAGGCTTATCTACATGATTAGTGATCTCCCCTGATCTAGGAAGCGAGCATCACACCCATTGGATCCACAAGCCGCCGGGGTTAGCGTCAAGGTCTCGTAAACAGGGCGGATGACCTCAATCAAGAATTAAAAGATAGCATGCATCTGGAAGCTGAAAACTCTATCCTGGGATGAAAATGATCTAGAACGAGTTTCATTTGATCAATACTTCGTCCTGATAACAAAATTTTTGCCTAATCTCACCGTTGCATGTTTTCCCTCTGCCGCACTCAGCACCCTTGTCAACTTCGCAAAAAGTCCAGTAGTAGATGACCATTCTCATGGCTTGAAAGTTTCAATGCCAGCGAATTTATGTATACGTGCGGATTCTCCCACATTACACGAATACTAAACGCGTTCCATGTTATAAAAGTTTGTTCTGATTCTTCTTGGTCATCTACAATCTCTCCATCTCCAGCAGACCTTCTTTGTGGCATATATTTTGAATCATGGATTCTTCCCACCACCGGGGGCTGTTATTGCTAATAGTCTCGGCAATATGGCTCGTTGTTGGATCAGCATCGCCTACTCGAATGAATCGTCCATTATCGCTGGGAAATGCCAATCTTCCTGTTAGACGAGCGACATCACAAGATCCTTCCTGTCCGGTTGGGTGGCTCTGTGTGAAGCAGTCTTGCCCAGCAGAAGTAGTTTGCGCCTCAGGAGAATCATGTATAAATTTCGAAGGGGTTATCGCCTGTGCTCCTACCGGCTCGTCATGGTGTGCAATAAATCCAACCACCTATCAAGGTGTCGGCTGTGAGTCTGGTAATTGCTGGTGAGTCTTTTAAATATCATTTAATGCATTTGGTTTTTATTTAATGATCTCCATCACAAGGGAACTTTGCAGTATCATGTTCCAACCCTGATCGGAGAAGCTCCTGTTCTTTGAGTGCTTGTTCTCATATACAAAACTCCAGAAAGCTAACTGAAATCCGTATTGGAAAAATCAGCCATGGAAACTGCTATATCTCTGGCGCAGTGTGCTGCGATAATCCGGCAGTCACCTGCAGCATCGGAACTTTGTGTAATGCTTGCCCTCCAGCGCAAGCTTGTACAACTGGAGCCACCACATGCATTTCCAAAGGGTCGCCGCCATCGACGACAACCAAACCGACAACTACGTCTTCTCGGAGTATTGTTACAACTACGTCCCAGTCCTCCATCACAGTGGTAGTAACTCCAACAACTGTACCTCTCAATTTTCTTCATGACAGCTGCACAGACGACCAGAAAGACATGATCCGTAGGGAGGCTGCATTTGCCTACAACATGGCAGTCGCGGCGCAGAGCAACTTACAGCACGGGGACTACTACAATCACTTCTTCACACAGTCACTAAGAAATAATGCACAATTTGCTCTTGATACTGTAGAGACGTTTCGTCTTATAGCTGATAGTAAGTCCTTCTATAATATATCCCGTTACTTAAGATGAACTATCTTAAAATTATAATGCTTTTGTTTCCTTTACTTTGAATTAAGCTGTCACTACTTCAGCTCTCTAACATATTAAACATACAAGCATACAAACTTATTTCCATATAGTGCTCACCGGGACATCATCTGGATACCAGTTCATCGTCACGTGCGATAATACGAGTGACTCGTGCCGCGTAAAAGGGAATTATGCCACAATGAACGATAATACTCAAATAATGAACTTCTGTAAACGTTTTTTCGAAAGCATTGATGAGTTTAAAGGTACACAAGAGTTACTCGATAGTTGTGGTACTATCGATCTTCGTATGGCCCAACGGTCCCGGTCAGCTGTCATTGTACACGAATGCACTCATACGACTTACGCTATGCGTGGAAACCCCCCGTAAGTTAGATATAATAGTAAGCTTTTAGCCAAAACTTACCTCCATATTAGGTCCAAAGACTACGCCTATGGCTTTAATGGTTGCACCCAGCTTCCCCTGGGTACATTTGATCGTAGCTGTGCTCCATACGCTGCGTCGACATCGGGCGGAGTGTTATGCCCGAACGGCGCTGGCACTGAGGGGTTTTGTCCGGGCGAGGTTAGCGCCCAGAATGCCGATACTTATGCTCATATTGCAGCGGGAATCTATTTCACTCAGAGGTGTAGTCGGGCTATCCCGTACCCACCACCTCCATCGGCTCCACTAGCCGGAACGAAAAGAGCAGTAGTACGCAGGGCAGATATTTGTCCTTTAGTGGATGACTATATCCTGTGGGATGGCGGCGATCCGGATGATACATCTATTGCCATCAAAGGCTATGTTCACTTTGGCGATTCCTATGCATCTGGTATGGGAACAGGAGGTAAGCTACATTTTCTTAAAGAAGTTACCCCTTCAATATTAAGCCAGTTTTGGATGTATTTCCGCTTTTGCGCACTCTATATTACTTTCTTGTACTCTGAGAATATTTGCCGGATGGCTGACTTCGATGCTTTGGGGAACAGAAACGTCAACCGACTCTTGTCGTGTGGGTTCCAACAATTACGGCGACTTGCTCTACCAATGGTTGAATGACAATAGTATCAGTTATGAACGGCATTCGTGCTCGGGAGACACGACTGACGGACTCAACAATCAAATCCAAAAGTGGAATAACGCAGCTGTGTCGTCAATGGGCACTGTTACCATTGGAGGCAACGATCTCGGGTTTTCGGACCTTGTCTATTACTGCGTGATTACCCCAAATACAGCACGTTTAGGATCAACCAACCGCGCGAACTGCGTCGATGCAGAGAACAAAGCCCGTGCTCATATGACAGATAGCAGTAATCAGGGGCTCCAAGCCAAGTTTACCGCCGCGTACCTAAGTATCCTTAACAAGGCAAACAGTCGCGCCTTCCAACTCTACGTAACCAGCTATCCGCTGTTCTTCAACCAGGATACAACTGATTGTCAGTATTCGTCCTTCCACTACTGGTGGGGCGCATACAATCCGCCGTCCGACTGGCCCACCAACCGGATTGTCTACCTAACAGTCGATCTTCGAGTTGAGCTAAATACCCTGGTTACACAGCTCAACGGCGTCATTCTAAAGGCGGTGCAAGCCGCAAATGCTGCACATGGTGGCAATCAAGTTCACTTTGTCGATGTGGTAGACTCATTTAACTCACATCACTGGTGCGAAGATGGTGTCCACGAGCCCGATCCATCGAGCCAAAGCACCTGGTTCTTCCTAAGCGGCTGGAACGACTTGAGGTATAACACCGCAGCTGAGGAATCCGGTGAGGTTTCTACGCTCCTTAGCGATGGTAAGATAAAACTGCCTGACGCATCAACTTGTGTAACCGATCCCGCCGCTCAGTTGGATCCGTACCTTGTTGCCATGTGTCGCGTTGCCCAAGCCATATCAGAAGATCCCACAGGACCCGAAGCTGTACGGTTCAATAACGCCAATGCGGATATAGTGGCTGGAAATGTCAGCAGCCAGAGTATTTCGTGGTATGTGCCCACACGCCAGATCAAGACTTTCCACCCACGTACCCCAGGCATGTTTGCGTTTCGAGATGCCATTATTTCCTCACTTCAAGATAATGGACAGTTATAAATGGCAATGATTTATCCTCATAATTAGTTAGATCATTCTTGTCTTTCTATATAATTTAATCGACTTTCAATTCTCGCTGAATCACAATTTTAGCCGTTCACGGGTAACAAAAATAATATGACACTTTTTTTTGAGACGACGCAGCGATAAAAAATTAATAGTTAGATGTTAGTATACGCCCTCGGTCGGCGGTCGGCGGTCACTCATATAAATACTTTACTAAATTGGTAAGGGAGTGACACTGGTATATGAAAGCTTGCTTGGCTTAAAAGATCTTATCGACTATGCTTCATAGCTATGAAGGTCTATATAGACCGTAGGCGAGATTGGCCTTTTTTGTACAGCACAACACTAGCTCCTTTTTGGTCACGGACCTGCGAGCTTTCAACTCAAGCTGCGACGCTTCTCTGTGAGAGGGGGTTACCACCGGATAAGTATCGGTTTACCTCCGCGGGTCTCCTTCAGAAATGCCATATTTCTCAGATGTATTGATATGGCGATGTTTATCTTTCTGAACTGGCGTCGGTGGTGCCATCAGAATGTGTTGTTTTGATTCAGGTATGCGTACGCAGGTAGCGCGAGGTACCATGTCATTGCGAAGTAGTTACAAAAATTGAGATAACGCTAAAAGAGTGTCATTTATCCTGGTTATATACCGTTGTAGGAAGTATCCTGGCATGGGTACGTGCGTCGCATCCCAGGAGGTTTAGCGTATTTTCTCTCTAAAAGGCGCCCAAAGCGAATGTTCTAAAGCGTGAATGCGCAGAGTAAGCTTATCGTGCCTGATACAACGCTCTAGTTCAGGGGTGACTCGCTACTATCTCAGTCATGATACCGCACCCTATTTCGTATGAACACATGTCCTAACTATTATAAAGCGTGGCGGGGTCGTGGGCTCCTGCATAATCTTCTCAAAGTTGGCACCTCTCTAGAAGAGCGTTCTCGAGGAAAACTATAGTTTTCCATTGATAAGTGCCGTTACTTCCCTGACACCACCACCACATTCATTCACAGGCACATTCTCGCTTCCCTCAAAAATGATTTCCCCAACACCCAACTGGCTTAGAATGTGCGTTTCCTTTTCCTCACACCTCTATCCAGACTAACAATGTGACTCCGTCTAGTGTCCTCCTTATTCTAAGCTTTGTTTCATTCATCCCTCAGCTCCGGCTGCTCTTGTTGAGACACGATGCCTCGGGGATATCGATCTACTATGTACTTTTTAATCTCATCGGGGCCACCGAACTGGTCACGATGTCATTCTATTTTCTTGTCAACAATTCCGAGGCATCAGATGTCTTCGTTAACAGCCCACCTAATACTGGCGACTGGCTTAACTTGGCCCAACTTGGCTTAGTTTGGATACTATGGCTTTTCATGTAAGATCTAAGAGCTGACCAGAGGTGGCGTATAGTGATTAGTCACTAACCTTTTTGATCATTAGATTCATGGCATGTTTGTACTACCCATCTGACAACAACCGTCCTGGTTTACGAGCTACGATCTGGGCTATCTACATCTCATTCCTTCTCATCTCACTCGTTCCTCTGCTCATCGATGCCCTCGCCAACGACAGAAATGATGAGTATCACAAGTGGGTGGGAGCGATCTTCCATGGAATACACTCCATGTTTATTAACCCATCCGTTACAATCCTCGGCGGCGCCGCATTATTTGTCCAGGCTCGTGAGATACTCTCACGTCCAGTCGGGCTGCCCACTTCTTTGAGTGTTGTCGGACTGGCTTTACAGGCAGTGGTATTCTTTCTCGTTGCCCTCGCATGGCCGGGCCGATTGGTATTTCCTTGGAATGAGTTGGGAGGACGGGTTACCGTCGGCGTACTGCTTACGTGGTATCAGCTTGTCGGTTTTGTTGCTGTGGACAATGCTGTGTTCGCTCTTGTCCAGGCTCTCTTGTTGGTGGTGGTAAAGCGTCGTGGCCATAGTGGAATTTCTAGTGTGGCTAGCGGCGAAAGGGAGCCTCTTCTCTAGAGGTGAATAGATTGCGATTGCCGGGATCTCTCAAAATATAATTCTCATATACTAGCTATGTAATGGATCAAGCACCTGAAAAAGTTGAGCAACCTGGCGGTAGGGGAATATATTGTGGTGAATAAATACTTTACGCTGGTGTGAACGCCGAGGTAGGGGCGTATTCACGAAAGACCCCTGAAGCAAAAATCTCCAGGCATCCGTATCGCACCTGACTTGAACTTAGGACATGGATGGGAATATTTTAATGGAATAGAAACGAGCTCATGGCAAGAATTTCAGCGACTTCTAGAAACTGCATTCGAAAACACGATTTTCTGAGAACTTTGTACTAAATCCGTTTCACATTTCATGTTATAACTGTTGGTTGAACTTTCAGCGCTCCAGCCGAATAGCTTATGTAATCTAGAGTGATTGCTCTAAGCAGACCTTGTACTATAAAGAGACAGCCATCGAACAAAGAAATAGAAAGAACAACGATCTCTTTTACACATCAGAGGTCCCAGTCTCAAAGCCAGCCTCAGTTGTTGTTGGGACCAAACGAAAGTTTGGGTTAACACACAAGCTGTGTTGCCCCCAAATGATTGTGGGCACACCCTTAGGATAGCCTCGAGACTGCACAGATCCCTAAAAATCTAGGAGACGCATCGAAACAACAAAGAAAACTAACAATAACTACTTAAAGTACCAAGTAGGTACCTAGAATCGACTCCCAAGCTTACTAACCAACTCCCATACACGAGAGAAAATTGCGCTCAACTACCAACTCCTCAAAACACAAACTTCCATCAAATTTGAAAATGGAAAATACCGGCCAGAATAAATCAGATGTTCCCCGTCTCTCCCTTACGATGAAGGCAGACCCTTGGCTGTCAACGACGCTACCATATCACATCGACGTTTCCATCCGTCGAGAGGACAGCGATGACAGATCATGCATTTTCCGCTGGAGTCCACACATTGACGGCTTCTCTACATCTGGTTTCCAAATTCTACATCATGACACAGATGGCAGCACCAAGAAGATCGAAGTTGATCACTCTGGACTAATGGCAAAAGATGAAACTTTGCTGGTAAATGGGTGGAACCAGTTTCTTTGGGAGCTGAAACCGGGCGCCGAGATTAACCTCAAGACAACGCTACCTGAAAATTACCACAGATGTCTAATGCCTGGCAATAGGTATGAGGTTGTCTGGCCTGGGGCTAAAATTGCATTGTGGGACTGGGGCACTATCCGTGATCATCTGAACAAAGAGCTTAAACCACGGCCTCTACTGCCCGGGGGGGAACCAATGTTGACAATACCTGAAGGCAGCCAGATTTCCCTGACTGTGAAGAAAGAAGCAATAGACTGGCCTGACAGAGAAGTGTCTGAAAAGAGGAACGGCTTCATGATGGCAAATCTTCAAGAACAGCAGTGGCGGCTTCAAAATCAATCATTGCGGAGAGTATCACCGCCGCCAATCGAACCATCAGAACGAATGTAAGTACACCCGTTTCATGACACATATGTGTACTCGTTTTTTCTTTTAAACACGCATGAGCTGATTAAATCAAACCACAGTCCCGGAGCGCCTATCATCCGCGTGGAGCTAGAATGTCCGTCAACAGTAACTCGCAACGAAGTCTTCGACGTCGTAGTCAAGGTCACCTATGACGGTATTGCAAACATCCATGAGCAGCACCAGGTAGCGCGGCCCATCACATTCCATACGTATGCTTTCGAAGGTCTCAATGGTCCCCGGGAAGGTTTCCGGCTGAAGCGCCGTAGCAAAGTAGATAGCACAGAATGGGAACCTTGCGAACTTGATGATGGCACAGGATTCATGATTGTTGATGAGCCCGACGTCTCAGTGCACGTGGGCGAGGATGAAAACTTCGTGACTTTGGAGCCAGGCTGCTCCTGGACTACTACCCGCCGGCTACAAGGGGAAAGTTGGACCTGCCTGCCTACTGGCGTAGCGGTTGGTGATATGTTTCGGTGTAGATTCAAGGGTACAACCGTGGACTGGTGGGACTGGGGTAGTCGCGATGAGCATATAAATACGGTCGTCAAGTTGCCTTGCTGGATCACTGGCAAAGTTACTGATCCTGCTCACAATGAGGGACGGCCGAAGCTACTGGTGCCTGCTTCAGATGTGGTCGAGTTTACATTTGTAGGGTGAGACGTAGCATAAAGGCTAAAGTTTAATATTTTAAATATTATATCTGAAGCTTTTCACTAGAATTCAAGTATTAAGGGGAAGAGCGAGTTATCGTGGTTCGGTTTTTGGAGTGTCTTACAACCCGTTGGAACAACATTCTCACGCCTTGATTGGGCGGGCGCCATGGAGAAATGTTGAAGACTGAGAGAACAACTACCTAGTCATCTAACCTTGACTTAGAGATCGAAAATTAAAATGTCTTTTACCTAAACTGCCAAATCCTCATACTTTCTCACTTGTAAAAGTGTGAAAACCTCCGCAGTATCCCTTTCTTGTGGAAGATTGTGGTTATCTGGCAACTCTCCCAGGATGTTCCACGGATGACCCTCTCTAATCACACACGGATACATCAGCTGAAATTACTCTAATTAGAGTAACATCTAGATGAAAAGTGAAGGTAGTAGAAGCGAAGGGTAGTGAATTGTCTCGTGAACCAGACGCGGCGCACGAAGTGCGTAGTGAAGCTTCTCCAATCGCAAGCTATGAGCGCTCAGAGATTAAGCGAGGAGTTCAAAACACGCCCCGGCTTTTAGCCAACAGCTATCACGGTTTATTATTTCCAAAGAAAGAGTTTCAATGTCTTTGGCTAGCTTATCGTCTCATGTTGGAAATAGCGATAGGCTTCGCCATTGGTCAGAGCTTGCCTGTTACGAATATTATTCGCGAATATCGGCGCAGCACGATCGTGCACGAAGCCTCAGAGCACGAAATGTGTTGAGGTGTGATATGTTGGTGTCGAGCGTGCCGCGTGTGGTAGGACCACCAGAGGTAGGATTGGTAGCGAGTCTGCTTGGTATTACTCCTAGACTTGAATTTCATGTTCGGGGTGACCTGAAATTGCTTATTTTAATGTTTATATATCTGATATTCTCACAAAACATGTTTGTTTTACAATACATGTTGTTATCAAATTACAATACACACCGAATCTCAATACAGAACTTGTGACCACTTTTGCAAACCATATTTGCACGCCGTATTGGGAGATTTGAAAGTGATTGCATTGTACGTTTTTGTGCTGGTCTTCTCGAGTGATTCTGAAAATTTGCTTTCAGCTGAGGCTGGGATTTATAGCTGCGATCAAGCTTCAGTTTTATAGGTGAGTTGTATCGCTTCTTCCTATGGCATTAAATCTTCGTAATATATTGCAAACATCAATGCCATATCAACAGTAATAATCGTAGTCTAAATTAGACGTTTATAAACGATGTGCTCAGGAGCAACTGAGAAAACCAGGTAAGCTAAAGATGGGTACAGTGTAGCCAAGCTAGTTCTAGAATTAATTTGTAGCTGTGGGTAGATTTGATTGGAATATGAAAATATGTTACGTATCGGTTGCTCTCTACCATATTCAATCATAATATATATATGCCGCTTCTGCTAAAGGAAATAAAATGAAAAGTTGGTGCTCACTCCACAATGTATGCGGATAGGGCTCTCCCAGGAGTCTCTTTTGCCCATCTCAAGACTGTACGTGTAGTCCTTTAATATATTGCTTTATCTATTTTTCCGAGCTCAGAAAGCACAAGATTTAAGTCATATGACAGCTGTAGCATGAACCAACTAGTTGGTCCATTCTGGCCATTTTGGCACACCGGCACGGTACGACGCTACGCTGCGCTGCGCTGCCTGACAGAATCAGACCATATTGGGTCGTTATCCTTAAAGAGGTTATGGTGCTTCATCCATGCAATGAGATCTAAATCATCCTTGTAGTCATTCTGTAATCCATCGCTTGACTGATAGTGATGGCCGACATGATCCAGGAGTTCGGTCAATGTCCTGTCGCCCTCCTGGAAAACACGAGAGCAGTAGCCACAGGTCATCTTCTGCGGCGGTATTCGTGAACTCTCACATCGGCTCTTCGCGTCTTTTATTTCCTTCTTCCAGCTAATTACGCGCAGGTCATCTGATGGAAGATCGTATATGTTTGGCGGGGAATGCATACGTTCTTGGTGCTTTATGAAAAGGTCGCCGCGGTTGAAAACAGTTTTGGCGCCCTTTCCGATACACTCATGGTGGTCGCAGACATACTTGTACAATGTCAAATGTTGAATGGCAATGTGGCGTTTCCATTCGTTTCGACCGCCGAACGTTTTGCAGCAGCGTGTAAAACCAAATATACAAACATATGGCTTGGTATGTTTGCACTTGATATGATTTCTGCCACTCGTTAGCTAGCTCCAGATATGATCGAAGTCATCATATAGTGTCTTACCTCAATTCTGACCTATTCTTGAAGCAAACATTGATCTCTCTGCATCGTTCTTCCTGGCAATAGTAGAAAGGTACCTTTTTCTTATATACCTTCGGCCTTGCATTCAAATCATTCATGCGTTTACCTCGCTGAGAACCTTTGATGTACGTCGAGGATATTGTCCTAATGCATGGCAATGGTAAGCAAAGTTTAATAATGATTCTTGGCTCACTGATATTGACTAGAAACAAGGAACTAACTTACCCTCCTTTTTCTCCACGGATTGAATGGTACTCAGGTCGACATTGCTCGCAAAAGTAACTTCTAGAAGCCAAATCCTTTTCGTTTATTCCAACGCATATACCGTGCTGCCAGACTTGGCACTGGCTACATTGAATGAGTGGGACGGGAGTTCCTTCATCGGCATTGCCTTGGTATTCCTCGAAGCCGCAAACACATCGCGTCTCTCCTTCGTCCTCCTCACCCCCAGAGGTTGGTGCAAGACTTGAGTCCACAACGTCTTCTTCTCCATTAGACCCATATTTTTTACTGCTGTTCCGGTCTCCAAACCTATCACTTTTACTATCTTCCTCATTATTTCCTATCCCTGAAAGAATCGGGATCGCTAGCTCTTCGAAGTGTCGCCCGAGGTGAGATCTCATTTTTTTGATATCTGTTGCGAGTTCACGTTTACAGAAAGGGCATTCTCCAGCGGTAATATGGGAACGGACCCAGGTCTTTGCCATGTTGTGTATATTTACTAGGTCAGTTTCCCTATGCGCAGTGGCTAAATGCGTAATGAAGTTCTGACGTAGATCCATCGTTTCTGAGCAACCATCCAATTGGCAAAAATACTGATATTTCCTACGATGTGAAAGCTCATGCGAGATCCATTTCGTTTTCGAGCCATATCGGATTCTACTAGCGCTGCATTCTTCAAAAGTGCAAAAATATGGCTGGATGTCTTCGAAAACATGTTTTCTGGTAAATTTTGCGTCGTTAGTAAAGAAGATGATATATTGCACCAAGCACTAATGAAGCCGATTCATCTGGCAGAAGTATCAGGAAACGAGCATACCTCCAATCTCTACGCGTGAATTCCTTATTAAGTAGGACTCTAGAGCATATCATGCAAGTGAACGATTGGCCGGATCCAATTTCTACAGGAGGAAGAGGTATTTCAGCTTTTTCTCTACCAAAAACTGTACTAATAACCGTTGTAGCATAGTCCGAAATATCGCATTTGATTGGGGCTGGGAGAAACTGGATCAGCGATGGCGCCTCGGTGGGGTTCTGTCTCGCAGATGAGTATGTCGAATCGTGCGCAAGGGTACGATCGCAATCGTCCTTCTTTTCGCTACTCTTAGCATTCTCCTGTAACTGGAGGCCTTCGCGAATACTGTAAAATAGCTGGAAACATTCTTTCGATGCTCTTGCGAGTAGGGCTTCGGTGATATCCGGTAATTTCTCGGTAATCATATTTCGGAAGTAATCTTGAGGGGTCAGATCTCTCAATCCTGCTACTGAGGGAATATCTGAATCAGATATTTTTAAGCTTAGTTCTCTGTTCCGCTCAGTTTCAAATTGGAGTATATAGGGATTTAGATCGTATAAAGTAGCTAGATGATCTGAAATATCCTCCACAAGATCTTCGGTCGCTATATCTAGTCGCTCGATTATCTCATTCCTGCGAAGCCCTTGCAACTCCACACAGTTCAAGTCGTCGCTGTTTGTTTTGCACTCGGGTTCAGCTATAATTAGCTTTTCTAGTATAGCTCCGTATTTTGCTTGAAGACGGCCGCCGTTGGCACTATTTATTAGATTACGTGCTTGAGGCAGACTTTTGCCGTCTATGGAAACCTCTAGCGATCCCGCATCGTATGATATTCGAAATAGACTAAGTGCTGTAATATCGAATAGTCATAATGGTCAGAAACATTGATATTGAAGTGATGTTTTTCAACTCGGCTATGCATACCATCTTTCTGGAACTCTAAGAATCCGAATATAGCAGAGTACACACTGAAACGTAAATCTGCGTCCGCAATATCCATGAGCCGATCTAGTTGCCCCGCCCCAATCTGCCACCCTTTTGCCCACAGTAGGAATGTCGCGGTTGCTTCGCGGAGTTGTAATGCATCAATGCTATAGGACCTCAGGATATCCGGCTCGCTGAGGAACAGTCGAAGGGTATCCAGAATTATCTCGCAGGCATCAGCTATCAGACCGACATCGCCAGAAGTATCTAATACTGCATCTTTAAGATTGAGAGGGTCCAACAAATGATGGCTGGAACCTAGTATTTGACCATCATTAGCTATTCCGCTCCGTTGGCTACTTATAGATCCGATTTCCGTTCCACATTCGCTGCCCGGGCCTGCAGGTGGTGACTCGGGTTGTATTGTTGTCGACATCCTCCGAGGGTTTGGTTTGCTCTAATTGTGGTCACCCAGGCATCACTTTCGTTTGATGGGATATGAGGGCAGAATATCCAGTCTTAACCTTAGTGCTGTGATTTCCGTGTCAATAATCTCTCCATAAGATTTATGGGCTTTCCATGTTAACTTCACCACTTACCACTTTATAAACCTGCCGAGACCGAAGCTCCAGTCAAGTCTAAAAAAATTCAAGGATCTAATGATAAAGGACGGCTGCTTAAATTCATGACCTGGCAGCAAGGCTGTGCAGCCAAACATGCAGTACGCCGCATACCGGCTCGATGCAAAAGCGGGCAGAAAATATACCTGACTACGAGGCAGCATCATTTCGGGAATCGGCCGCTTTTCAAGGTCCATTCCTCCGGCACTGCCCTCGAATTCAGCATTCTCCAAATATTGTACATATTACATACACGTAATCGCAGTTCTGATCACTCAGGATATTTCGAAAACTCGCTCTTCTTACATTGTACACCACAATAGAACTTAAGTACTTAAGTTCTAACTTTCGATGGCGCGAAAAACCTAATATTCGAATTCGCATCATCCCGTCAGACTTCATAGAGTCCGTCGCTCGAAATCTCTGTATAGTTGCTTCCTTACTCTCCGGTTCTTTCCAGAATGGAGGTGGCCGGCGCTGTCCTCGCTGTTGTTGGTGTTTTGAAACCTGCACAGGAGCTTCTCAACCCGCTTAGCGAAATTGGCAGAAGTTCCGCCTCTTTTCGTCGAATATTGGACAAAACCCAACGAGATCTTCAGATACAAGCTCGGGGCTTCTTCAAACAGTCTTCGAAACTCTTTCATGGATTTCTCGACGCCGACGAAATATCAAATTTGTTCTCCGAGGAAGGCTACAAAGATAGTCGGTGGCAAGACCAAGACTTCCATAATGATCTGAAGTCGCATTTGGGCGATTCGTTTCGAGAGATTCATTCCGCTCTGCTTCTCGTGTCCAACCAGTTTAAAGCCATACACAAAGTGCTAGAGAAGATAAAACTTGTATGTCTTTTACCTTTGGCTATATCAAAGAGTATTGATTCTAACATTCTAAATAGCATCAAAAAGAAAAAGGAAAAGAAAAAATAACAAAAGTCTCAGTGGTTGAAAAAATGAATTTCTCCACGGCTAAGAAGGAAAAGCTCAGGAATTTGATGCGAGAGCTACGGGAATTCATGACTGAATACAGGAGAGAAGTCTACGAGTTTACCGAGAAGATTTCGGCCAGCTCCACCAATGTTGAAGCCTCACCCCTACTACCGGCCGATCCTCTGATCGCATACCAACTCAAAAAACCTATTTCCGGGATTGCCTGGGACCAGGCGAATATGGTAATAGAAGTTTTCCATAAAATCTCGAACGATCTCTTTCAAGCGTTGAAGGCAAGAGCTGGTTGCGATTGTCACCTCCTTGGCCTTAAACTCGATTTAGAGATTTCTGCGATCTTAGAAGGCCTTGAAATTCGGACCAACCCTTCATCAACCTCTCAAATCTGGGATCATGTCAAAATCGCAACTGCAACTAGACTATCTAGTGTTCTCAAGCTGGCGGTGATTAGAAGCGGCTCTCTAACGGTTTGTAGACCAAGTCAACCCGCTCAACTTCAGATCCGTTATCTCGAAATCAAAATGCGGCAGTTGGCCGTTAAGCACGTCCTGCAGCATCAACCTAACTCTTCAACCCCAACGATAACGAGTTCAGGAGCACTCTCTGATCCGAACAATGCAACTAAATCGAAAATTAAGAAACGTGTGGACTTCCTTTTCAATATCAATGCCTCGGGGCAGCGTACAAAACGAAAAGACCCAGTAGCACAATCAGCCCAGAATGGTCAACAAACCTCACGACCTTGAAAATTTTTAAAAGGGCCAGGGAAGGCTCATGGACCCACCGTTGTTTCAGCCGCTATTGAGATACCTGCCCTGGAGCCCAGGCCACAAAATTCAATTCCAGTTGATCCTGAGCCTATCGACAAGCTCTGTTCGTGTCTATCACGAGTTACTATAAAGGCATGGCCCCCGCCGGCGTCACAAAGTACAGGCTCATGCATAGGATACCTGCCTCTCACCGAAAGCGAAAGATTTATGGTCTACGAGCAGAAAGGACGTCGCCTAGGACTAATTGCTGACGATACGCCATCCAAAGCGCCGGCAATGATGTCATTACTGGACCTTTTGACAAGGTCCCAAAAAAAGCTTTCAGAGCGGGAAAGGCTCGAGATTGCATATCGGTTAGCACTCGCGATGCTACAGCTGCATTCTACACCTTGGATGCAACATAACTGGCACAGTCGCGATATCCTATTACTTGAGGATACCGCGTCGAGTTCAACCACATCGGCGTCAAGCCAGATTCCTCGACTTTGGCCATACGTATCTGCCGCATTTGATGATCTCGAACAGGTGAATTCGATGCAAATTGACAGAAACGAGAAGTTTCGCAGTTCTTATATCAGAAGCTTAGGTGTCGTGCTTATCGAGATCGGGTTGGCGAATCCGTTAGGAAACTACAGCACGTCTAGTATGCCTAAAGATGATATGGCCAAATGGTTGAAGGCATGCGAGGAGGTCAATATAGCTACCGTTGCTGGGAAGATGGGCAAGGACTATCACCTCGTTGTTGAGCGCTGCGTGTTCTGGAGTATTCAAAATGATGGCCTGGAGAATGAACAAGTTCAACGAAATTTCTACGAAGATGTTGTCTTGAGACTTAAAGGATGCATACTGGAGTATGATCGAGCCTATATAATATGAAAAATAGAATTATCACGAACCGGATGTTGGAAAATAAATCTATGCAAGTTCGGTATGAATGATTATTCTTCAACCATGAAATCATTAACCTGCATTCACGACATCTGCTTTGCTTAATATGAAAGCATTAATCTGTTGGACAGAAAGCTGCAACCATCCTAAATATAAGTATCATGTAGAAAACGAGGAATCGTCACCCGTTTGGTGATCTCCGTAAGCTATGTACAAGTCTTATCAGCCACAGCCAGTAGGTTATAGATATAAAGAATGCAAGAATTCAAAGCTATGCAAAAACTAAAAGCAAATCCCTAATGATAACTCAAGTTAAAATCGCATCAGTTTATCCATCCTTCAAAAGGATTTCTCAGGCCAATCTGAATCCGGCTTCGGCGGCCAACTTAAATTCCCATCACCATCTGTCCCCGAACCCTGATCATTATCATTATCATTATCAATACTCATCATGCCATCCTCTTCCATCTGTTTATTATTCAATCTCTCCGCATGAATCGCCAACAATTTCAAATCCTCGACTAGAACTTTCCTCTGGGTAAACTGTATCCTCTTAACAGCCTCCGGATTCCGTCTCGTGATATTTACTCTGTCGTTCATCCCTTCAACTACACTCAAAAACCCGCAGATAGTCGCGCCCGCCCAGCTGTATAATCCGTAGGTTAGAAAACCCCGGAATGCTGACGGTCTATCCGCGGCTTGGATGTCGGAGAGCATTGCTTCTCTGCCGTCGGGGAATTTAATGGTGGTGGTGTTGTAGGCGGTTTGCAGGGAGCGGTATTTGTGCCATATCGTTTGACGGCGGCGGAAGGCGAGGAAGGCGCCGACGAAGATGCCGAAGGTTGAGAAGACGGCTAAGGATGATTGGCTGGTGTTGGCTAGTTGGAGGGCGATTTGGTAGTCTTCGGGTGATAAACTGGGAGAGTTTACTGGTTAGCCAATGATATATATACTTATAATGTATACATATATATAAATATATAGAGATATATATTTAAGCGTATACTGCGAGGGGATATGGTTGGGTATGATGGGTGTTCTACCGGGCTTTTAGTTTTGGCAGAGCCGCCCTGTCGTATTGTCCAGGACGGTGTGATCCAACCACCACTGTGGCGGCGGCTCGTATGAGATCCGCTTTGGTTCTGATCGGTCTCTCCTGGCTAGGGAACGGATCGTCTGGCATGTTTGCTGAGATATGCTTTGTGTATGATTGGGGTTCGCAATGACGGTAGAAGGGATCGGGGTGATGGTGTTTGGAGGTAGACGCGATAATGCTTTTGCGGGGCGTGGTAAGTGGGATGTCGGCGTGCGTTGTGTTTGGGTTCCGCGTCGTGTGCCGCGGGGGTAATTGTGTCGATATCGTACGATGGTATTGACCCCGGTTCAATTCGCGTGAGCCCTCGTCCTTTGAAGATATACGCGACGTGACGTCATAATGGGTTTCTTTAAGCCAGCTTAACTGGTAAGCTTTGTGAGATTGTATGGTAAGAAGTCTGTACGGATTCCATAATTCACCAACTACATGCTGAGAAACCCAATTGACAAGTTAAGGACGATAGAATAGTGTTATATAGCAATACAACCATGGCGTCCTCATATTCAATCGCGGAAACCTATAAAAACTATATACAATCCATAAACGATCGCGACTGGCAATTGCTATCAACAATGATTCATCCGCAAGTCATCTGGAACTCGAAAGTCTACTCCGCACAAGACTACATTGGTTTAATAACTCGTGCATCCGATCCTGCCCCCGATCTGAAATTCCACGTTGACCTCCTACTAGCCGATGAAGCAGCACAACGTATCGCGGCGAGATTATTGATCAGGGGAACACCGGTTGATGAATTTATGGGGTTTAAACCAACGGGACGGAGTGTTGAGATTATTGAGCACGTTTTTTATGAGTTTTCGGAAGGGAGAATCAGGGAGGTCAAGACTGTTATTGATATGGATAGGTTGAGGGGACAGATGAGTTTGTAACTCTGGTGTTTAATTGTAAAATAATGAGCGAGGTGGCTTTGAAGCGCGTCGATGCTTGCGATTATGAAAAGGCACGGACTGGGGGAAATGATCGAATAGTGCTGTCGCTGGAAACCGCTAGATAGCATAGTTGTATGTAATATATTCCGAACCAATTGGTTACTAAAGCCTCGGTTTAGTTCACTCCTTCGCTTCCGCTGGTTCCTCCGTGACGAAAAGACCCCAATCATGGATCTTAAAGTTCTTAACTCCTTCTTCGATAACTTGCAGCAAGTTCTTCAACGCGCGGCCGGCGTTATCGGGTTTCCAAACGTAATCCTCCCCGAAACCCTTTTCGGTCTCGAGACCCGGTGGACAGAGGGTGGGTTCCGCCGCGGCTTCTTCGCGTGAATGCGGCATGTTGGCGGTAATCACTATATCCGTCTTTTTACCCTCGAGTCGGATAATCACGATCGCGAGGGCGACGAATTGGGATGGGTGAGCGGTCATGTTGCGGCGGTTTTCCACGAAGGGGGTCGTGATGAGCATCGTGTAAGCCGGGATGCTCCTATATCCCAATCACTTCTATTAACATCCCGTACATCGCGGATATACAACTTTTTAGAGAAGAGAGATAATACGTACGAGAGACCGGGGATTTCCCCGGCTTCCAATTTCCTGCTATTCCAAATCTTGTAGGGGCTATCTTCGAAGATATCCGTGAGGTGGAACTTGATCGCCTCCTCATCGTTGCCCTTTTCAACTCGTTCGTTGATTTCGAAGATTTCGGTTGCGAGACCGGTCATGTCGATGAAGCATTCCTGGTTATCTGGTACTTGACGTAGATCGCTATATGGTTGAATACATCCATTTCGTGGGCGAAATGCACGTCACGGCAGATAAGCCTATTCTTTTTCTTCCCTAAAAAGCACCCCCGCCGCGGGGCTATTTTTTAGTTGGGAAAAGATGAAGGCGTTTCCGGCCGTGATTGCGCCAGTTTGGATTGATGGTTGGTTAAAGTGGTCTCCAGAATATTGTAAAGTTTTGAACGAAGGGCGAAGCCAAGGAGGGGGGGTAGACAAGCAATGGAGTTTAAACGGCGCGCGTAATGAGTGTGGTGCTTGATCTTGAAGACACAAGCTTTAGAGACGCAAGTTGGAAGCAATCGTTGGGGTGGTTTTGTTTACGAACCTCATGTCCATCCAGGTGGCGGGGACCTTAGTGGTGATGGCACCTCCGAAGAGGTCTTTGTCCGTGAAGCTCATGACTTGCATTTTGGTAGATTGATGATGAATTGGAATGAAGTTGCTGTATCAGATGGTTTTTTTGGTGGTTGATAATTTTGTGATGTTGGCGACTACCAAGCTCCCTTCTCGGCCGACTTTAAGTAGCCCGATGTTTGGATCCTGCCAACAACAACAGCAGTTCCACGCTTCAGGATCCGAACGAAGAAGGATACGCTGCTTATTAATTGTCTATGTAGTGTGCAGGGTGTAAGGCCCTCCTTATTGGCGATATTCTCGTTCTCAGATTTCACAGTGACTCAGTCATATGAAACGGGTCTGTTGTGAAAGAAACATTGATCCTGCTGTAGTGTTACCGATCAGTGCTCGTGTAAGCTGTGTTGGTTGGAGGCTTTACTTGAATGGAAGGGCGCCTTTGGCTTTAGAAGGAAGGCTAAACTTGGACTGGCTAGTGTTTACATTTTAAATTTTAGTTTCCCTCGAACCAGTATTTAAGTTATTGGCGCTGAAATGTCAATTACGAATTTGGTAATCAGTTATCTGGATAATGAATTGTTATAATCGGACTAGATGGTGTAGGTATAGCAATATTAAATGCAACCACGCGTAAGAACAGTATACTGTTCTTTCGAATGGTAAAAACACACTCGCATTGCGCTAACATGGAATATCCGCTATCCCTATTGTGGAGGTATGAAATCTGTAGAAATTCGTCCCAAAAACGAAACCCGGATACTTTGTCGCAAAGGGGCTATGTGATTCTTTGGCAAAAGCTCAATCATATATAACAATACCAGTCTGAGCGGAGATCTCCGCTCGAACGGAGATTGATATCATTCGTAATCGAATGCGCCTTAGATAACGTGGCTACAATAATTTGGGACGATAGCATTAACGGTTTTCAGAAAGGTGTGGCTTTGCATCCCCCCAGTATGCCGCAGCACATGCGAGTTTATTTCGACGAGAGCTCTGTCGCGGACAGTTTGACAATGCCTCGCCGGGGACTAGTCTGTGAATGAGACAGGGAAGAATCAATCTTACTATGGGCATTTCTAGACGAAAGCACGACAAGGGTTCATAGATTGAATGCGGCTTAGATGCTCGAGCATACTTCTAGAATTGGTCTGCGAACTGTTGAAGCAGCTCGATCTGATAGTGAGGTGACAGGGATAGCTGCGACTGTTCGCTGACCTGCAGCCGACGCCAGGCCCATCGGTTGATGCATAAAAAATGAGCGGTGGACTAATCAGCGTGGACCGGCGTGAACGAGCGGGCGATCGAGTCCTTCACGGTCATTTAACGTTATTGAAGGTCGCTGCTGATCGAGGCGAGGCATCACTGCGATAATTTAATGCAGCTTCATTGGTTGAGCACCGCATTCTGCCTCTCGCAAGCGTACGTCCCTCGCTTCCACTCTGCATGCCCACTCGCCTCCACGCCATTCGTCCGTTAACCCGCTACTTCTGCTGCTTCTACTTCTGCTCCTGCTGCTTGCTGCAAGGTAGCTCGTTGCTGTCATATCCGACCCAATCAACGGTAGCTTGCCCCGGCTATATCGTTCCTATAATTCACGGTGGTGATGTTTCGATCATTCGGGGGATAACACCACACGCCATCTACGCAACCTCATTCTCTGTTCGGCCCTTTAGCTTAAAAGGAGTTCCGACGTCCTCCCTTGCTGTCTTTGAATCGTCATTGCCTCGCGCTGGCTTGGATCATCATTAGCTCTCATCATATATCTGAACTGCAACTGCTCTCACCAGTCTTTCTTCCTCCATCCCCAGTTGCACCAACAACCCTCCCTGTCCGACAATAACATTTGATCCTAATCGCAACAATACAAAGCCGCTTCTTCCCTTATTACCCGATATCGATAGGTAAGGCTCGGAAGTTTCTTTATCCGCCTCTGCATCTCGAGCTCTCCCTCTCGTTTGGCGTGCAAGAGTCACGCGAAAACAGGATCCAGGTGCATCCTATCCGAGCACACACGCAAAAAGTGCAGGTGCCCCCGAGTAAGGTTATATCCCAAGACTCGGACGAATATTCGCACATTTCCCATCTCGTACCTTTTTTCGGTTTTCCTTTGTTGTTGAATCGTGGATGGGTATGCTGACTGTCGAACCATAGGTCACAAGGGCCGACCAATTTGACACCCTCTTTCCCTCTCCCCTCGTTATCTTGCCCACCCCGCCACAGCACCCCAAGGCAGAGAAATTTACTCCCAAAAACGACTTTCGTCCATAGTTTCGAAGTGCGAAAGTCTGCCTTTCCCGCTGTCTCTGCATAATAAGAATACAAAATGTCGTCCGAAGTCGAAGACAGGCCAACACGGTTGGACCGTGTCAATCTTCCTGCTCGTGCCAGGCCAAGATCCCACTCTCCAGCGTTACCGGATCGCTTCAAGATCGCCACCGATGAGGATTTGAAAGATGTTGGCTTCTCTGCTAGAGGTACCAACTTTAGCATGCACCAGTCGGTCTTTCAGATGATACAAGCTGCAAGTTCCAGAGTCGATTTCCACGCAAGATTCGATTCCGATATTGAAGAAGGTGACGAAGAAGACGAAGATAGTGATGAGGAAGGGAAACGAAAAAGAATGATGAACAAATTCATTAAGGAAGGCTTTGAGAGTGCGCCGCCAACAGAGAGCACTCATGTGTCCACAGATCCAGAAAAGATTGATCTCTCGGCTTCCAGACAGCTTAGCGACAGTCGGTTTCACCCAAAGAATATTATCAAATCGATACAACAGAAACGTCATGATAAGAAGTCCAGATATGCTCCTAGCTCTGGTGTCTCGGCTTCTGATGACATTAGCTCATCAACGGAACTAACGTCAAGTCATGGATCCATGAAACCTTCAACCACATCAACACCTACTGGTATACCGAGCTTGGAACAATCTACAATTGCAGCGACAAGTTCGGCTATGGAAGCTGTTCAGGAGAGCGAGGAAGTTCTATTCCCTGAGTTTTCGATATCACCGACAGCTCTATCTCAAAAGGTTCAGAAGATCTTTCGTCTTGCCGAGCTCGAGGAGGTACAATCGGGTAAGTTAGAGCTTCGGGATGGAGATCTAGGGAATCCTAGCTAATGCTCTCTGATATAGAATACCCTTGCTGGTTGCTCAAGACGGTATTACTACAAGGTTACCTCTATATTACCGATCGACATATATGCTTCTTTGCATATATGCCGAAGAAACAAGTACATTCGATTCTAAGAGCCTATCTACGTTCGATATGCTGATATCAAATCTAGGACTCTGTCCTCAAGTCCGGTCACTTCTACAAAAGAGGTCGAAAAAATCCCCGCTACGGCCGCTATTGGTTCACGCTAAAAGGCGACGTTCTATCCTACTACTCTGACGCCTCGGAACTCTACTTCCCCAGCGGCAACATCGATCTCCGCTATGCCATACATGCTTATACCGATGAGGGCAGCAAAGACCATAGCTTTACACTTGTCACAAATTCCCGAAAGTACGAGTTCAAGGCAGACTCCGCCACAAGCGCCGTTGAGTGGACAAAAGCTCTAGAGAAGGTTATTTTCCGGATACATAACGATGGCGATAGTGTCAAAGTTGTGATTCCGATAGAAAACGTTCTAGATATCGAGAAGAGCCCTGTGATTGAGTTTGCTGATACCTTCAAATTGAAGGTCGTAGCAGATGATGAGACGTATGCTATTGACGAGGTATGAGATTACTAGACCCGCTTCAATTTGCCCACGCTAACTTTCAGCCCTTAGTACTTCTTCTCCTTTTTCACCTTTGGTGCCGAAGCGTTCGAGTTGATCAGACTTCTTGTGGAGGATACGACCGCACAAAAGATTCCAGAACATTTGTTAACGCAAGGCAACATTGGCACCGATCCCACGTTGAAGAGGAAAAGTTTAGGATGCTCACCTAATCGTGAGATGAGTCCGATATCACCGACTAGACTATCCATTCGCAATTCACTCGTCATGGGAACACCTGCATGGCCGACTGCGACAGTTCCTACTAGAGGTGGTGACGGTCCTGTAGTGCCACTCCTCAAAGAGGCTGTCAGAGATACTCTACTTCCAGTCCCTGCCTCCCCGGTAGCTGGCAGTCCTCGTACTAGCGGCGAGTATACGCGAAGAAGCATGGATGTGTCAAGTCGAAGAAGCGGAGATATCTCAAGGAAGAGTATGGATAATGAGTTCCGAAGCTCATCTTTGGCAAGTGTTCTCAGGAGGAAGACAAAATCGAATAAAGGGTCACCAGCAATATCGGCTGCTGGATCGCCTTCACAGGAAATGTCGACCAGTTCATATATCAAGTCGCTGCAGAGCGAGCCATCTTCACTTACAGAATCCTCTGATGCTATTCCTATCTCTTCAGAGAGTGAAGGAGAACTTGCGGCTAGCCAGTTCCTATCACGGAGTGACGTCTTTCAACAATCGATAGCTTTCGCGGATCCGTCGGGTATTGACCGAGGGAGATCTCCAACTCTGAAAGGCAAGGCCGGAGTCATTACGCCCATGGGTGCTCCGCCATTACACATCCACCCTCCTTCGCGGACGGGAACAGATAGCAGCGTTCCAACGACAGCTAGCTCTGTCCAAAAGGTTGAATCCTCCCCTGGCGAATTGGAACGTCCACACTTGGAAGGAAGAACTTCTTCTGACAAGAGATTCGCGATTTCGAGCCCATCTTTGGGAGATGTGTACCGTGTAGGATCATATCCTATCCGTTCCGCACAGGGAATCGCGGATTGGATGAAAAGGCGGTCTAAAAACGTCGCTAGCGGTGGAATAGGCTACCTTGGTAAAGTTACGGATATGTGGACAGGGGGAAGAAAACATTACGGTGATAGAGTTCCTATGCCTAGTGATGCAGCCACCGGAGATGCGGATGCAGATGATGAAGACGAAGGAGTCGCTCCACCAGCTGAGCGATTTAGACAGAGATTCGCTCTACCGGAATCCGAGAATCTCATCGCAGTGTACTTTGGATATCTCTCACGCGTTCTCCCGCTCTACGGCAAGATCTATCTAGGTGATCAACATTTCTGCTTCCGCAGCATGGTTCCTGGAACCAAAACTAGGGTAAGGACCCTTCAAATACTCTTCTATTCATTCGGTTTGCTTACATTTTCATTTTAGATGATCCTTCCTCTCCGTGACATTGAAAACGTGGATAAGGAACGAGGCTTTCGGTTTAGCTATCACGGTTTAGTTGTTACTATCCGTGGACATGAGGAACTCTTTTTCGAATTTGCTGGGTTGGGAAACCGAGACGATTGCGAGTTCACTCTTGCTAAAGCAATCGAAAATGCGCGACATATGAGGGCGAGCCAATTGATTACCCCTGAACAAAAGGCAGATGCAGAGGTCGCTAAGTTGGAGCACGAGATGCTGCAAGAAGCTCGCCTTGAAGCTGGACATCTCGAACATGAGATGAAACTTCCGCATACCACCAACGAAGTAGCCCCCGGCCACGCTATGGACGTGCCACCCATAGTTTTCGACGATCCACACACTTCTATCGTTCACTTTAAACCTCATGAGCCTCTGCGGTTTACATGTCTCACGATCGGCTCTCGCGGTGACGTCCAACCTTATATTGCTCTTTGCAAAGGGTTGATAAAGGATGGGCATAAGGCAAGAATCGCTACGCATATCGAATTCAAGGGATGGGTTGAAAGCCACGGCATCGAGTTTAGAGAGGTTGCTGGCGATCCTGCTGAGCTCATGAGAATCTGCGTTGAAAACGGCATGTTCACGATATCCTTTCTCAAGGAGGCTTCCACCAAGTTTCGTTCTTGGATCGATGAGCTTCTCGAATCTGCGTGGGGCGCTTGTCAGGACTCGGATGTTTTGATTGAAAGCCCCAGTGCGATGGCTGGGATTCATATCGCGGAGGCCTTGAGGATTCCTTACTTCCGTGCATTCACTATGCCGTGGACTCGGACCAGAGCTTATCCACATGCTTTCGCCGTTCCGGATCACAAGATGGGAGGTGCCTACAACTACTTTTCTTACATCATGTTCGACAATGTATTTTGGAAGGCGATTGCTGGGCAAGTTAACAGATGGAGAAAGAAGGATCTACACCTCAAGAGTACCAGTTTGGATAAGATGCAACCGAACAAGGTTCCATTTTTGTATAACTTCAGTCCGAGCGTTGTGGTGCCGCCACTGGACTTTAGCGATTGGATCAGGGTTACGGGTTATTGGTTCTTGGACGAAAGTCATCAGAACTTCGAGCCGCCGACAGAGATGCTTGAATTTATGCGCAAGGCTAGGGAGGATGACAAAAAGATTGTGTACATCGGATTCGGGTCTATTGTTGTTTCGGATCCTCTAGCTTTGACCCAAACGGTCGTCGATTCGGTCATCAAAGCGGATGTTAGGTGTCTGCTATCAAAGGGATGGTCTGACAGATTGGGGAAGAAGGATGCTAGTGCGCCTGAGATCCCGCTTCCTGATTGTATATTGCCGATCAAAGCTACTCCTCACGACTGGCTTTTCAAACACATCGACGCTGCGGTTCATCATGGTGGTGCCGGAACCACCGGTGCCAGTTTGAGAGCAGGGTTGCCTACTGTTATCAACCCGTTCTTCGGAGACCAATTCTTCTTTGGTGGAAGAGTAGAGGACCTCGGTGTTGGTGTTTGCTTGAAGAAGTTGAACGTCAAGACTTTGTCTGAGGCGATCTGGTTGGCGGCGAATAGTACTCGTATGATCACGAAGGCGAGGGTCTTGGGCGAACAGATTCGATCGGTGAGTATTCATATATAGAATGTATTTGGGACATTGGCTCTAACAATTTATATAGGAAAACGGCGTTGATACAGCTATCCAAGCCATCTACAGAGATATGGAATACGCCAAGTCGCTTATTAAGAATCCTCAATTTGAAGCATCCGATAGCGCGGAAGAGTCCTGGACGTTTGTTAGCCGGGACGAGAGTGACGCGGAGATGGCACGACGAAACTCGATTAAGGACAGAGATAGCGCTTCGGAGGGTAGCAGCAGCAGAGCTCCGAGAGCTATGTCTCCGTGAAAAAAGTGGGAAAAAACCGATTGCTCGCGAAATAGATCCCAAAAAAGATAATGATATAGGGTAATAAGGGTAGTATAATTTGAAGACTATTGTATTTTGGGGAGTTGGTTTATTTGGTACTCGTTCGTTAGATCTGGGTTAGAAGCGCGGGGTTCCTTTGTCTTTCTTTCTTTCTTTGATTCTCTGTTGCTTCTTTTGAACTTTCCATTCTTTGTACGAGGTGGTTTGAACAGATACGATAGAAGCTGGCTTTTCGCAGGCATTAATTATCGATTACGGTTTCTCATCCTTTGGGAGGGTTCTGCATTGGCGTATTGCGTGTTCGAATTGTCCATTTGCATATTTTGCTCTTTTGCTGTGGCTGTTTTAGAAGCGTCGAACCAAGTTACATTTTGTTATCATGTTTCATTTCTTTATTTTTCTCATGAATCTTTCGATTCCATACACGCCGAATAATATTAATGCTAGACATATCTGAGTTTGAGTGGTGTTTGGCTGTTTGATTGTCAGATTATGTCTGCGGGTGGAGATATACGATAGTGGACGAGGTGTTATGATTGATTTAGATTATTTCTTTTTTTCGTTTTACAGATGGACTGTGATGCAGGTACACAGCGAGGTAGACGGCGGGGCGGGGCGCAGGTGGTCATTCAACATTCGTGTAATCAGAGGTAATCCCAACTGACCATGCTCATCGTGCTCGTCCCATGTGATAGATATGTCTGTCGAGATATAATCGGTGTTAGTGCCCGAGAGTACCGCGGGTATCCCGAAGAGTGCGTATTTCTGGTCTCTCGGTGCATTGCGTGCAGGATGACCCGCGTTTGGCGGCTGGAGCCGCAGCACGGCGCCG
This sequence comes from Dactylellina leptospora, assembly GCA_036971365.1. NCBI lineage: Eukaryota > Fungi > Ascomycota > Orbiliomycetes > Orbiliales > Orbiliaceae > Dactylellina > Dactylellina leptospora. Next base: position 503,310 of record JAJTUC010000020.1, on the reverse strand, counting down.
GCAACTTCAACAACAACACCGCACCGCAGAGGACAAACATCTGCCTCATCAACCCAACTCAACCTGCACACACCCACCAACCAACCCAACCCAACCACACATAACCCATAACCGGCGACTCCTATCGATATATCCCCCGTCTGAGCACCGTAGACCCCCCCCCCCCTATCGTGATAAAAATCCCCCCGTCGCTCGTTCACCTGCCACGGCCGTCCCCTCATCGCCTGCTATGAGTTAATCCGCTCCCCCGGCTACCGTTTCCTGTCACCTATCATTTTTTTTAAACCGTGTTCCTGGGCTTGTGTGTTCGGAACTCGCGCGACTGAAGGGGGGGAGTTAGCGACGTTGATATAACGTGATTTTTCCTTTGATATATTCGACAGAATATTCCCCCGAAAGCCCACCCAACCGGAAATCGCTGCTGATAATTGACGTATCGACCAGCCGTCTCTGATACTCGGGGATTTTAAAAGCCGTCGCTTTTCCTTTTTTCCTTTTCCTTATTTCCTTTTGTTTTCTTTCTTACTCGGATCCTGATGTCGTCGTACTCGTCTACGAATCTCCGGGTCCAGATACTCCGGGAGGAACGATCTCGAACGCGGACAAACTCGATCGATCCCGCGGAAACCGAGAAGGATGAACCGATAGATCCCCTGACGGTTGCATGTCGCGCTCGATACGCGCGATTCGAGAAGGCCATCGCCGCGATCTTCCCCAGCCGACGACCATGTTGCGCCACCGATCTGACGGTACACGAACTGTTAGGCATCGAGGAGCCGAATTACGACGATGATGCGGCGGGGGAACCCAATGGTGTCGGCGGTGGTGGTGGTGGTGGCGGGGATGGTGGAAAGGCTACGCCGATTGTGAAACGGGCCGCGGAAGACGATGATTACGATATGGACGAAGAAGACGACGAACCCGCTGCTATACCCGCTCCACCGCCGTCGGTACAGAAACTCCGATCCCCGATCCCGCCAACCATACAAATATCGTCACCGGACCGGACGAAATCGCCGTCCGGGGGGAAGGATAGCGCAACCGCCACCCGAGAGAAATTGGAAGCGGATAAAAAGGCCGCGGAAGCTGCGGCCAGGTTATCGTTCTCTACGATGTTCTACACCCTGGAAAGCGATCGAGATGCGATGCTTGAGCAACAGAAGTTGGATGAGTCGGATAGACAGGTCAATGCTGAAGCCAACGCGCAGGGGGCTCCCGGGAAACTCAGTAACGCCAACTTGGGAGCGTCGAGTTTGACGTTAAAGCATCTAATTGCGAGGATTGATGCGAAGAGGGAGAGAGTTGCTGTTTCGGATATGGAGTTGAGGAATTTGATGAGTGAGGTTAAGAAGAATCGGTCAAAGTGGGCGAGTGAGGATAAAGTTGGACAGGAGGAGCTGTACGAAGCTGCGGAGAAGGTTGTTTTGGAGCTCAGAGCGCAGACGGAACATTCCACCGCGTTTCTCAACAGGGTCAATAAACGTGAGGCTCCGGATTACTTTAACAGTAAGTCTCACATTCTATTTTCTGATGTCATGATCTTTTTAAAGGAAAAGGAATCATGTACTAATCTGGATGGTATGTTTCAGTTATTAAACAACCGATGGACCTCGGAACGGTGATGAAGAAGCTCAAACAGCTGGCTTACAAGAGCAAGAAGGAGTTCATCGATGATGTGAACCTGATTTGGCAGAACTGTCTGCAATATAACGCCGATCCGAAACACTATCTACGGAAACATGCCATCGCGATGCAAAAGATGACGCAGACGCTTATTCCTTTGATTCCCGATATTACGATCCGTGATCGAGCTGAGGTTGAAGCGGAGGAAGCTGGGGCGCATGATCAAGATGCGGATGCTGAGAGTGATGATGGTGAGATTTTTATAAATGTTGGAAGTTTGGATGGGATTCCACGCTAATCACGAGACAAAACTATCAGAGCCAATAATGTCTTCTAGAATGAACAGAAAAGCACCGGGAACTAGTAAGGCTAAGAAGGGCGCGAAACCGGCACGGACTGAGAGTACACCTGAAGCAAAGCCACCTATTGTTAATATTCAGGGTATCCCGGATGTCAAGGCACGGGATAGCCCTGTTCCCGCGCATGTTTTGGCGGACTCGAGTTTCTTGGGGTCGCAGAATGGGTTCGGGACGCCGCCTCCTGCGCATACGCCTAGCAATGGGCATATCTCGCAGTTGGACTTGGATTCCACGCTTGACAAATATGAGGTTGATGATGATTTGGATCTGGAGTATAAGACCTGGAAGACGATGACGAAGAAGTCGAGGGCAAGAGCGGCGGTGAGTGCAGAGATTCTTGAATTATAGTTCGCGGTGATGCTTATTTAGAGGTTTACTAGAGCGAACGGCATAAATTGTTTCGAGCAGGGAAGATACAGCTCGACGAACCTGCTTTGATTCGAGGACGGGTCGGGATGGGGCGATATATACGAACTGAATTGTCACACGGGGATAAAGAGGCAGCCAAAGATCTCAAAGCTCCACTCGCCGTGGCTGTCGAAGAACAGCATGACGAGCAAGATGAGATGTTGCCGAATTATTATAAAGTTCTGGATAGTGTCCCTGAATTACCGTGGAATCTATCCTGGCTGGGTGATGACGATGAGGAGATTGACAAGCATAACGATACCTTGTAAGTTGTTTTTGCGGTTGGGGTGATGGAAAGATCTAACGGTAGCGCAGGCGACTTGCTCCAAAGGGTATTTTTACTCAACCGCCAGCGGGGCTCGCGAGGAACATGGACTCGAATATGAAGATTATGCAGGATACTCGCAAGATCTGCCACAAGATCGGGGTCATCAAGCAGATGCAGGTTCAAACACAGCTCTACAGCAACCAATTTGCTAAATACGATCCAGCGGAATTTGTTGAGAAGGACCCGGAGGACTTTTTGATCTCTGGTGATGCTCCATTTATGTCTGGTGAAGTTTCACGAGCGGCGTTTCAACGGTCTGTCGCCAAGATATTTTACCATGCCGGGTTCGAGGACTTTCAGCCTACGGCTTTCGATCTTGTTACCGATATTGCGACGAATTTTTTTCAGAAGATTGGGAAGACTGTCATGTTGTATCAGGAAACTGTTCTTCCGACGGGCAAATTTGCGCCGGATGTGAGTTTGAGGAGCTGGTTATCATGGTTTCTACGACGCTAATGGTTTCCAGGAAATTTTGTTGCATACGCTCGGTGAGAACGGGTTAGAGATCGATGCGTTGGAGAGTTATATCAGAGATGACGTTGAGCGTCTCGGTGGCAAGCTCGTTCAATTGAAGGAGCGGATGAGAGCTTATCTGGATGATCTATTGGTAGGGCTCCCTGATTTGACATCTAATTTAATTCTGCTAACATGTCTATAGCGACCAACCCTACAAGATGCCGAGAATCCAGAGGCTGCTGAGGAAGATATGCGGCACTTCATCAACGGTGATTTCACGGATGACGTTGGAGACGATTACTACGGTTTCAAGGATCTCGGGTTGGAGAGGGAGTTCGGCATGTCCATATCTTCTGGACTTATGCGTGTGCTCCAAGGGAGGATTGCGAATTCCTACCAGACCCAGAGTTCAATGTGCGTATCTCATCTGACTTGCTGGATATGGTATTTGGGATGCTGACAGCTGTGATTTAGCAATACCGCGGTTCCGACTACGGAATACAAATCGGTTCCAAATTTCGAACCTTTGTCTCGCGATCTTCTCAAGGATCAGATCGGGCTTGTTCAGAACTTCTTCCTGGCGAAACTTCACGCGAATGGAGAAGAGCCGCTTATTGAGGATGAAGATCTACCGATTAAACAACGTGCGCCGAAGCCGCGCTTACCACCTACCGTATGTCCCCATCTATACGTAACCTTTATGAATAATTTGCTCATTGGATTTACTTTTTTTTTTTTGTAGGGCAAAATTACTACTCCACGGAAACGACCGGTTTCCGGGCAGGGAGGGAATTCGAAGAAGAAGAAGAGATTGAATCCACCGCCGTCGGTTGTTATTAAACCGCCGCCTGCGGGGTCTACAGCTATCATCGCGCCGAATGCGACGCCGCCGTTGTCGGAGGAGAATAACGGGGTTTCGGGGGCGGGGAAGTTTGAGGAGAAGGAGATTGATAATACGCCTGGGATGATGAGTCCCGAGTCTATTATGGCCGCATGATCTTTTCCCATGAGGGGTTGTAATGGGAATTGGTTTTCTTTTTTTTTTTTCTAATACTTATTTTTCTTTTCGGTTTATTATAGGGGTTGTTAAAGATTCTTGTGCGTGGGGATACCCGTTTAATATCATCACCGGTTTCATTGTTTTTCTCTCTTCGGATGCTTCATACTTTTATTGAATGGATGTTGTCAGTCTATATTCCCTCTCCTCGTCGGGTTAGTTTTTGGATATGGCTTTTGTTTATTAGGTTTTATGCGTTAAGAATGCTGTCGGTGGTTCGTTAGCGTGTTTACTTGGAAATTGGTATATAGTTTTCTTTTTTCTTCTTGGTTAGTTTTGGATTCGTTGGATGGGGTTGTAGTGCACATTATCAGATTGGTGGAGAGAAAGAATATTAGAACAGTATTTCCCAGGATTTAATTGGAATGTGAAAATATATGTTGATTGAACTTTTAGCTGCTGGAGCTTTGAATCTAGTCTTTTTCTAAGAAAGGTGAAGATGGTGTAATGTACAGATAGTCGCTAATGTAAGATGCAGAACTCCGGATAATGCGATAGAGATGGTTGTATGAGGATAACGTGGCTGTCAGAGTAGTGATTTGGGTTTTCTCGGTGTAGATATATGGTATCGGGATGGGTATATGAGTATATATTAATATGTTATCGACCCACTTTGTCATCGGTGTTTTCTTCGGCGATGTCGTCGGGCAGGATCTCGACATCGCCGTCTTGGTATTTGATGCCCTTTGTGATCTTTTCGCCTTTTTCTTTGAGGATGTCTTCGATGGTTGTTGGGTGGTCTGTGAATATTTTGAGGTGGTCGGCGATCAGGTGGCGGACTTTGCAGGAGGGGCATTGGATGAGGACGGTGCCGTGGTGGTAGGCTTGTTTTGTGGTGCGGTGGGTTGAGCGGGTGGAGCATTGTCGGCAGGTGAAGGTTAGTTCGTAGGAGGGTTTTTCGGCGAGGGGGAAGGAGGCGATTTTGGAGGAGGTGGAGGAGGAGGATGTTGGAGATGAGGAGGAGGATGAGGGGGGTGGGAGGATGGAGGGGGGGTCGGTGGAATAGTGTCGGATTGATGAGAGGATGGAGGATGATGGATGTAATCGCGGTGGGAATGCCCGTCGAGAGAGAGGCCTGGCGAGGGGCCTGGCGATGCGGAGGAGTGAAGCCCTCATGGTGGTTTATGCGATGAAGAAGAGAAGAAGTGAAGAAGTGAAGATAAGAATTGACGATGTTTGATGGTGGAGGCTGCCCGATGTGGAAAGCAGAGCTGCTCGGCTCCAGTTTCCGGAGGACGTCACCACTGACAGCCGCCGTCAATTCGAGGCACTTGACTTGATTCGACTGCTGGATGAGTGAAGCAGCATCGTGATGTGATATAGCAGCTTCACTCTCTGTTCAAGAGGAGAAGAAGAGAAGAAGAGAAGAAGAAGAGAGAAGACGTCGCTGCGAATCGGCGCGTGGAGGCCGGCAGATCGCGTCCACCAAAAGCGCATTGGCAAAAAGTTGACTGTTCCTCCCACCGCTCCCACCACCACCACCACCACCACCTCTTCTTCTCCTCCATCTCGACGACATCGCGGTATTACCCCTCGCACCCGGTTATGGCTTGAAGTCACACCTTCCATCCTCGTGTCCCACATTCCGGAGCTGCACTCGTCGCCTCAAGCTTCCTACAGCTTCCCTTTGGCCTTGCCTCTCGCCATTCCTTCACTCAAGCGACAAGGCTTCCCACACCCACACCCACCGGCGTCCGTGACAACTGCAGCCCGGACCGCTTAAAGCTGCTCCGAGCTGCGAGCTTCCGTATTCCAATTTCCATATTTAATCCTTCTTCATCTTAGATCTTTCATTCCGTTCTACCACTTTTCGCATTCAAGTTATCACAATCGCCTCCCAGTACTCCCAGTGCTCCCAATATTCTTTATACACCCCACCACCGACCGCGTATCGTAACCATGGCTTCCAAACCAGCCGCTCAGAGTCGTATCAAGATCCGTGCGCCTAGAAGGGTACCCGCCTACCCCTCCACGTTCGCTTCTTCCTATATACTAACATTCCACGACCCATAGCAAGGGCTTGCTAGCGACTTTCTGCGCTTCGAAGACGCATGGGCCACCCTTTCAACAGCCCTAAAACAGATATACCAGCGCGATGCGTCCAATCTATCCTTCGAGGAGCTATACCGTACGGCCTATAAGATGGTGCTCAAAAAGCACGGTGATTCCCTCTACAACAGTGTCAATACTTTAGTCAAGAACCGGTTGAAGGATGTCACCGCCACGCAGCTCAGACCGGTCAGGCCGACCTTCGCGGCTGGGAGTAGCGCTATTGAGCGGCGGGAGAGCGGGAATAAATTCCTCGCGTCGGTTAAGCAGGCTTGGGAAGATCATCAGCTTTGTCTGGGCATGATCACAGATATTCTAATGTATCTAGTATGTTTGTTCATCATGAGATGAGTCTTAGGGACAAGTACTGATGTTTATTTTCGGCAGGACCGCGTTTACTGCAATGACAATAAGAAGCCGTCGATCCAAATCGTCGGGATGGCTTTGTTCAGAGACCACGTCCTTCGAAATAAGGATTACGATATCGGCGCTGATCTAAACAAAGTCGTTCTTGAGCAGATACAAATGGAAAGAGACGGCGATGTCATCGAAAGAGCTCAAATACGGTCTTGCGTGTACATGTTAGAAGGCCTCTACGAAACCCTAGACGAGAAGGAAGACCAAAAGGTCTATCTCACAAAGTTTGAAGGTAGGATTCCCGTATAGCTTTTGATTAACTGTGGCTAATGACTTTCAGGTTCATTCTTATCCGCCAGCGACGACTTTTACCTCGAAGAAGGACGAAAGTTGTTGGAGATTTGCGACGCTGCAACTTATATCGAGAGAACTAATGACCGTCTCAACGAAGAGTGGGAGCGTACCCAGAGCACCATATCCAGACTCACCGAACCCAAAATCCGAGCTATCGTCGAACAACGCCTGATCACGGAGAACATCCGCGAAGTAATGCAGCTCGAATCTTCAGGCCTCAACTTTATGCTCGACAACGACAAATTTGAGCAGCTAAAGTTACTATACGATCTAGTCCACCGGGTAGACTCGAATGTTAATCAAATCCGCCGGATGTTGCACGATCGGATAGTACACCTCGGGAAAGAAATTAATAAGGGAGTATATAGTTTCCGCAAGGTGGCTACCGAATCTAATGGCGAAGGAGCAACTGCGGAAGACAAGTCCGTGAACGCTGAGACCGTCCTCGCGCTCAAATGGGTTGAGGATGTTCTCGCTCTCAAGGACAAGATTGATCAAATCTGGACCAGGAGCTTTTCATCAGATCAAGGGGTTCAGCAGACCATTTCCAAGGCGTTCGCTGAGTTCATCAACGACAACAAGAAGTCACCGGAATACATCTCGTTATTCGTTGATGAGAATATCAAGAAGGGGCTGAAGGGCAAGACCGAGGCAGAGGTTGACAGTGTCCTCGATAAAGCTATAGTTTTGTTTAGATATATCCAAGATAAGGATATATTTGAGAGGTACTACAAGAAGCATCTGTCTAAGCGTCTCATCCTTGGGAGGTCGGTATCGAACGATGTTGAGCGCGCCATGATCTCCAAGTTTAAAGTGGAGGTCGGCTACTCGTTCACATCCAAGATGGAGGGTATGTTCAAAGATATGAACGTATCACAGGATCTTACGGCAGAATATAAAAAGCATCTCGCAAACCTTCATTCCGACGATCAAGTCATCGATTTGGATATCAAGGTTTTGACTTCGACTTTTTGGCCGTGGAGTTCGATGGGTGGCGAGACGACGCATACTTGTACTTATCCGGTGGAGTTGGAGAAGATTCGGTCGTCGTTTCAGCAGTTTTATTTACGGAGACATAACGGACGGCAGTTGACCTGGCAGCCGCAGATGGTATTTTTTCAGTCAATATTTCGAAGCTGATATGGGTTCGATGCTAATTGAAATGCAGGGTACCGCCGATGTCAGGGCCACTTTCAAGGCTCGGAAGTACGAAATTAACGTTGCGACTTACGCACTCGTCATCCTTTTGCAGTTCAACGACTCCGACATAGAATCTCTGACTTACAACGTATGTCACCTAGCAGTTTCCCTTCCCTCTTTGATTTCCATGATAGAATCTAACAAATCGCCTGATATACAGGAAATCAAAACATTGACATCGATTCCGGAATCCGAGCTCATAAGACATTTACAATCCCTCGCCGTCGCTCCTCGTACCCGTGTTTTGATCAAGCAGCCCATGTCGCGCGATGTCAAACCGACGGATAAGTTTTCGTTCAACTCTGGCTTCACGTCCAAGCAATTGAAGTTCAAGATTGGAACGGTGAAGGGCGTTGGGAATAAAGTTGAGACTGATAAGGAGAGGAGGGAGACGGAGGAAAAGATTGATGAGAGTCGAGCTCATTTGATCGAGGCTGCGATCGTCCGGACGATGAAGTACGTTTCTAGTAAACTTTTTTTTCTCAACTCTATTCGACTATTCCATTTTATTCTATCTTTTATTTTGTCTTTATTGTGGAGATTTCGCTAACGGGGTTGCTTCCGGGAATAGAGCGAGGAAAACGCTTAAACATTCGGATTTGATGTTGCAGATTACGGAACAGCTGTCGAAGAGGTTTATGCCTGATCCGGGTATGATCAAGAAACGGATCGAGAGTTTGATTGAAAGAGAGTATTTGGAGAGGGATGCCAATGATACTAACACATACATTTATCTGGTGCGTTTTCGCCTTTTTATCAATATATATTCGGGGAGGGGTGCTAATTGATTTGTTAGGCTTGATTTACTGTTTCGTGGTAGTCGTGGTAACCGTACACTGTGGTGACGGGTATCGCGCGCAGGAGCAAGAGAGTCTTGGATTCCAAGCATAATACTCATCGGTGCTCCATTCTCGGAAGATTCAAGTCGAAAATACAGGACGGTCAGAAGACTGGTGCACCGGACCTGAGCCGATATTTCGCAAAAAGCCATGGTTGAAGTCCTCTGGTTGCGTTCAGATACCTGTATACGAACTTTACTTGTCTTTGACACCCTTTTTGGAGATTCTTTTTCATTGTCTTATAACGCTTTTGAGCGGTCTTTTCGTTCAGTTATTTCCCTCTCTCATTTGAAGATATCATACACACCTTGACATTCTCATTCATCAATGGCGTTTTTATGTCCGATTGTTTTCACGTTTTTATGAGAAAACAAACCCTTCGTTGATCCCGTTAGCCCTCCTTTTTCGCCCTCTGTTGTTATTATCGGTTGTCACTTCTCATAAGGCGTTTTGTAGAATCATCCCTTTTCTGTCTTTTTTTTTCTCGCTTGATTATTTTTATAAGCCTGTCTTTTGCTGTACAGTAATTGTATAGTAGAAGATAGGGTTATGTGTGTTTATTCGGTGTATGGAGGTTGGAGGATAAGATCAAAATTTGAGAATGGATGTGGGTTTTTCTTTCCGGTAGATCTACCATGAATTATGGGATTTGATGGGCACATGTTGGAGGATGATACGGATACAAGTTTCACAAAAAATGGACATTAGGTATACATTTACATCACCGATTATCACACGAACTTCATAAAGAAGTACTCACTATAGATTCTCAAACTAAAATAAAGAGGTTATGAGTGGTTTAAATGTATGTGATTTGATCTTTTGTACAAAAAAAATTGGTTTATTTAAATCGTTATGAACAGTTGTAAGAACGGGGAAAGGAGGGTAGGTCTATATTGTCCGCCCCGCGCGCCGGGGAATTAGGATAGTGATATCGACATTATTCCAGCGCTGACGGTTGCTTTATAACCCCGCCATCGAAGGTTTCAATTGCGGTTGGATGCGCGATGGCGGTAGCGGGGAGGTATTCATTCGGTGAGCGTGTCTGTGTGAGGGGTTTATTCTTCGTCGGTTACGTATTTATGACGGATATCCTGTTTCATATAATCATCGATTGATTAGTTATGATTATACAAATGCAGAGGTTGTATGAAAGGACGATTGAGCCGTTTGGGGGATTTGAAGGGTGGGGGTGAAGGGGTTGGTTTTACCTTCCATTGTCTGCCCTGGTTTTTCCAATCCCAGAATTTCTGAGAATATACGTCGAATGCACTATTAACGCCGCAGATATAATATATTAGCCGGGGTTTTCTATACTATTTCAACCGTATAATAAATGACTGGCGCGAGCGTATGCGAAGGGAGATAGACGTGAGTTTCCCCAAGAATAGATCTATGCTTCGGTACAATGGAGGAAGAAAGGATATATAACGAATCGAAGGGGGATCGGAGGAGTTTCGAGTATCGTACATTTCAAATCCGAAGGCGGCGCCAAAGATTACACCGACGAAGACGGCGTTCCGGCGTAGGAAAGTATTATAGATCGAGCCTGACCACTATAATTCGTATCATCGGATGGAGTTAGAGTAGTCCGCGAATACCGATATCGAGCGACGAATTGGTAACGGATAGGGGGTTCTTACGCCGGCCATTGTGAAGTATGGGAGGGTGGATGGGGGAGGGTATGTCGGGGAGGGTCGAGGGGGGTGGAGTTTAATTGGATTGGGGGATGAGGTTGTCGGTGGGATGGGGGAGTCGGCGGTGACGGAATTTTGGAGGTGAGAGTTTTGGGAGGACGTCGGGATTTGGGCGGGCTGTGATTGGGTGGAGATTAGATGGTGGGCGGAATAGCCGAGCAGAACCATTTGAAGTATTACTACTGCTATTATTATGTGGGTATAGACGTGCTTCACGGTTTATTCTTGCATTCCTTCTTGCGACGGGCGGATGATACGATATCCTCGCGCGGTTTTCGATGTTACGACTAGTATTCCTTCGAGACGTTTGATGAATAGACTTCACGAATAGACGTCGCTGGCAGCATCACCTATAATCGCTACGTTACAACTTTAGATCCTTCCATCCGCCGCAAAACTCCATCCTCCTCAGAATTTATACCCCCAAGTAAACCACCCTATCCTATCACAAAGAATACGCAAAAATGGCATCGAAAGAACCGAAAGAGAAAACCCCACAGACAACAACATCGGGCATCCAAACCCTCGCCTCAGGCACCCGAATCATCCCCTCATCCGTCCGCGCCGACGGATCCACGCGCCCGGAACGACGTGTCAAACCGGGCTTCACACCCGTAGAAGACATCGCGAAATATCAAAACAAAACCGCCGAAGCGTTCCGGAACCGCGGGAGCGGCGGGGTTCCTGGTGCCACTGAGGTCGTCGGAGCTGGACCTGCTGCTTCTTCAGGTGGGAAGAAGAAGAGGAGTAGGAAGAAGAAGGGGGATGCTGGGGCTGGAGGGGAGGAGAAGGGCGATGGGGAGGAAGGGGATGCCGGGACTGGTGCTACTGGTATCGCTGCTGCCACTACTACTACAACAGTAACATCGACGGAAGCTGAAGCTAGTGCGGCTGCGGATGCGGAGAAGAAGGCGAAGGGGTTGCAGAAGAAGATTCGACAGGCGCAGGAGCTGAAGTCGAGGAAGGATAAAGGGGAGACTTTATTACCGGAGCAGTTGGATAAGGCTTTGAGATTAGGGGAATTGATCAAGGATCTCGAAAAGCTGGGGATCAAATACGAAGGGTGATTTATGATCTCCTGCCGGGAATTGAAAATTAGACGATAAACCTCAGCTGGGAGTTCCGGGGTTTAACGTGCGAAGGGCCATGCTCTCGCTCCCGTTACCCGGGGCCGGTATCACGTCTACGAGAAACCGTAAAGATAGGGTTGTAAGATCTCCCGACGAAAGGGATGTCTTGGGACGCAAGGGAGATGATTACTAGTATCATCGTTGTGGGAATGAAGGATGATGCGGTGGAGATTCAGGGGAAAATAGCAGGGTCGAGAACGTTCGAACTGCGAGGTTGAAAGCAAGGGATGATGTGAAGACTTTTGGGAGAGGTTACATGTACTTGTATATACACGCGAGATTGGCGTCTACGGCGGCTTTTTGCATGTGCTATACGGCGTTTACAGGATTTTGAGGAAATGAAAAGATTGTTAATGTGCAGAGATATTTATACGTCTCTGGTAAATGGTTTACAACCTATGTCAACGGTCAGGTAGGTGTAGGATGTTCCGAGTAGCTCCCGCATTGATCTCTTTGAGGGTCAATATAAGTACTTACTTATATTGACTAAGTAGTAGCTACCAGTAATCTAGGAGCTGGCAAAAGCGTATTAATTGGTGGAGAGCTGAAGACGCGAAAAGTGCAGCCCTCAATCATAGACAAGATATCAAAGCATGGTCCATTCCAGCTCCCTGACAGGCTACATCCACCAACTTGCATAGCACTCCGCAGATATACCATAAAGTATCTTCGACCTCGTCAGAGAAATCGCGATCGCTTCAAAGCGGCTGAAAAGATTTGATTCGCAAGAGTTGCGCCACAAACTTTTTTCAGATCTTGAACGATTGCGAGCTAACAAGAACCGTGCATGCTGACTAAAACTAAGGACTAGAACGTCTAGTTACCCGACTAGTGTCGCTCCCTGATTTGTCGGACATAGCGCTGTTTCCGAGTCGAAAGCCTCATGCATGACGAAGGACGTGGTGTTCGGTGCCTTCACGCTCCTCCTTCTGTCAACAGAACCCCGAGCATGGCCGAAAGGGCTCATAGTTTCGTTCTCGTTATCAATGGCGGATATGCTTTACCGCCAGATCGGCTCTTGGTAACGGATTAAAAAACGTTCACGTGGCGTCCCACGTGAGCGACCTTTTCGTACGATCTTTTCGTTTCGTCGAAGGTTTTCTGTTCGTTTACCCCACAGTCTTGGAGCTAAAATGCTTTAGTAGCTACTAATAGGTGAAAGAAGGGGTTCGGGCTAGTTCAATCCCCGTCGGAATCGGGGTAGCTACTTAGCTACGGAGGAGAAAGTGGAGTAAGAGGAGAAATGACCACGGCTTAGAATTGCATGGCGCTCGCATTGGCACCTGTTCGGCTCGACGTACGGGGTCACCTCTGATGATAATTATCTGATATCAATATCGACCATGGCCCAATGCAATGACCAAACATTGCATTCGAGTGGATCTTTTGCCGCCGTTTGAGCACGCTCGATAGCGAAAAGGGAGTCCATCCCTGCTGCAGGAAGGACCCCCCAGTCCAACCCCGGTCGAATATCCCAAACTGGGGGAGCAGACACATTCAGACTTGGGAGGAAACCAAGTCTCGGGCAAGCGAAATGCGAAAAGAAAAGAAAAACAGGCGGCGGAGATCGAAAGTAGGAAGGTTACTTAATGCCTAGTCTAAAGACATGAGCCGAATGGCGTATTCCTCTCCCTCCACTCTTCATTCCCGAACCGAGGGACGGAAACCTTGGGGGGGAGGTTTTTAGACCGGCGCACACCTTTATATACCGGCGAGGCCGTCGCGCGCATTCATTCAAGCTGCAGCTCTGTTCTGGGGGGAAATCGAGTTTCCTGTATTTTCCTGCTCCCTTCTTTCTGAGACACTCTGACGAACTGAGGAATTTCGCTTGGGATCTTTTTGAGGAGGAAAGTTGTGGTACCAAAGGCAAGTGCTTGTCCGCTATTCTCGATTCGAGGCTCCAGTTGGGTATCTACAGGCTATCGTGTTTCCGGAAGCCCTGTGAACAAGACACAGTTATTGTTGGGCGAGCTGTCCCTCTGCATGCATGATTACCAACAGCTGCTCTCGCCGAAGCTTCATCCAGGGTTTTATTTTCGTAACCCATGGCAGAGAATATCCTGTATAAAAGTTGCACGGGCCAAGGATGGGCTCTTTTTTCGACCCAATAGCAACCGAAACCTGTGCTAATTCTAACCACCAGGTTGTACCTTTCTCTAGCGCGGCGTTGAAATATAAGAGCTCGATATCTGGTGCCACATTACCAGCATTTCCTCGTTTCTTTCATTCATCACTTCACTTACTCGTTTAATACTACTACTCACTCGAACCTGGTCACCAAATCTGCTGCGAAGTCACCAAAAAAAAAAAAGAAAAGAAAAAGTACATATCGCGATACCCTTCAGTGGCGTCCATCGCACTAGCTGCCTTAACGACCTTCTAAATTCGATTTTTCCTTGCATCGCATCTCATCCATCCAAATCACTCCTTTACACCAGTCATTATCCTTTAGAAAGCTATCATTTACACCCAAAGCTCCCTAGAAAGTAATTACGACTTGTCTTCGAAATTCACGATGATTGTCTACGAGGCACCGAGTTGGGTGCCAAAGCTACAATCCCGACCCGATCACATTCCAGTCGGCGAGTTCCTTCTCAACCCTACATACGGACGAGCTGATCCGGCCAAATCGAACCCGCCCTTTGTCTGCGGTCTCACCGGCAAGAGCTACTCCATTGCTGAAACAGCGGAGAGGGTTGAATACGCCGCCCGAGCTATCAAGCGTATCTTAAAGATTGATGATATCAATAAAGGCGGTCCTCAGAATGGATTCTCCGAATGGGATAAGGTAGTTGGCGTCTTTAGTATCAATTGCGTAAGTGTTAATGAAATGTTCGAACCGCTGTCTTTGATAACGATCATGTGCGCTAATCTTTCGGTTGTTGCAGGTTGACTATGTACCTTTGTCGTATGCCGTCCAGCGACTCAACGGCATCGCGAGTCCAGCTAACGCTGCGTACTCGGCTGGAGAGTTTGCCTATCAGTTAAAAGGCTCGAAAGCGAAAGCGATATTCACTTGCGCACCGCTACTTGATGTTGCGCTAGACGCTGCACAACAGGTCGGGATTTCTAAGGAGAATGTTTTTCTCCTACCGGTTCCTGATGCTATCACAACTGAGGAAATGCGGAAGAAGGCCAAAGGGTTCAAGGATTTTAATGACCTTGTAGAAGAAGGAAAAAAGCTACCGCCAGTTGAACCTCTTCGCTGGGAGAAGGGAACTTCGAGAGAGAAGGTTGCTTTCGTTTCTTATTCTTCTGGAACCAGTGGGTTACCGGTACGTATTTACTATTCCAAGCTATAGAATGATAGTGACACTCACGAATATGGTTTCCACAGAAAGGTGTTTTGATCTCTCACTTCAACATGATTACAAACATCATCCAAATCATCGAGTATTCGAAATCTTTCCGCGATTATACTAAGCCTACTAGCGTCCTCGGACTCCTCCCGCAGTCACACATTTACGCTCTCATCTGCATCAACCAAGCGGAACCGTACGCCGGAAACTCAGCTGTGATTTTACCTAAATTTGAGATGAATTCCTTTCTCGAATGCATTCAGAGATTCAAGCTCAGTTTCCTATTCTTGGTCCCACCATTGATCATATTGATGGCGAAGAACAAAGCTCTCATTGAGAAATACGATTTCTCTTGTGTGAAATATATCATGACCGGAGCTGCACCTATGACCGAGGAGTTGAGTGAGGAGATGGGCAGGCTATATCCGTGGATCAAAGTTCTCCAGGGCTACGGTAATTCTACCTCGTCCAATCCTAATCACTGATAAAATATACTCACGCATTCGATCGTGTCTTAGGAATGACCGAATCTTCAACCGTTGTCACATTCACCTCGGGAATAGATGTCTGGCACGGTTCATCTGGTTGTATCCTCCCGGGTATCAAATGCCGCATCGTAAACGCGGACGGCAAAGACGTCAACGAAAACGAACCCGGCGAACTCCTCATCAGCGCCGACAACATCGTCCTCGGCTACCTCAACAATCAAAAGGCCAACGACGAAACGTTCGTCAACCAACACGGCCACCGATGGCTGCGTACCGGTGACGAAGCTGTCGTCAGGAAATCCCGCGCAGGCTACCAACACGTCTTCATCGTAGACAGGTTGAAAGAACTCATCAAAATCAGCGGGTTTCAAGTCGCGCCTGCGGAGTTGGAAGGCCATTTGTTGAATCATCCTAAAGTCGCGGATTGTGCGGTTATCCCGGTTCCTAATGAGAAGACCGGGGAGTTACCCAAGGCCTTCGTGGTTTTGAATCCAGGCGTCGAAGCGAGTGATGCGACGAAGGAAGAGATTATAAAATGGGTCGCGGATCATAAATCTAAGCATAAAAGGCTGGGTGGCGGTGTTGAATTTATAGATGTGATTCCCAAGAGTCCCAGTGGGAAGATTTTGAGACGGTTGTTGAGGGATAAGGAGAGGGACAGGAGGAGGGCTGAAGGGGCGAAGCTGTGATGATGTAATATTTTTTTAACAATGGTTTCTCCATGATCCATCCCCCTTGAGACCCCCTTTTTTTGAGTAATCTTGATATTGTGTCGTTTATTCATATTTTAGCTTGTCGTGCGTCATGCATTTTGTTCGTGGGGTTCTGTTTGGCATGAAGAATAGCGAGTCTTATGTGTCGAGATGGTGTTAGTGCTGTCAACTTGATGTTTAAACATTTTCTTTTCCGTATCTCGGGTTAGAAATCACTTTTTTTTTTAAATATAAAGATCAGGTTCTGTAAGTAGACTTTAAAAGGGCGGGGCTTAAACTTGTTTTATTCCTTCATTTTTAAGTTTCACACGAGATGGCGACCCTACAATAGAGTCACCTCGTCTTTATCAAAACCTCCATTCAACCTTAGTATACTAGCTATAGTATTATACCAAATCCACGAGGGGGTGATGATCAACCATTACCACTCAATACAAGAGAAATTTACAGTTCTAGTATAGAGTTATCGCACCAGATCGTGAGATTCTAGTCTATTACGGGTGTGAGAGGAACGCGGTTCTAGGTCGAGAGTAGAAC
Organism: Dactylellina leptospora; assembly: GCA_036971365.1. Taxonomy (NCBI): domain Eukaryota; kingdom Fungi; phylum Ascomycota; class Orbiliomycetes; order Orbiliales; family Orbiliaceae; genus Dactylellina; species Dactylellina leptospora. The sequence continues at coordinate 486,416 of JAJTUC010000020.1, read as the reverse complement.
TTTCTTCCATGGATTTTGTAGGATTGAACCTAACGAGGGAGGAGCTAAAATTTGACGGCCTATAAAATTTGCAAAAGGGCTACTGTACAGGGTTGCAAATCGTAAATGCAGCTGACTGGTAGAAGTTAAGATTTTCTTCACCAAATGTTCAGATCAAACCAGAGATTTGATAGGAAAAAGTGGCTCAAAATTTGTGCGTTCGAGGGTGGGATAGTACATCACTTTGAATATCATGGGAGACTGGATGTCGCTCATTGATGCATTTGTTGTATATATTATCGTTAGATACTGTGAACACTATGATACAATTCTACTGGCGGTGTTAAACCAGAAAACTTGTCGCCTTTGTCAACCTTTGATATCAGCCTCCCGGAAAGAACGACTGTCGTCGTGTATTTCCAGGATTGGCTTCACGATTTGAAGCTAGGACCTAAGCCTCTTTTCTTTCTGCTGTGGGTTTTTTACCCAAACCCTTCGTCTCCAAAAACTTCCTAACTTCCGGTAGTAGGTCCCCCTTCAATTCAAGATACCCAGCTGGCTCTTTGATGGTAATGTAATCCCGGGGAATCTTTAGATTTTCGCTCAAATCCTGCGCCATCGCTACTCGATCACCAACAACGTGTCGGACATAAGTCGCAACGACGATGCCGTCTGCCCGGTGCTTCCTGTACACAGGAAGATTGCCCGACTTCGAAGTTACGATTTGATATGGAACAGTTTCCGGACCGGAGGACTCTTGTCTGATAACTTTTGACAGACTCGGTTTATCCGCTTTGAAGGCATTCTGTGAGAAGCTCCTGCTAGCGGACGCTGTGGATGTTGCAGATATAGTTAGTGATTCGAGCACGCTGGGGTGGATATGAATGGAGTCATACCACTCAGGCGGGCGAATGGAGATGCCCATACTCGCTGAAAGCGTAGGGCGTTCATCTATAGGAATGAACTTGCTGTCGATGAGTTGACGACGGGCGATGGGAATAGCAAGTTGACCTCGTCAAGGTTGTGCCATCGCGGAAGAAATTTGAGGTGCTCGAATTGGCGACATCGAGATGCGTTGTGTCCGTTTCGGGCATGTTTGTTCCAACATTTTCAACACATTTGAAAGGTGTTGGCGAATCGGATTTTGATAGCGGTACTTATCCGACTTGTAAAATAAGTATTTCATCTGAGGTGAAATATCTAGATCTGAATGAATCAATGTTGCGAGCTACAAATATAAGATTTAGAGTATGATTAGCTGGAAGCCACTACATGTTAACGACAGCAGATCCCCGCGTTTTCTGATCTCACGCTGTTTGTACTGCGAACTCTCATCCGATGTTGGCTGTGGGAATTTGGTGCGAAGTCAAGTTTAGCCTAAGGAACAGCCAGGTTTTGTTTCGCTTTTAGTCGCCTAAATCAGAATGTAAAACCACGAGAGAATGGCGGTATTATCGTGCCGAATTGTACCCACCCAAGGATACTCTGTTGCAAGCGAGTGAAGCAAAACCTGGTTATGGCCAGTCTTGACCCTCTAGATGTTTCAGACAGCGAATGTTGTGGCAACCAGTTAGCAGGCCAGTATTAACCAAGGCTTTAGTATTAATAAGGTTTGTCCTTCGTATGGAAACCTATTGCTGGTCCGTCCGTCGGGAGCTAGGTTCCAGTTGCACTGTCTAATTTTCGGCGCGTTAGCATCCGAGTCTAGAAATTAAGCTTACTTCACGGGAAAGAACCAGAATATCCGATAAACGCAACGGGCTCGTGCGTCTTGTTAAAAGCCTATTATGATACAGGAGCTTTGCTGCCAAGATTAGCGAACCGGGCCTATAGGGTCCCGCTGTGAGAAATCCCAGCCGATTGGTTACCCAAATCTGAAGCTGATTTCATCCATGGGAACAGAAATTGTAAGCGACCTGATCATGGAAGTTCAAAATTATACGTTCGTTAGCCGGGCATCAAATCTGGAGAAAAGAGTTTGATCCACTTTAATTATATCAGCATGCGCGTTAGAAATGCATTAGATAATGCCTTTGGGAACAGTCCGGCTCGACGGGATCACGGGCAGATAAATTTCTCGAAGGCTTGGCCTTGACCTTCGGTGCACCCACTCAAAACGAGAGAGTATTTATATTCTCCATTTTCTCTATATCACCACCTTTCGGATTTCACCGTCATCAAAGTCACCGACTCGATTTCTGTTTTTCGTCCGTTGATACAGTGTCTTTTGGCAAGCTTGGCCTAGAAATTCGACACAACCGGCATAATGCATTTCAGTCGCATTCTACAGGATAGCACGGTCCTTGCCCTTGGGCTCGCCGCGCTTGCGGCAGCAATGCCACAGAAGCTTGTTGCAAGGCAGTCAACATGGAATCCGTAAGCTCTTTCATACCAAGAAGGGTTCACCCTAATAGTGACCTAACTTTACTAACAAATTCTCACCTTAATATTCTAGGCCTTCCAACCTGGTGACACCACTCCAACAGGTTTGGGACCATGAAGTCGCCACGTACAGCAACGCCTTGGGTTTCAAGAACTACGGTTATGACCAAGTTATGGCCAATGGCGGTTATATAAACTACTGTGTTCGATGGGACTCTACGGCTAGTCTTACTGAAGCGCAGAGAGCCCAGATCCTCACAGCTCTCCAGCGAAGCATGAAGAAATGGATCGATTGGTTTGTTGGCTTTGACGGGTTCCCATACAGCAGCGTCCCAGTCAAGATTGTTGGGTATGCGGTAAAGAACACCGGCCTGCTTCAGGGATCCACCAGTGGCTATGATGTCTATACAACAACTGATTCAGGTAAACAATCATTATCTCACCACCGAACATATGAGTGTAATGCTGACATTCGCATCTTTAAGGTGGCATTCCTGAGTGCGATCCACGATGTGGTCGATTCTTCCATCAGGATGGAAACTACGGATCATGCCCTGGCGGCGCATCTAGACACTACGATATGAGTTTGTGGCTTACGGATGGGTTCAGCGGTGGTGCTGGTGGAGACTGGTTAGTCATCACCCCTTGGGAATAACAAATTCATCTACTAAAAAATATATATCTTGAAGGGGCCAAAGAATCGGACGAGAATACTTCATGGGTAACCTCGCCACAGAAAATATCCACATCTTGCTCCACGAGATGGGACACACATTTGCGTTGGATGGTAGGCTCCAAACACTGATTCCACCCTAGTTGATCAAGCTAAGACTTATTAAACTTAGATTTCTACGATTGGACTCCAAGTGGTGTTACTAATTTCATCATGTTGGCTGGTTCTTCCACCGTCATCACTGATTTCGACGGTTGGATGGCAAGAGATTGGTGGAGACATCTTAAATCTCGTTATGGTATCACTGGAGGCACGACCACCACAACGACCACCCGGACCACCACCACTGCCTCTCGTACGACAACGACCTCGTCGCGAACGACGACAGCATCGACACGAACGACGACCACATCGTAAGTTCTGCTTCACGCGTGCTTGTTATAACATCTAAAGGCTAACGAATTTCGTAGTTCTCGTACAACCACAACTGGGTAAATATAACTCTCTTGATAGTATTCGAGATATATTTTTTATGACAAATAGAATGCTGACATACTTTCTTACTAGTGGATCGTTCTCCGGTGGTTCACCTATGTGGGGCCAATGCGGCGGTGCTAACTGGACCGGCCCTACCACTTGCGCCCAGGGTACTTGCACATACTCGAACCCTTATTACTCCCAGTGTTTGTAGAGTCGCAGCAAAACTCATCTCAAGGATTCTTCAAAGAACATTCTTCAATCCGAACAGACATTCCAGCGACCCTACTGGCTCTTGTTTTGTAGATACTTTAGGGATTTTGCGAATTATATTTTTGTATATACATGCTATTCGAGACGTACATACGTATATTTTATCTTCAGCAGGAGCTTAAGCCTAGCGAGTTGCTACCAAGAGCCGCAGAATTGTTCGAGTTCAATTGAACAACCTTGCGAGTCCCTATATTAGTTTAGAACTCGGCTGGGTTTCGAGCACTATATATGCATTGGTTTTGTTATCTTGAAGTCACAGGACCTGAATAAAAATATTTTATTTCCAGTTTCCCCATCTCTTTTTGAGATATCTGTATCACTGTCTTGGATTATTCAATTAATTTGCATTGATCAACCTAAGTACCTTGGCAGGAGGACCCCACGTATATTTACTCACAGGTAACTATCATAAGGTCGACCAGAAAATTGTAGCTCCGGAAATCGAACAGAAGAGAGACGAATGCGAAATTGGTCGTTACCATTATGGACAGATTTTAAATTGGGATTGAATATCATGGCATGTATTCCGCGAAAGTCAATCGCCAACCTTACCGGAATTTTACAACATACCAAACCTTGTCACAGAGCATCTTGAGAGCTCAGAGGCGTGGCAATCATTTTTTACCGCTAGGGTTGGCGCTCATGATTCTTGCCACTACAATTGACTGTTTCGAATCATGATGGCTCGCCTCGAATATGCTGGCTTAGGTGCTCTCCCTCTCCATCCTTCCCATAGACGATAATGCCGAGCCTTATGAACATCAATCTCCATAAATTTGCCGGCTGACCCCACCTTATGAACACCAATATCATTGCAAGGCAATAGGCCGTCTACAACATGCTTGTATCATGGGCTGGCGAGGTCGACAAAATTATGACATGGTATCTTATAAATTTGCTTATTATTAGTGTACCAGCAACTTTTGTAGGTCGCCGAGGATTTCCGTTCCGTCTGTTGAGATATCACAAAAGAAAATGTTTTGCGGAACTGAGGGATGCATTTCTTCAACAAAAAGGCAATTTGGTACATGATTGTGGGATAGGCTTCAATATGTATTCTTTTTTTCTTTTGGCTGAATAGTGCCACTATATCGAAGGTTATTGGATGATGTTGCTGCTGCTAGGTGCATTTTGCCTAACCACCGGAATTTTGTGACCAAGTCGACGATTCGATGTTTAAAAGGTAATTCGGCACATTAATCACATAGAGTCCTTGCAGTACTCATTCCTATGGTATTTGTAGTGACGGTCTCATAATTTAGCACGTAATCTAGCGCTAAATTTGGCGTAGAGTTGGGATCTCTAGCACGATCGCTTACATTCCTCCTTGAACTGTCTCTGATTGTATAGTGGTACAATCAATACTCGTGAAGCTAAAATGAAAGTAAGCTAAGTAGCTCTAACAAGGATGAAATACTCTAGCTGGCACGGGAAGTTAGTGCTGCAGGTAATTGCGCCAAACCTTTATTACGCGCCGATTGTGAAAACGAACAGGCCGTTACATTACATTCTGAGATATACAGCCACGAGGAGGACCTATCAAGAAGCTTTAACATCGAGGAAATATCGACCCCTCGAGACCTCGATGGTCTGACCGAACGCGATCTAGAAACGGGCTATCCTGCAGAGACGGGAACGAGGCAGCCAGGAGCATCAAGATATATTGCCGGCAACCAATAGAAGAAAAAGTCATGGGTCACCTGCCGACGTGCCTTGGAGACCGTACCCGGGTTCTTGGTAATATCAAAGGACGAACTCCGCGATCCGAATACCCCGATCCCGATTGCCCCGAATCGAATCAAGCCTGACTGAGACGCACAGACTCGTTCTAGCCCACAACACAGAGGTCCCGAATGGGTGGTGCCAAAGCAGGTCGCATATGTTGGAAGCCCGATTCGGCAGAACGGGGTCGCCTTGTTCCCGCTTCAGGTATGATGAGCCCGCAATTTTGGGAACACCCCCTTGCAGCAGTGAAGCATCAGATGGAGACGAATCGGGACCCACTTCGCCCTGAGATGGCTGAGGCAAGGCAACGAGGCTTCAAGTTTGGGGACCCCTGTTGGTGGTAGGCTGCAGTTTCTGCTTCTAGACGGAGGGTCTGAGAGGCGCGCGTGCACCTTCGGCCTCCATCAAAGGAGGTGAGAGATAGATAGCACAAGTGATGTCGTTTAGAGCGATTGGGTATTGACGCGTCATGACGTTGTTCAGGGCTACTGTCCAAGGAGTCAGGAATTGAAAATATGTGACAGCTGTTTGGACGACATCAAATTCCTCCCAAGTCCCCGTCCTCGCCGAACAATTGAACAAAAATTTGCAAAAATAGCATCCCAATTCAATTCTACCCAAGAGAGAGTGGTTGCGCCCCATTCATGCTTCATCTTGGAACCCAACAGGCAATCATGGGAGACGGGACGGCGGGTAACCGGCTGGCTTGCCAGATATCAGCTGATAGCTCGAGTCCTTCAAGGAACAGCCCTCGATGCCCACCTCTCTTGAAACCTACTCGAGAAGCACAACCCTCTTTCTAATGAGAGTCAGGGATGAAGGTCGCGAGACAACAACAACAACAGCTTTTGAGGACCAAGCTGAACCCTCAGAATACAAATGAATGCAAAGAGCTCTCCGCGCTATAGGACAAGAAGGTCAGCTCGATATCCTTTGGAGGGCGCGACTTAAATGTCGTTTACTTACCCCCAAGGCCTTACGCGAACTGATATAAGTATATCCTTAGATTGAATTTAGGGACCTTGCAGAACTATAATCTCAATTCGTATGATATATTCCTTGAAACAACCTTCAATTTTTTGCCCTTCTTTTCCCCACACCTACTTAGTGGCGCGTTGCTAGTGAATGTTGGTCTAGACCCGTTTTAATAACCTGTACAGGGGTCTTTCGGGGACGTGGTTCCGCCCTGTCACTATCGGCCTTCAATATAAGATCTTATTGGAGTGGAAAGCTGCATTCTCCATTGCCCTATCGAAGCTCCAAATCGATCTTATGGCAGAAGATCTTATTGTCAACATTCGAAGAGAGTATGCGAAAGGATAGAAAGGATCGAGCTCTCACGGAACGGCCCTCCTAAGCGCCATTTCGCTTCCGCAGATAGGGTCCCAACGATCCAAAGATGTAAGTATCTGCATATGTACATGTACATGCCAATCCATGACCGATTGATGATCCCATGAGAAGAACGTAAGAGGCTTTTACTGTAAGGGGAAGTATAGGGTCCCCAATTCGCGAAACCAAACTTTATGCATCTCAACCCCGGGCCTCCTGGGGTGTTCCGAGTTTAAATTCCACCCAAACCCTCGGTCCTGGGCCGGGTCTTTTTTCCATGCACATCTTCAATTACACATCTCTCATATATTAATATTAAGACCCATTCATTTCTCGGATTGTGCACACTTCGAAATTCCAAGTTGATGCCCCCAAAAAACACCGAAATCTCCAAAAATTTGTGCCCAGTTTCTATGTTACAGGCTTGAGCGTGTGACACACCACAACTCTTACAGATGAATGCTACCAATCTCAGACCAGGTCTCGACGAGCTCGAGCGCACTATTTTCGTGCGACCGTTAACCCAGCAACGACAAGAAGAGTTGGCCGAAGAGGTGTCCTACTTTGAACGTTTTCTGAAAAACGAAACAGCAGGCGACATTCGGGAATATCTGTGCATACCGTATTCAGAGCTTTGGCACAGAACAAAGGTAACAAAACTGACATCTTCGTTGTGTTGACCAGTAAGGATGCTAATTTGAATGGTAATAGAAAACCGTTTCTCTTATTTGCACGCAATATACACACTTTCACGGCTTGGATAGGTTCAAAAAATCTTCTTTCATTGAAGAGACGCATCTATCTCGCCTAATAGATTCGATCGAATGCCAAGAAGATATTAAGAGCATTATCCAAGAACGGCAATACCTCAAAAGTTACATTAGATGGCTTATCATGAACCACACCCGTGGTAACCACGCTCTGATAAATAAGATGAATCGAACGAATGGGGAAAAGCGAAATCTGTCGCTAGACCTGGACAGCCACGGGGGACTACCACATATATCGACCAACCTCTCAAGACCTTCTTCTAGAAGGCAATCCGTCTATTCTCCCGATGAATACATGAGCCCACGTCACAGTAGAAGAAATTCCGCATATTTCCCGGATCATGGAGATTTTGCTGGTTACCGGATGGGGGAACACACGTATCCGGAGGGTTATAATTTCGATCCTTCAATGCACCACCCACCATCTTCATCCTCCAGATCATCGTTCGATGGAGCGACATCACCTCGAAGGCAGAGCATTATGAAAATTACGGATATTCTCAACGCAGAAGGCCTCCAGGAGTGTTAGATTTCTCTTAATCTACCCGTACGAGTTATAGCTGGGTCAAGAGAGGTAGATGTTTATCATTACATTCTCACGTCGTCCTTGATACGAGGTGATACAAACTTTTAATGTCTTCATAGATTAGCATATTTTCCTTTGGCATCTTTTATTCTTACCGGCGCATTGGCATAGAGAAACATAATATTTGACGGAGGGTGCAGGCGTCTCTCGTTTTGTTTTATACATCAAAATATCCATAATCAGTTTGAAGCGAGAAAGTGACGCCAGTTACACCTCCCAGATAGTTTAACAAAAAAGAAATTTATTTCACGCATGCATCAGATTTGAAACAAGCGAACCAGGGAAATTTGATTAATGCGACACTTCTGTCATACTTAAATTTTGAAATTCCAGCGCAAAATTAAGAACAATTTGTCGTAAAGCTATCAACGAAGCAGCTCACACCATCCGCACCACTTCCCAATTTCGTCGAAGATCCATTGCCTTTAACAACTCCCTCGTACCTATCACAGCTCTTGCCGTTACTTTGGCAGGAGTTTGTAATCCTACACGTATCTCCATAGTTGCTGTTGATGCCGCACAAGGGGCCGCCATCAACCGCTGTCACCCCATCGATCACAAAGTTTCGGGGACCGCCGTTGTTCGTGCAATCACCGCAAGAACGAGAGACTTTGCCATAATCTTTGGCGTAAAATCCAGTAATATGAACCGTTCCTCGTCCGTTAAATTGGAAGATTTTGTCTTGTGCGTGGAATGCTCCACCACCGATAATGTAAGAATCTCCAGATGCCTGTTTGAATGTAGCCGCATCTTCGCAAACATCTTGAAGCGAGAGTGGCGTTAGTAACTTGATAAACTTGAATATATGCTGGCCTGGGGGTCATACCTTCCCACCACACGTTTTCGATGGTGCATGGTCCTCTACAGTGAATTCCTTCTCCTTGGTTTGGTCCGATAATGACGTTCTTCACGGTACCACCCGCCTCAATGATAAACATAGCAGCATCCTCATCGGTCTCTGTTTGGCCCTCGCATGACGAGGGGTTTCTGTCATATTTCACCATTCCGCCATCAAAAACTCCAGTCACAACGATCGGAGTTGGAACAGCTGTGGAGCCTGCAGAGGCCGGTAAATTCGTTGGCGGCGTCAAAGATGCGGATGTTTTACTTGTCTTCGATGACGTTGAAGTCTTAGTAGTTGAAGTCTTGGTAGTCGAAGACTTAGTGGTCGAAGTCTTGGTGGAAGAGGTTTTAGTAGACGAAGTCTTCGAAGTCGTTGTTTTACTGCTGCTAGTGGTTGTGGTCTTCGTCGTTGTCGTGGAAGTTGTCGTCGTAGCCGCGCTGGATGGAAGGCATTGCGAGTAATCTTTAGGTTTTGATTAAAAGCTGCGAAGATAGATATAAAGTTATGAAAGGACCCACTGTGGGAAGCTTACAGGCATTAGAATAGACGCATGTCCATCCAGAAACGCAAGTGGTCGGGCCAGTCCATCCCGTACCACCGCATTGGGCATATTGTGCAGCTTGTGCGTCGACACTACCAATGGCAGCAAGTGCCAACGCCACAAGAGATACTTGTCTCATCTTAGAAGCTAGCGGTATAATTGCTTGAAAACAAGATATTAGATTGCGGTTAGGGCAATTGTGTATGAACTTGTTACTTGGATACCGCAATACAGATATGATCTCAGGTTATACCTCTAGAGGAATCGAAATTTATATATACTTATAAAACATCAGATGATTTTGTGTCAGGCATATCTTCTTCACTACTTCAGGATACTGCGTCACAATCCTTATAGGTGGAATTTCCAGCCATGAGAGCGGTAATATAGTCACCCGGACCGTTGGATTTACGTAGGCCGTCTTGGTATTATGTTTATTTGAATATTTGTCCGAAGAAGGCTCTATGTCAATTTTGTAAAACAAACACCCTGGGTTAATACAAGGGCTGGTCCTTCAGAGGTACCTTGTAACCAGGTAAACCTAAAACTGCAATGTATAACATTCTTTATCCGATCTAATCGCGAGATTTAAGCGACGCCCGAGACGAACCGTACATAGAGAACATTAACTCTAGATAAGATCCATAAAGAAGATAGCTTGGGCGCCCAAGCTATCTCTCCGACCTTAATAAACCAGTTGTTTCATGAGGCACTGATTGGTGCACGCTGTATCCCCGTCTCCGTCCGACGGGAATACAGCCAGGGATTTCATGAAAAAGTCTAAACATTTGCCAGGCACATCAATCCGCATGCCACCGTCGTCAAATTGTGATAGGCGTGAAACAATGCTAGGCGTAAGGTACCAGATGTTTCATTTCCGAGGTGGAATAATTACAAAGCGATGAACCATAATTATGACAACATGACAGGAAAGCAAGGCCCCTTGGGGATCATCGATTTAGTGAAGCGAATCGACAACCAAGCCGGGTTTGTGTCCCTCCTATCCCGCCGAGACCTTGACGAAAAACGCTAGCATCGGCTCGTCAACGTGTAACTTCCCCGTCTATCCTTGTCTCTAGCAGGGGTTATTGTTCCGGCTGTTGCGCATGGCTGCGTTGGGGCAATGCTACTAGTAGACGACGAACTGAAGGGCAAGTTTTCTTACAAATAAAACCATAGCTCTGAGGCTCCAGCAACCGTACTCTGTAGGAATAGAAATATAGGAACAAAAATAGCATTTAATACAGATCACAAAACAAAAGCAAAATCAGTTATCAATATGAAAAGTATCTCACGGACCCCGCGACCATTTAGTGTTAGCGATAATTCCTCAGAGCTTCTTGACGCACAATCCGTATGGGCGAATATCCGCATCATCTGGGCTAATCCAATAGTCCACATTAGGAATTTTCTTAAGATTGACTGGATTAACCCGGTTCTGAAAGATGACTTTGTACTTTTCCCCTAGATACGAGAATTCCTGTGCGTAAGCCTCCGCGATGGTGTGATTTGGTGAAGAATATATTCCTCGGCCGTATACGAAGTTAATGCCTTTTGCCAATTTGAAACCTTTTTCGGCGATTGATTGTGCGTTAAACATGGTAGTGCCGTGATATGAAACAGGCCATTCACCAGGCGCATTTGAGGATTCCAACCAATCATCGGCTCCGAACTTGCCGTTCACTTTGAGAGCAAATCACTGCCATCCGGTGGGACGGGTATACTTTTCCCCTCCACGAGTGAATGATTGTCCGGCATCGTTGACGTTGGTAAAGTCAAAGTCCCATACCGGATCGAGAAAGTCTGCGGGGAGATACATCCCTGCGGGAGCACCACCGCGGATTCGAAGACCCAAGTGGATAGTTGAGTCTTGCTGAATGCCATAATCTCGTAAGGTGAGGCCATCATTAAGCTGTTTACCAGCGTAGACTAGCCGTTGTTGATCAGGCGGAACATCCGCCTTCTCGGCAACCTTTTCCTTGAGCTCTTCAACCATGTCGCTTAGTGTGACAGGGATAGTGATTGTTCTACCAGACAATGTTTTAACAAATATCGTGACCGTACGGGGTACTAACGCGCGCTCCTCTTCCTGTGGCCGAGTGACTGTCTCGATCGCGCGAAGGAGACCACTGCATGACCATGCTGATCGCTGTGGTTCCAGCTGCTTTGGCGACCCTTCTGGGGCATATGCGAGCTCTTGTTTCGTTGACTTGGCCTGTCGTCGAGGTCCTCCCGATTTTACCAGTTCTCGCGGAGCGCTTGACTGCTCTATCGCTAATTCCTCTTGAAGCTCCGGTGTTGTGGACCTTGGCCGTTCCCGAGACTTCAGCTGCGGGGCTGGTGCGATTAGCACAGACTTATGGAATGCTTGCACGTCGAGCGGCTGGAAATTCTGCGAAGGGTCTTGAAGATATTCCTGGTACGTAATTACAGGGCACCCTACAAGAGCGCCAATGGCTGCAGTAAGCAGACTTCGATTTGGGGGCATTTTGTGCTTCTAGGAAGAATATCTCAAATGAAGAAACTTCGTAAATAAATCCTTTGAACAGTTTGAAGTGGACCTAGTATCACCCTAGGCGTGTTCAAGATGCCAGGCCCAAGATAAATGAAGAGATGAACGAAACTGGCAGACAAGGAAGAGAGAAGAGCGGGGTTTTCGTCGCTTTTTATTTCCCATCACCAAGGAGTTGTCAGAGGAGGCTGAATCTTTTAATTGGGTATCATAGTGCTTTTCACACTGAATTGTCGCGGGCAGCCTTGTCTCTACATACGAGGCCCAACATGCGGCTTCTAGACCAGGCTACTAATATTCAGTAGTTGTGTGCATATGCCTCATACAATGAGATCTCAAGACTGTTCTGTAATTTCTACAATATTCCTGTAATCCATGGCATGTCCAATGCATTTTCAGATACTAGATAAGAGACTCAGCTCCCACATTGCACTACTTCGGGTCCATACTGGGCATCCCTATCGCAAGTGTCAAAGTACTTTGCGAGGCATCAAGCTCAGCAACATCGATATGTGTTGTTGGTGTTTGATTTAGCGAGCCCTTGGCATTTGTATTGATTTCCAATATATATTATCAGCCTACCGATTCGGATATCCCTAGCTTTTCAGCCTTGTGCAAGAAGCGCTCCTTGTGCACGTGTCGAAGTAGGCAAGATTAAACAGTCACGCGTTTAACTATCTAACTTGCTAGAAGTAGCTAGTCTATAGGGAATTTTTGGTTTACCATATCATTAAAGTTGAAGGTGGTAATGTTACCGATTTTATTCAGGGTATCATAGGAATAATATATACAGTTATATACCGTTGTATGTTGTCTCGAAAGCCAGATCTGCCAGTCCTCATCTTACCTCAATATGCGCCAGTTAAGGTGATTACAAGGGTTCCGCACCCTAGTAGCTTACGAACAAGCTCTCCGTCTTGCGTCCAAAGAAACATTTTCCTGAATTACAGGATACAAATCCCTTGTGAACCTCGCCCCGTAAGTATCTCTGGAATGTGCAATTGCAATACCGCAATACTTTCTGATCTCCTCTACTCGCCATCTCTATCCTGTTCTGCACTATTCGCATAGCGCCGGGGGTTTTCTCGAACAATTTATACCATGGTTCGTCAGACGTGCGGTAATCTTGTCCGCCACGCTTTAACATCGATGTCCAGAAATGAAATTTGTCGCCACCAATCATTACGAACAGTTGACTAATATGTTGATTTAATATTTCTCTAAGGTCGTCAAAATCTTTTCGAGGGAGGGCCCGTAAAGCTGCGTCTTGTTTAAATGCTTCGGTCGAGGGAATATGACTTTGTATCAGGTCGAATATCCCTTTATTCTTTTGCAGCAAAGGCAACTCCTTGATTATTCGTGCATTGTCCAGGTCTTTCATATCTTGCAATAACATGATTTTAACCAGGATCATGCTCAGGCAGTAATACTCGTTCGGTACTCTTTTCCGAATGAAATCCAGAGGTTCGAAGGGATCCTGCACACACTCCCAGATATCGGAATCCAGTTTGCCATTCACAAGATTGAACGGAACTAGATCCTCGAGATCCCTTCGGCTATAGTGAATAGCATCTTTGGTATAGCTGTCCCGGTCTTCGTCATCCATGAACAGCCATTTACTAAAGTCGTATGCGTCTTGGTATCTCCCTAACATAATCATGAAGAGAGGAGTCTGGTTCCTTAACCAGACGGATGTGCCAGTCCAACACAGTCTGTGAATTTCGAGACCGTGCTCAACACAAGCTTCAAGAGCTTCCTTTGTCCCTACTTTTAAGAGCACTTCTACAACTGCGCGTTTCGAATTTCTGTACTCCAATGTTTCGGGAAGCTCTGTAAAGCGGCCGATGGCGTTATCAAATGGGCGAGGCGGGCATTTCTTGCTGCCAGGGAATCGCTTCAACTTTCGATATGCCGCGCGGTACCGTGAATTTGCTGCTGTCAATTCTGTGCACAATGGCTTGTGTTGCGAGAGATGAGAGCGTCGATGTTCACGAGAACAGTAAGAAACGTATTGGCAGTAGTCGCAGGCTTCGAGAGCCTCGAATCTGTCGCACCCGGGGTGTTCGCATTTTGAATGCAGAGACGTTGCCATTTTTTGAGAAAAGGCCTTCGCTATAAAGAATTAGTGGGAAACTCGGTTGAATTTAAGAAATGGTAGAAGAAATTCCAACCCACGCTATGTTAATCGAAGAGCTCGTCGGACTTAGTTGATATATAAGCTCAAGGGGTTTTCACGTGGCTTTTAGTCCTTGTTGCCGAGAGGAGATTCCTTCGATCATGGAAAACATTTTAACTTATAGAAGTTCTTATCTATAAGGGTCCTCAATTGTGATATCTCACATGTTTGATGAAGCTCAAGCTGCCCCGCTTATACTTCCCCGACTGATCTCCTCCCGTCATCCTGAATATGCAGGAGCGCTAGCGCACCATATGTAATATTTCATCCAAACTCCGTTCCCAAGTGGTGCCTAGTCCGCCTGTCACCAATTAGCAGGCGGGGAGACAGCCTCTCACGCGACATTAATCGACTATTCTTAGCGTAAGACTGTTTCCACATTTCTCTTGATAGCGCAGGCCTGCATACGCCGAGTGTTTGCCTCATCGACATGCCGATAGGCTCCTTTCGGGCAAAAGAATGTCTCTAGGCTGTCCTGCATGATCGTCGACCCGACAGCTGAACGTGGCTTTCCTCAGCACATGGGTGTTGCGCGCCCTGGAATCGGCATACCCTTTCTGGTTATGTGGCTGGCTTTGCCATGCTCTCGGTGCACACCCTCTCGCATGGTTTGCTATCATTTGTTCTCGAAGTTCTATTAATTAGAGACCAGGATGTTTCAGACAGGCAGAACAAAAAAATCATGAAATACTTCTGCCATACAGCGGAGTATTGTGAATTCAAGGCAGCTGATGTATCGAGAGGTATTGCGACTACCTAGAAAGCGTTTTCTCCGTTTCACCGCGGTTGAATCTGCGCCTGCAAATCGTAAGCGAGGTCTATTAGCTTGGATAGCGTCGGATGCAAGATCAAGACCCTGATACCCTAGGCTTCAGAAGAGCAAGCGCCAAAAGAGGTGTAGTATAGTTACATTCTAAATCATTATAGTCTTCGTGTTACGGCGGCTTCTAAGCGGCCCTGTACATTCTCGATCTCAGTCCTATCAGAAACAAGACTCGACCCAAAAGCCGATTCTAGATTTGATCAAATCTAGATACAACATGCTATCGTAACACAGTAGAAAAGCATAGTCCATTGAGTACCAACTTGAAACGTGAATCGTGAATTGAGTGTGCTACGAAATCATCGGCCACGCAGCAGCGGATACGGGCATGTCCAGACCTTGTCTTATGGCTATTGAATGTAGGACGAAACCTGGAAAGGTAACTCGTTCGATCAACTCACCGATTCTTACAAATAAAATGCTCAGGGGTTACAATAGGCTAGGTCGAAGTTGAGATCTACAACCGAAACATAGAGAGATGTTGAGAGTTCATTAGTTGAAAATTCAGGCCCTGTTTAGGTCTTGATATTTGTGTAGGAATAAGGAAACAAAACCCTAGACACTCGCTCGCTCGATATATGCAACAAAAGGGAATAAAACAAGGGAAGAAACTCATTACAAGCCCATCTAGAGATTGGATTATATAATGACCACCGGTCAAATATGCACAAAGAAGAATTTGCAGCAAAAGGTAGATACAATCGTTTAGTCCAAGGTATATTCATTTGATCACTCTAGTTGATCATACCCGTCGCTTCGCTGTTTATGTAGAAAATGCGAAAAATGTATCCTAAACCCACTGCCATTTGGGTTCCGCCCAAAAAAACCCGGGGACGTGGGTCCCCTGTTTTCCTTATCCCTCGGGGTCAGCGTTGCTTCCTGCTTTACAGGATATCCACCACCGAATATTGGGCCTTGTCGGGTTGGAACAGTTGGCACCGAGTTGTCACCGACTGGGGCAACCTCGGAGCCAGGTAGTGTTTTCCCGCGTGGCCGTAGCTTGGGTGGAACATATGTCATCGATGGGTGCGATCTTTGTGGCGTGAGTGGTTTCCTCTCAGAAGGACTTATAGGGGATAGATGTGAAGAACCTTGCGGAACGTTTGTTTGGAGAGAGAGGGCGGCAGATTCGGTCATGGATGGTTTCACATAGTCGTGAAGTAGACGGAAAGGATTGTGGTGCCCGTTGATTGTCGTTGTAGTTGTCGTCGCCGAGGGTTTCGGTTTAGATTCTGTTGTCGATTTTGGGAGCTCTTTACTTAGAGACGTCGGCTCGACGGGGGACCTCTCTCGCTTCGGAGGCTTTTCAGGCAGTGACTTGGCTGACTTGGGGGTCTTTTCTATCTTTGGGGCAGCCGGTTCCTCCTCGATAACGCCAATACTAGAAATATCTAGAGGGGATGGCTTAACGTATTCCTTCATTGACTTTGTGACCCCACGTTTCTTTTCGTTCTTCTTCAAGTCATCTTTCGAGGAAGGGCTATTTAGAGGCTCGGGTGTAAACCTATCCACGTATGGAGGCTTTACATACTCCTTCATAGCATGGCCTAGCCGTTTAGAGACGCTTCGTCGCACCTCTATGGTTTTTCTTTCTTCATCGGAGCTGACTTTTGGAAGGGTTTCTGGGACGGCCTCTACGTAAATCGAGCCGTCTTGCCGCTTCAGGGACTTGACCTTAGGGGCATCCGGTAAAGGTTTTTCCATGGATGTTGATGGCGATAGTTCTGGTGTTTTCTCTTTTCGAGCAGGTGATACTTGCGACTCAACATTGGCCATTGGAGGGGAAACAGGTGCTTCTTGAGGCCGAATATACCCCGACACAGCATGCTGCATGTTAACGACGAGTTTCTTCACGCCTCTGCGGTTCTTCTCAGTCTCCTCGCCACTTGCTCCGTCCGATGACTTTCGTTCCTCGTCTGCGGATCTCCTGTCAATTGATGCAGAAGGTGGCTCGACAACCCTATTTGATTCCTTGATATCTCGGTCCGGGTCCGGAATTTTATTATCATTCTTCACTACTTTCTTCTCATCCCTGGATTTCCGAGTGTGCTTCGCAACCGGTATCGATTTTTCCGGAGGCGGTCTTCTTGGCGGCACATATTTTGAAGTCGGTGTCTTCTCGAACCGCACAGCAGCAGCAGCAGAAGATCCAGTTCTCCTGTGTGATCTCGAGACTCTCCCAACCGGTGTCCTGTTCCCTGATTTGGAAGGTGTTCTGCTATGACTCCTGACCGGTATGGTATTATGTTGTCTAGCATGCACTCTTCGTTGCGTGGAACCAACAGACTGGCTAAACGACTTCGAATATCCTGTTGATTGTACTAATATTGCGCATGACTTTTGTAAGTCAACTTCGGTGGCAGGCGTTAACGGCGGTCGTATTTCTTCCTGTCCGGATTCCAGAACTTTGAAAGAAAGAGCCCCGGGCTTTGAAGAATCCAGCTTCATGGTTAGTATATTGTTCTAGAAATTCTTCCTGTAGCACAAGTATGCCCAGCGAAACAAAAGAAGCGAAGAATGCAGGGTCGAAATCAGAACAATGCTGGCACCAAAAGAGCAATGGAGGCTCTTTTTATGCAATTATGGGTCCGAATAATATGTATTTTATGAAAGTGGGAACATCTAGGCCGTCAAGGCCTGTTGAAAAAAATATTCCGGGTATTTAAAATCCAGCCCTTGTCAAAAGATATGTGAAAGGTGTTGCTGGTTCTGACAAGGTCGTACAGGATAGTGCCTGTAGCTCGAACCAAGGGAAAAATAGACACCCTACCAACAAAAGAGTAAAGAAAGCGCGAGGAAGAAACACCAAGAGGACAGGAAGGTGGAATATAGGATAATATACTCCACGGGTTACTAGCATAGAAACCCACCAGAACTATAAACTATGGACGGAACGCATCCTGGGGTGGTTCGTTCCTTGGAATTGCGACGGGGGGTGCAGGTAATTGCAATTGGACCGGAACACGCCAAAAAAACGTTCCAACAGGAAAGCGGACTTACATCAGAGCTCTGATCATTGCCATGGAGGGAAGACAGCCGGGAAGCAGCTTGTAAGCGCAGGTTATTCGACATTTTCATCGGATGTTCCACTTGTTGAGGGGGATGAGAATTACACGGTTCGAAGGCGTAAGCAATACGAAGAATAAGGGCGTGAATAGTAATATAAAAAACAAATAATATGACTAGGTAGATATCGTTTTCAACCGTTGCTATCGATCGTGAATCGGTTCTCGGTTGTTTACGAGGACCAATAATCTCTGTCAAAAGGAAACCTTGTGAGAGGTTTGGAAACAGCCGACTGTATGGTGTGTCTCCCCGTGTGTAATTTCCTAGTCGCACGAAGCTGGGGAAGCAGGTCGTACCGTCAGATTTCTGGCGGGCTGCGACCGTTTTGTTCAAAAGCCGCGGGTTTCTATTCGATTTGTCCCTGGCGTGCGACCCGAAAGCGGAGAAGGTGATGGTAAAGTAAAAATGTGATTATATCTTTTGCAGTCGTCGGAGGGATTTCCGGCTTCCAACAGGAATTCTTGAACGGAGCTGGGGAATTTACGAACAGGAATAACGGTGCGGAGAACCCAAGCGATGGGCAAGCTTGTGACTGGTCGAAAGCGCGTTACTGGTGTGTCAAAAACTGCGGGGATTGGTGGTCGGTTCCATGATCCCCATCCAAGCTTGCTTAATCTTGGAGACGGGGGTTTGTGAAACGAAAATGTGAATGTTCACCACAATTTTCTTTGCTCTTGAGGAAAAAAAAGTATTTCGCGATCAAGCCGTAAGATTTATTTGAACTGTAAACATGAGACAAAGGACCGGGCAAGCATCTTATGAAAATCTTTTCCAATCTGGCCAACTGATCAAAAGCTTAGCCCGGTTTTCTTTTTTCAATCAATTTAACCTCTGGTGGAAATGGAGCAGCTGGTAAACATCCCCCTATTTTTTTCGTCATTGGACCCTAGGCTGAGAAATAACCCTGGATGTCGGCGCCGTTGGTGGAAGCTAGACCAATCATAAGCTATTTCAGGACCCATAAGTTGAAGGAAATATACAAACAAAAGCGCGAAAATGCAAAGTCAATTCGATCGGTATTCGGCCGGTACGAAGCGGCGGCGAAGATACACTCTAACCTGCACGATCCTGCCCCTTATTCCGTAGATAGAGACATATAATACTCACAACCATTATTCACCTCGTGCATATCAAGCCGACAGACAAGCTCAACCAGCGCCGAAGACGCACGCCTTACAGCCGCTTTTCATATAATAGCCATATATCAATTATTGTTCTTATTACTCCGTGCTCTATTATATGGACACTGCGGACCCTAGCGCCTCAATTCAAGCCATTTCCCTTTAAATGTTAAAAATATTTGTCAGACAGGGTCTCGCTGGCATCTCACCACTTGGCGCCATTTTAGGTTTACTTCGTAATTTCTCTTCAAATTTACCATCGTTAGCGAATGTCAGCAACGCCCAAGGGCGGCCTTTCCTTGACACTAAAGATTGATTCTCGCTTCCTCGGTTAAGAGGCCAGAAAGACTCAAAAGAATCACAATGAACTGGAGCTCTGCACTTCGCTCAAAGATACTATATTCATTGAGTAATTCTAGCTGCACCGCGCTCTTGGAGGATTGCATTGCATGTTCTAGATGCAACATTGAAGTGGACGCGTGCGGGGGTGCGAGAGCCAGAAGGTCGCTTTCATCGTAATCCGGTCGCATGGCCGCATGCTCGAATTGAAATTACGCAAGTTGCAGCAGACGGAGGACCAAGACTAACAGCCATTACGTGAAAGAAATACGAGATCGCATTCGTATTTGAATGTTGATACATAGCCCCTCTGCGCGTTATCACCTATCGCTGTCTGCTAGGGCCAACCTATTGGGCGTCCGGATTGGTGTCGCACAAAGCAAGGGCCTCTTTGACAGCCAGCTGCAACCAGAGCTTGTTTCTCGGCTCAACTGCAATAGAATATCAATTGCGCATGCAGCATTCTCCAGTCCAGTTGGGATTCATGAAATTAAGATAATTTCAGGACAAAAGAGCGAACACGAGCACCGCGCTCACACACCCGATTGAGATCTGCCTAATTCATTGGGAGGCTTAACTACTGAACAGTCTTGCCTCCACAATATAACGCCAACGAAGGCTGTGGGCCAGCGCGATACTCCGACGACCAAGATGCGCTTTATCGGGAACGCGCGCTCAATTGGTTTGCATTCAACAGCAGCCTAATATTTCCACTGGTGTTAAAACCCCTCAGATCACGCCAGAGTAGCTCTCCTGAATGCGCGTGTGGGCGTATTCTGAAGGATTAGACTTCGCACTCGGATTTAGCGAAATTAGTCTAGACGGTCCATTTCAAAGCGTGGCGTCTATGAAACTAGAAGTTAAGGGCTATATTTCTCGCGTATTAAGATGCGGCTGCCAATAGTCTCGCCGCAAGTTCCCTACCTATACTACAGAGTGTGAGCATGCTGCCAAATCATAACGGCTTGACTTTTACATTATGGGATTATGGATGGATTTATGTATCCCTTGCCTAAAAGAGGCGTCCCATTCTCAGCTTTAAATCATCTACCACCAGCTGCTCTGCAGGAGCCCGAACAAGCCTCTGGTGACTGGCGAAAATCAGGTCACAATCAACATTATACGAAGTACGAAGTAACCAATCTTATTAACTGCAGAAAAACGCTATGCCTTTATAATTACGTGCATTATGAGGTTAAAAAGTCACGCCTTCGAAGACAGCGTGCTGCCGCGCAAGAAGCCCATCTTCGAAAGCCTTGCGGTGTATATCCACATCCACGGAGCCCGGCGACAAAGCTCCCACGCCGTTGAGCAAGCCAGCCGCCGTCAAAAAATTATCATTTTTCTTGTCCAATCTTGTGCTCTCACATGTTGAGCTTGGCTTTGCTAAAGTCCATTTCTGGATGCTGTGTCTTGAACTTCTCAAACATATCCAGCTTTTTCTGTTCATCACTAGTCGGCAAGCCCATCTCCTTTTGCCGCTGATCAAACATCATCTTCTCCACCATGCCCCTCGTCTCGCCGTCCAAATCGCTCAGTTTTGAATTTTCGGGCTGGATTTTTGTCACATCGATTTTAGGATGATGAGTAAGGACGTGCGGCCACCATTCCTTCGCGTTTACTTTTTCCAGGTGAACCTCAACGGTCTTGCGGTCTGCGATAGACCAAGTAGCATCGTCGACATGGATAGCTTTAAAAAGAGTACCCTAAAGAACGAGTATTAAAACAATTTTCAGCATAATTTCGGCAAGTAAATCTCATAGTGAAATATAACGAACCTCCATGATCGGTTCCTGTCCTTTCAATGCAACCTTGAGATTGTTAGACTTGATGTCAACTATCAAATCTTTACCCCGTGTACCCTCCGGAACCGGGATCGCAATCTCGACTTCTTCAAGAGTTTGACTCCATTTGTACGGTAGAGCGCCCTGCTCGGCGTCTTCCTTTTCCTTCAACGCCTTGAGCTCTTCCGGGGTTGGATCCGGTGGGGCAGTAACGGTGGACATGGCGGGGCAGATTCGTAAGAGTTCGAATGCGACACTACAAGTTGATGGAGACCACGGCGCAGTTTCTACTTGACGGGGATCAAAGGAATTGTTTAGCTTCGCGTGATGGATACTGTCGACGTTGTAGAAAAGAACTCGCGATCAAGATGCGGATGCTTATTCGAAGCAGAAGATCTGAGAAATCCCAGCGCGCCTTCCTTTCGAAGGTTCTAGATGTTCTACAAACTCGCTTAGATTCAAGCTTGAATGAACCACGCGACAACACATTTGTTACCCCACAGTGTCATCCGACGGTAGACGCTTCGGCTCTCCACAGCCGAGGAATACTTCAGCTTTGTAATACTCCAATTGGCCAATGCCGCTAGACATCCAAATTCTAGAGTGACACAAGAGGAGGAATTATCCACAAAAAGTATTTCCCACTACATGTTTGAACCGAAAGGAAAGGAGGAACAATGACCGACGCATCCAACACCCGCTTCAATTCCGAAACAGAGTCCTGGGATCTGAACCCGGACGTCCAATCAGCAACCAAGTCCGCGCTATCATGTCTCCTAGAGCGGATCCCATCTTTATCCCTCGATAATGCTAATAGTAAGCTCTTACCCGTAAAATTCCCTTACAAAAGGTATCTGTGCTGAAAGGATTCTAGAGCCAAAAGTTTTGGACTTAGGAACGGGAACCGGTCTCCTATCCATAGCTTTATCTCCCTACGCCTCTCAGATCCTCTCCATAGATCCATCGACAGGCATGATCTCAGCCTTAGAAAGCAAACTCAAATCCGCAGATTCCCCTAAGAACATCACACCACTATGCGCACTCTTGAACACCGCAAATGATGATATCCTGCCGGATAATGAATCCGGGACCGGAAAACAACGATTCGACGTCATTGTTTCAAATCTAGTGATGCATCATATACCGGACCTAGAGCCCTTTATAAAACTCACCTACGACTTGTTAGCTCCCGGCGGCGTGATCGCTTTAACAGATTTTGAAAATACGGGGCCAGAAGCAAGGAGGTTCCACCCTGAAGATAAGATGGAAGGGGTAGAGAGACACGGACTCCTTAGAGCTGATATGGAGAAGATGGTGAAAGACGCTGGGTTCGTAGACGGTAAAGTTGAAGTAGCCTGGGTTATGAGGAAGCAAGTTGAGAGGTTTCCAGGGGAGTGGAAGGGTGGGAAGCCCAAGCAAGTAGCGTTGGAGAAGGAGGAAGATAAATGTCTTATGGATTTTAATTTCCTTGTGGTTATGGGAAAGAAATAAGTCCTGTTTAAGCCAATGCATACGTAAAGGATAGGATTGGTTTAATTTTGTATCCACGGTGCACGCTAAATACCTATGGGCGTGGTTTACGGGACTGCTTGTAACCGGGACCTCTCATATTTCAAGTAATACCAATTTCTACGTTAAATCTCATACTGTACGGGAAAATTACCCCGAAATAATATTTGAGTGTTTAATCGCTTGACAAATATTTGTCAAGCGATTAAACACTCAAACATCTATGCACGCAAATATCTGGGAATGAAAATTGATAGCCAAATTATATGCTTCCACCAACAATCAAAACGATAGCAGTAAAATGCAGCGAGTAGTTTTAATCCTGCCTGGAGAAGCCGAATAAAAAGGCACGAAAACCACTTCATGTCCTAAGTACGAATATCTGCGAACGATTTATATATCCAAAAAAAAAAAAGAAAAAAGAGCAGTCTATGCATTTGTTAATTAACAAGAAGATGTAACAGCTAATAGTATATCCTCGAGGATTGATGAAATAGAGAGGAAGAAAAGTGTATGTGTGAATGGAATGAAAAAGAGAATATAAAAAATAAACATTAACAAAATGGTACTAAAGTGAATGTAAGTAGTAAGGATACCAGCCTAATGAAAGGCAAAGTTCAAGTAAGATGAAAACGGGATATCAAATATATCTTGAAAGGAATGAGTGTGTACAAATGAAAAAAAAAAGCTACTATTTTCGCCGACGCGTCTGATTTACGAGACCGGGTTTCCCGGTGACAGCAAATGACTACCCGCGAAAACCAGAATCACACATTTTATTTTGAACAAGAGAAATGAAAAAATAAGGGAAGAGAAGAATAGAAGAGGGGAGGGCAGTCTCGTGAACCAGACGCTATTTAAAACGGGTATAAGGAATCAGAAAGTGAAGGAAAAACAAAAGTCCAATAAACGCCAAAATGACAAATGAAGGTCGTAAACGACGTTAACAAAAAACACAGAAATTGCTTCAAAATGAATGTCTACCGAGGTATCCAAGACTCAACCAAGTTACCTTTTCTAGTCCTTGGTTGTGGGTTTACCCTTGACATCAGTTGCCTCCGACCTGATACTCTCGGTATCATCGCCAGCCTCTTGTTCCGCTCTCCTAGCCCGAGCGCCCTCCTTGAGCTTCTCCCACCTATCGCGGTATTTACCAACAACCGTCTTGAGCTTGTCGTTCTCTTTTAGAATTTTGGTTTCGTGCTGTCTTAACCTTGCGATTTCGGCTTGTAGCTCATCTGCTGTTGGGTTCTCGGAGAGAAGCGAAGGCGCAGGCGATAAAGCTCTAGGTTTCGAGGCTGACGGGAGTGGCGAAAGACCTCTTGATTTTCCAGATGGGTTCGGGGAGGTTGCACGATTAGATTTTGTTGGCTTATCATCATCGAAATCCTTTGGAAACCCACTTCCGAAACGAGGGGTTTTCGGTGGCTCGTACTCGTCAACAGCAGGCCTTCCTGGAAGCGTGAGAGTTCTTGGAGCTAATCTTGGGGTCGAGGGCATGTCAAGGTCCGCCGCTCGGTCTGGAAGCGTCAACACTTGAGTTTCTGTCTTTCCGCCCAATTTCAGCGGCTCTCTCGAACGTCCGAAACCTCTCAACTTTCCGCGATCAGTGTCGAATGAATCTAATATCGGACTATTGTGATTCGTATCCTTCAAAACCTGCAGAGATTCTCTCATCTTGGCAGCGTTTACCTTAGCGCTTGTTTCGTAGGTGTGAAGTTTGTGTGACATGATATCAGTGAGTTGCCTCAGTTGTGTGTTTTCGAGCTCCAGCTCCTCTCGAGTCTTATTGTTGACCGCTGGTCTATCAGTGGTTTTCGAGTTGATAGCAGGGGTAGTAGATGCCGCTTCAGTCTTTTCCCCGGTTGCTTGTTGGTTTCGTGTCAGAATACCAGCATACGACATGGTTCCACCTGTCGTTGGTACAACATAAAAACTCTCGGCGGCACCCTTCTCAGCGACTGCTTTTCTCAGTGCGGGGTCCATACTAGACATATCTCCATCTAACGGTAAGCCAGCAAACGCGAGAGGGTTTCCCACGGCTTCTATGTATTCCTCGAACTGGCTATAAAATTTGGTAAATGCCTCATCCTTCTTCTGTGGTGGATTCGGGCTGATGCTTCTCTGTGACGAGTCGTATTCTTGCACAGCCGGTCTGATGGGTCCTTCGCTAGGGGCGTTACTGTCTTTGAAAGCGTCGAAAGGAAGAGCTTCCCTGGGACCGACCACAGGACTTGTGGCACCTGCCGATTTTCTTCGTTCTTTCCTCGGCGGAGCACCCAATAATACCGGACTGTTCCCTCTGACGGTCGTCCCTCCAGCACTCGCAGCACGAGCACCAGGCTCCGGCTCTCGAACCTGCAAGAAATTTCTGTCACTGCCAGTGGTAGCCGGACTCCGGCCCCTAACCGGGGAGCGGATACCTCTTGCATTGGCAAGTTCGTTCGCTAGAGCAAAGGGATTCGGAGAGGGGATAACAGGACCGTCTCGCATGGAGGTATATGTGAGAGTCTGAGTGGTAATGGAGGTTGGAGACGGGAGTGGTATCGGCGGTGGTGCCACTTTCATTGTACCTGAAGGATGAGTAGGATTGTCGGATGTATTCGGCGTTGTCGGGGTCGAAGGCTGGAAAAACATCTTTGGCTTCTCCAGTTTTGGAGACTCGGGTTTACCACTTTCAGGACCGAACAGTGGTGGAGGACGGTGTTTCGGGGACGTAGGCGGGGAAAATGTGGTTGCTGTTGTTGTGACCGGCTTGGCCATTGTGGATTCTTTGCTGAAGGAAGTCTGGTTTGGAGGAGGAGTCGGTGGAGTCTGGACAGTCGACGCCAGCAATCTGGACGACAGATCTCTATGGTGCTGCTGGAGTAATGCGAGAGTTCGAAGAGCCTGCGGGTTTCGAAAAGCAGAATGACATGTTAGCGTGTTTCAAGTTTGAAGCCTCAAATGTCATTTAAATGAAATTACTGTGCTGACCAGCTTGTGAACGCCCTCGCCAAAAGATACAAAATTGGTAAAATATGCCGTATGATAAGGGGCAGATGAAGAGGAAATGGGAGTAGTAGTGGAGGACTATACAGATATTATGATGATCAGACTTTTTAACGTGCTAGACCAGCAACCTTTAATACAGAAAGACTAGATCGAGGCGTGGAGGTGGTTTTATGGCCGGGTCCGAGATCTTGGGACGACTCGGCACCAGTTCAAGCCACGACCAACACCAGACAGGCAGGGGTTTTCGCTACCAGGCTGGATTGGAGAATGCGCGAAGCAGGTGGTGCACTGTGAAACAGCTGAAATATGCGAAATGGAAAAACTAACCTCAGGGTCCTCGGTTTCCTTTTCAGCCTTTCCGAATTCTTCGGCGGCCTCCTTGTGTTCTTGTGAGGCGAGCTTGAAATTGTGGAGCGTCTGCTGGTGGGTGGCCTTTGAAGCGTGTGCGTGAGCCTAGATGATATGGCGATATCGTTGTCGCACGTTAGTTCCACTGCTTCACATGGGCTTCCGGATGTCTCTGTCTCGCTCTCTCGCTTTTCGCTCTCCCTCTGATGCTAGAAAGGAATGTTACGTACCCTTGTGAGAGGTGCGGCTTCCATGGTCGTTCTATTTCTCTTTTACGCTCTTCGCTTCAAAGGGTAAAGCGTTCAAGAAGGGAAACAGAGGGGACGTTGGTATCTTGAATTGGAAATTCCTTCCTCCTTAATACATGTCTCTGCGGAGCAGAACACTAGAATAACGATGTATCTTCTCGTGCGGAGTTAATATCTCGGTCGATTCTTAGCTCAACCAGGTATGGGTATTCCCCCGTTGAACGAGAATTTGGGAGAGGATGCCGAGCGTGTGGGCAGGAAGTTTGTAGAAGGTATGCTGTGCCGCACGAGGATCGCGCAAGAGGAGGAAGTTAGCTCGGTCCAGCGAGCCTGTTCGAAAAGTATCGAGTCAGTCGGATAGATCCTTCGGATCTTTGCTTGTCGGTAGAGTTTGATCAGAACGCTCTTGTACTTTTTTTTTCTGCACCAGCCAGGCACGAGTGATATCGAGGTGCGGAGGAGGAGGAGGGCAGCTCGGATAATCAACGGGGTCGGTTGATATTTGCCTCTCTTTAACCTTTCCTTGCAACTGCAGTTGTGTGCGAATAGAAGGAAACAAAGAACGAACGCCCTGAAAGCGATGGGGGTTCCCTTGTCAAACTGAGCGATATCTCTCGAAGCCTCTTCTTTCTATGCGCTCTATCCAATGCGACTGGGCGGGGAGGACAGGCAGACGGGCGCCTTTTATTATCCCCTCGCAAGGTCTCTCTCTTTCTTCGCGGGCACAGTTCAAGCTCTGCAACACAGCGCCAAAGGGAACCGTTCGAACATACGAAGACCGATCGCCGCAGGAAGCTTGAAAGCAGGCAAAGAACCGAGAGAAGCAAGAAGCAAAGCCAGACGATGTGTTTATAATTTAATCGGAAACAGACGGCGGCGCGGGGCAGCGGAGGAGGTTGTAGAGGAAAAGGATAATTTTAAATACGTTCGCGCAAGCCGGGCAAGAGTCGTGAGAATTTTTTACAGAGAAGAGAGTTATTCTTCTTCACGTCTCCGACAGCGAGAGGAGCACCGGTCAATAAGACGGTATGACTTCGTCACCTTTTGCTTTTTGGCCTCTCGAGGACCTGGGTGCCCGCACTATGCTATGCGTGTTTAGGGGAAAAGGGTAAACGTTCGGACCCGAACCGTCGGCGCCTCGAAGACAAGCAGCCTGCGATTCTGACTGGTCAGACTTCCAACTGGCTGGGCTGACACAGGTCCTCCGAACAATGTCGATTGTTCGCCTTCTCCCAAAACTGATTCGGCGGATCCGCCTTCGCAAACAATATTACAAAGTATAACCCAACTGGTAAGCAACGAGGGGGAGTGCGCACGAGTTTGGCTAGCTCGCAGCAAAAGTCACGGGGAAACAGAGCGGAATTTCAAATTGGAGATAGTGGGAAAAATAGAAAACAAGAATAGAGAGCGCGCGCACTCACCTTCTGACAATAGCGATATCTAACAAGATCGTGCGAGTCGAAGAAGAGGTTTTGAGAGCCCAACCGAATGCGGTCTGTCTTTGTCGCAGAGTTACCCCGGACAAGGTAAAACTGATAAAGCGTTGGTCGTTTTGTTGCTTCGAAGGGGCGATTCGGGATGATACAGCACAGTAACGACGTCTGGATGTTGGAAGCAAGAAGGACAAAAATAAAATAAAAGCTATCGAGGGAATCCGGAGAAAAAGAGGCTGTATTCCTGTGTTATTATGGTGTCAACCAACGATTCATGAACATGGCATGACCTGGCTCTACTGGGTAAAGCTGAGGGCGCCATAGGCAGCTACGTAACGTAGCTCAAATCGCCATGAAATTGGCACCTGCGGTTTTCCCACAGCTTAGTTTTAAGCGCCTGAGCTAGACAACGCCTTCCGAGGGCCGCCAAACTAACAGATGTCCAAGCCGAGTGGGGTCTATCTCGGGAACTTTTTAACAAGAAAGAACTGTTGAAAGGCGTGTCAGTGTGCTATACTGTCCTTCACCGGCGCCGTGCCTTTTAACACGAACTCTTTCTAGAGCGATTGTTGGAGGTGTGCAACTTCTTTTGTTTCAACGAAGGCTATAACACGCTTCCACGATCGAGACGCTCGGCTTTGCACAAAAAAAAAAAAAAAAAAGGTCACCACGCGATAGTCGACATGCAACTGACACTATTCTAAGTGCTGATATTGCGTATATCAAGATTCAGCCAACATGAACATTCAAATCCAGCCGATAAACCACTCCCAGCCTGCAGAATCCATCTGCTAGATAGTCGAAATTGCCACAACCGATTCCTTATTTTCCATTCGCTCACAACCCTGATCCTTCCGAATACAGCCAAAGTTTTCATTGTTCGTCCGAAGAAGAAAAAGTCCGAGAGGTCACAATAGTCCCAAATGCTCAAGGGCCACTCATTCCTTCCAAACCATGTCTGCAAATTGGACCTCGTCCCCCTCCGTGAAATAAGGATTAGAAACAGATCCTCGCTCAGCCAATCGAAGGCTGCAAAGTGCGGGCGGCAACTACCCCTGTCTGCACACCAACGGGATCTCCACCGGGTTCCTGGAACCACACCACGCATGCAAGTCATGGGCTTCGACCAATGATGGACGGCGGTGCTAAGCGCTGAGCAATCCCTTTTTTCTGACAAGCTTGTCAGACTTCCACTCAGGCCAGCGAGAGGAATAGAGTTGGTTTGGATGTTCCAGCCGAAATAATGAAATAAAATAGAAAAAAACGAGGCCAGTCGACCGTCGGACCGTACCTTCGGATTTATAATTCCTATATACGTGTGACCTTTGCCTCTTCACTTTTCTTGCGTGCCCGGTGACCTGAAAATAGGATTGTATGAGAAGAGCTTGCAAGGCTTATATCTCCGTTTGAGACACCGAGACGCAACCTCGCGTCTTGTTTTTCTGTTCGGTTGTAGTTTCCAACCTAACAAAAAACGTCACCGCACAGCATCGTTTAAATTTATCGATTCTTGAAAATGTGTTCGCTGCGGAACGCTCAATTGCTATCTAGGCGCTGCTTCGATTTATCAACCCGATCTTTCGCCAGCTGTTGGAGGCAGAGTTTGTGCGCAGATAGGGTTACCTACCACGTTCACGTTTTAGACTTGTTGCAGAAGCTTCTATCCATAGTTCTCCAATTGCGAATGCAGCGTTTAGTCTCGCAACGGAGCTATCTATTTACGCACCATGGCGAGAGCAATCGAGTTGGAATGGCTGATACGGCATTGAACGCGGCTGTGCGACGTGTGTTTCTCGTTTCTGTGATTGCTGAATGACAAATGCGTGGTAAAAGCCCGGGAATGGAAAGTGTTAGGTGTTTATGCGGAGAAATTTATGCGGTAAATGTTTTGGATCGAAAGTTCAATGCGCGAAACATTCCCCGAATTTTGAAGTTTTACCAAACATTCGATTAAGTCACTGGACCGGTGAGACTGAAAGACCTGGTTATAGGCCGTCTTTATTTGTCTCAAAAATTCACCTCTCTCGAAAATAATCGGAGCGTTGGACATGTTCGCCTCCCACGAACTATCGGTGTGACGAAATCTAAATACCCCGCGTCAGACAATTCAATTAATTAAGCGATAGTTAAAGTGTGGTTAAATGATATTTTATTTGTGCTAGGTAGTCTCGTATTAAGAAGCTTCAGCAGGGCTGATGTGCTAGGCTGTAATGCGATTCCATCGACAGGTTATACAAAACACTTTTAAAAGTGGCGCGTGGTATGTTATGAATACATAATAATATATTCAGCACCTGCCTAAGCTTAAGGATGTGCACTTGAGTTTGAGGTATTTCGTAAATATTGTGAACCAGGAAACTTCTCCTTAACACGAGGAGGAGGAGGAGAAGAAGTGTATTTCTCTTCTAGCACGACGAGATCCTAGTGAGCGGACATTGTCATATATATGACATATATGGATTGATTTAGAAGAATTGAAGAGGTATCTACCAACGCTCCCAAAACATCTAGGCTCATAGCTCGACTCAAAAAGTGGAACCGGTATGTGGTTAACCAAATATCGTGCTAACATACCAAGACTTACAAGTGTCTCATATGTGACTTTGCAAAGTCGCATGAGACAGCAGGTACTGGAACAATAATTCTATCCAAATCTTTGGATATAAAACTAGCTCTAGTACCTATGCTGTAACATTCCTAGGTGACCAACTAGCCCAAAAATTGTTTCCTCTGCTCCGCCATAGAAGAATTTGCAGATATATCCTAAATTGAAATAAAACACCTTCGAATTATATCAACATCAATATTTTAGAACTCTAGCAGAGACTCGAGCAGAGATATCTCTAACGATGTGCGTCATAGAAATCATAGAATGCACAACCTGCAAATCCAAAAGAACCGCCAAAGCATCCGCCTGTTTCGAGCAATCCAACTACGCCGAAGAATTGTTCAACCCAGACGATCTATTCGAAAACCTGCTAGCCGGAGAAACAATCGCCATGCCGTTTGATGCAGAGATGCAGTTCGATACAATGATGTTGATCATAAAGGGATGCGAATTGCTAAAGACTGTATGGCTGGATTCAGAGATCGAGCAATGTGAGAATTGTTATCGGCGGATGTTATTGGCTACACAGAATACAACAAATTAGGAGGTTGATGTGCCTAGATCCGAGAGATAGTATACATGGTGACAAAGTGTAGTCAATGAGATGACGTGGTGCAACTGAAACAGATTTAGATAGAAACAGGTTGCCGTAGTCTCGCGAAGTCGTATTATTCCTTGTCCAGAAAGGTTGCCCAGGTTTTATGTTCGTAATTGACGTTCCACCTTGCCGGGTCAACGTTTCCAAAATCGTGAGCGCTTTCTATAAAACAGAAGCGTCAGTATGCTTAAATTAGACTGGTACTGTAAATCAGATACTCCAAAGAGCAATCTCTGGGAAATCAACTAGAACGGCGTCATAGAGAGTCTCTTACCTTTCTTCCCGTCTTTTCTCGTTCCTTAGAAACACGAGGTATGGGTCTTCCTCGCGGACAACCGTCAACCTTCCTTCAACTTTAACCCAAAATCTCACTTCTTCAAATTCAACCATTCCACCATTGACTTCTAGTTCTTTCACCCCTTGTCCATCACAATCAGCCCAAACTACATCCTTAGTCCCAGGAAACATATCCTCTAACTCTTTTGGTAGATTGAGGGTTTGTTTCCATCCGACTTGAGTTAAAGGGTACACCGTTTGGAGTAGCTCCTTATATTTTGAAACAGGGAGTAGAGCAAGGTAGTCTTTGAAATTTGCTTTGGATATGTATTTGTATTCTGCGTTGAAGCTTTGGGTGCTTATTGCGCAGAGGGCGGTGTAGATTGTTATATCCGCGTGTATTTTGCTTTTTTCATTGTTTTCGTGAATCTGATCGACCCTCAAATCATTGGTTTTACTAGTAGTGATACTTATATTCGTATGTTCATCAGGAGGGTAATTCGGACAGCTGTTTGTTGTGTATCCGAGGGATGCTTGCAATCTTCGAAAAGCTGGGATGAGGATCGTTTTCGGATTCGCGTTTGCATTGTGTGATAATCGACTGCGTTTTCGCCAGTCGGGTTGTACCCTTAGGTCGTGATAGTCTACTTTGATATTTCTGATAAGGTGTCTGTAACGGGGCGCCGGGAGGGGCGGGTGGGTGGATGGCGGTGGTACGGTCCGTATGGCTTTTAGATGGGGATAGGGGACATTTGGGAGGTTTTCTGCTGACGGTTGATAGAGCCACCCTCTGTTTTTTTTATAATATCATAAACATTTGAATCACACGATAGAACGATTCTCTCGATGGTAGATAGGGATAAATCTCCAGGTTATTTCAAGGGAAGGATGGTGCTTACGGTCCGTTCGCTGCCGCCTCTCTATAGTTGAAACGAAACGTCTCCCAGGGCGCGGTATAATCAATTGTAAAAATGACCTCATCGTCCGAACTCCACTCTTGGGCTTTCAGGTGGATTAAAAATGTGTTTTCTTTGTAGAATATTTCCGTAGCCTCGTCGTGTATTTGTCGGTTCACGCGAAATATGGCGAGAGGTGCCTCCGTTTTTACGTATTCTGGAAAACCGTAGGTGTAGACCATATGTTCCTGGAATGATTCATTAGGGTTGACTATTAAAAGGTGGCGGTAGATTTCATCGCGAATTTCGCGGGGCAGGAGGAGGAATCGCGATTCTCGGGACGGTGATTGGGATTCATCAACCGGTTGAGGACTTTTGGAACGTTTGAGTTTGTGAAATAATTTCATCGTATGCATAATATTGCTGCTAAATTGTACAAGCATCAATGTCTTGGAAAGAAAGAAAGAGGTTCGAATACAATTTTCTGTCTGTCTATGTGTCTACGGGTCATGAGATTGTTATATCTTGGAGTTTGATCCATTTTGTGCTATTTGGTCGACGATGCGACGCAGCCGACAATAAGGTGGGCCGAGTGGGCCACGATATCAACTTGCGCAGCAGGAACGGATTACATCTTGACCGGGGCTGATATCATTTTGCGCTTTGTGTTTTCAATATCTTCAGGCCCATGTACCATTTATACATTCTCGAAGTCCAAAAAGTCGATTTCAGGATGGAGATAGAAGCGATACTCAAGTGATCAACTAATTAATCAATGCGAACAGTCAGGTCTCGAAGGACCGGAACACGGAAGCGAAGGGTGGCCGAGTCCTGACCCGAGGACCGCGAAGCCCCACGTTGTGTTTAGCCGTGCCTGAATATCTCTCATGATATGAGAATGGACCAACGACAAGATTTTTGGCAGCTGTTTCCAGGGATGATGGGCATCTCGGGCCGTTGCCTGGAGATGGCACCTGGTCGAACAAGCATAGAACGATCGTAGAAGCGTGAAAGGAGCAGGAACGAAACATACGCAGGATATCATCTAGCGGGCTACTCCAGCACCACGAGAGGGAGGAAGTTGGTTGCGATAGTGCGCTCTTGCGATTTCAACGAAGTGTGACTGTGGGAAGGAAGCTGGGCGGAGAAGGCACAGTCGGCATATGCAGTCTCTGCATTGCGCATACATAACATTATCCACCGCCATCACCATCCCACAGCTAGTACGTATGGATGGATGAATGGATGCATCGGATCGTACAGCCCAGTGCGAAGAAATAGTTCGTTTGCTGCAAGGCTGCCGTCGCCCGTTTCACAAGGCTTCTGGGCCGTCGAACGGTGTCCAGCCCAAACGTCAGCCGTTTCCACCATAATAATACCGGACCGCATTATACCACCGTCGACAAGGCATCTTGTTCCCGTTTCTCAGCCGAACACACCCTTCCTTCTTCCCTTCCCTTCTCTTCCTTTTACATGCCCTCTGGCTTTCCATCTCGAAGAACGAGGTTTGGTTTTCGGGCGATATACTCCGGTAGACCGACCGGCGAAGCGAATCGTTCGGATGATATCACCCTGCCTGATCAACTGACAGCTTAAGCTTCCGCCCAGGATTCAACCTACTCTCTTCAATTCCCGAACGCCCTCTGCAAATATTTCTTTTCGTACCGTCATAAACAGTTCAGGGTCGTACAGTTCGAAATCATAAGCTAGCACATCAAGTCTGAGGAAAGCCTCGTCCCGGCGGAGAGATCTGTGCTCTCTCACCATAGCCCGCACCGCAATCATGGCCGGTTCCACGACATCGTTGACCCCGTCGAACGCTTCCATTCCGTCAATTACTACTACCATATCTGCTCCCGAAGGTGGCCCTTCCTCGTCTCCGATCTCGCGAGTCATCTCCAAAGCGAAGAGGAAAAAGTCTTCTCAAAACCTCAAAGTCGAGCCTGATAACCAGTCCTCGCTAAGCCTGTCTTCAAACGACAATGCGTCCCTCAAAAGTGGCAGCACCAGCTACATCGACAAGATTCGAAAGCGGCGAGCCGAGAGAAAAGAACGGAAAGAAGCCCTCGAAAACGGCTTATCGATAGATAAGACTTCCAAGAGTCGACGGAACTCCATCACGGGCAGTCTTGAAAGCGAAGTTTCAAATGACGCCGAACATGATCCGTAAGCTAACCAACCTTCTCGCTTCCTTCTCCCAACCTTATATTACTATTTCGTATATCGTACCGCTAGCTTTCGGGTTCCCAAGCCTCGACCTGCCCAAAATTATGGGCTGAAGCAGTTGGGACCTGAGATTCGGTTCCCTCTCCCCCTCTATCGTCCCCCGAATCTGTCCACAAGGGGACCCTTGACCTTTTTGTCGGGGCTATACTTAGATTTTGTCTCTCGTCCCTGACATTTCCTAGATCTCCCCCAAGATCTTGAAACTATCTCTACACCATCCACCTCATTATTTTGCTTAGAGTTTTGCATCATTTTTCATTTCCCATCTGAATGACTTCCCGTCATTCATTCTGGCCGATATCATAGCAATTGTTCTGGCTAACATTCAAAAATGATGGAAAGCAGCATCTCCATTACCTTCGAACCAGGTCTTGTTGCGCCGGAGCCTGGCTCTAAGTCACTCGCCAGCACGGCCACCTTCCCAATCAGCATATCAACCTCGATAGAAGACCCGTCGCTATCCTCACGATCCGCTCAATTGCAAGTGACCCCAGACGGCAGACCAATCCGTCGCGCCACATCCCCAGCAAATTCAACCGGTTCACGAGATAGTTCACCAACGCCTGGTGGCTCCCAAACACCAACCCTCGCATCTGGTCTTATTATAGGGAACATTCTCGGGATCAAGGGTAAAAAGCGCTCCGATAGCACCACAAGCAACGCGTCGGCGTCGGGACCCGAGGATGCAACAAATCCCCGCTCCGTTCCATTGCTGCAACCTTCAGCAGAAACCATAGCGCCTACACTACCAACCAAACCAGATACAGTTGTCACTCCTCCAACCCCTATAGAGCCCCCTGCCTCTGCTGCTAGCACAATTATTACCAGAAGGGCGAGGGGCAGTAGCATCAGCAAGCTTCCCAGTAAATTATCTCAATCTTCCTTCCCTGAAGATGGGTTCAAGCCACTCACCCCTACCATCGAAGTCCCCACTCCACAG
This sequence comes from Dactylellina leptospora, assembly GCA_036971365.1. NCBI lineage: Eukaryota > Fungi > Ascomycota > Orbiliomycetes > Orbiliales > Orbiliaceae > Dactylellina > Dactylellina leptospora. The sequence continues at coordinate 450,937 of JAJTUC010000020.1, read as the reverse complement.
CAAACACCGACCGCCGGAACGAGCAATGGCGGAAATGCCGCCTCTGGTTTCTTTAGTAATATGTTCTCCGCTGCCCAAACCGCTGCTTCGCAGTTGAGCAATACCATTGCCAACACTTCGCTAGCGCCCAGCGTAAAGGGGAAGAAGTCGGAACCCGGAACTATCAACACAGGATTAGCGAACTCTGGGGCTGACTCTGGAACCTCACAACCCGCGACGCCCGGTAAGACGAACTCCGCTGACGAAAAGGAACGAAAACCACTCGCGGTAGAAACTCTAGGACAAGGAGAGCTGAGTTTGGGATCTCTGGGAATCACAACACCGGCCACGGGGGATATTCGGAAACGACGGAGCAGACCAAATAGCACAGCCGATCTCGAAATGCCCGAACCCGCGGTTTTACACGGCCTAGGGCTCATGGGAGATAAAGAAGAGGATATCGGGCAAATTCCCAAATCCGCGGGCGGGATTTTGGGCGAAAAGTCTTTCGATACTGTTATTTACGATGGTCCTCTCGGTACCCCGACACAAGTGCAGCTGAACAATGAGGACGGAGGGATAATCGGCCGACAACGCTCCGACAGCACGAAATCCATACTGGGACGACGCGGGAGCCGGAAGAGGAGAGAAAGGGGTGCTAGTGCCACCACTCAGGGTAGCGATACTCTCTCTCCACCGGTGATCCGATCATCTGCGACTTTCGCTGCCGCGAATCATAGAAGGAACAAGGACTTCCACACGTTATTCAAGAGCGTCCATCACGATGATCATCTGATCGAAGACTATGGCTGCGCTTTACAGAAGGAGATTCTGCTACAAGGCAGGATGTATGTCTCGAACGGACATATCTGCTTCCACTCCAACATTTTTGGTTGGGTTACCACACTTGTTATCTCGTTTGACGAAATCGTTGCTATCGAAAGAAAGATGACGGCGCTGGTTATTCCAAATGCGATTATGATCCAGACATTGCATGCCAAGAACGTCTTCGCATCGTTTATTTCGAGAGATTCGACTTACGATTTGATTTTGGGAATATGGAGGACTATTCACCCCAACCTGATTGATACATTGAACGGAACTCGATTAGGGGATAAAGATGAAGCAGTCAGCGAAGGTGTGGAGGAAGACGATGAAGATGGGAGCGAATACGGGGATGATGATGACGAGGACTACGATAGTCTTGGGGACGACGAAGATGATGACGTTGCTCCAGGTATCGAAGCGCCGGCTACGATCAAATCGATATCGAAGAAGAGTTCGGCTGGAGTTGGACTCAGTGTTTCACCAATGGGTGCAGTTAGCGTAGTGGATGCAGGTGCCGGTGGCTCGGATTTTCCCGGTCCCAGTACCCATGCACCCACGACATGCGGGGACGAAGCATCGCATCTTGACCGCGCGCTTTGTGACGAAATTATCAACGTGCCGCTTGGGAAAGTTTACTCCGCTATGTACGGTGATGGATCATACACTTTCCTTATGCGATTGCTCTCCGAGGATTGTAAAGTTGAGCAACTATCTATCCCCAATGACGCTAAATGGGGAGACTCGCCAGAATATCCTGGCAAGAAGGCACGTATGTTCAATTATATCAAGCCATTGAACGCGAGTATCGGACCCAAGAGTACAAAATGTTTGATCACGGAGGTTGTCGAACAGGAGGACATGGAGAAGGCGATTACCGTTGTGACCTACACGCAAACTCCTGATGTCCCTAGCGGTGGCGTGTTCAAAGTGCTCACTCGGACGTGTTTGATGTGGGGCGAAGGGAATACGACAAGACTTGTGATGAATTGCACGGTTGAGTGGAGCGGCAAGAGTTGGATCAAAGGTATGTCTCTCATATTTTCTGTTCACGGTGTCTGAGCGTGTGTGCTGATTGCTGTGCAGGACCGATTGAAAAGGGTGCCAATGATGGACAGGTCGGATATACCAAAGATCTTACGAATGCCCTTAGACGTGAGTTCGCATCTAAGAAACCGGTTGCGATCGCTGGTGGCAAAGGAAAGAAGAAGAGGAGAGGAAGCAAAGACGCCACATCTACGACTGCGACCACAACATCCGCACCCACCATATCCGCTGCTGCATCCGCGGCGCAGAAATGGGGCATCCTCGCGCCGGTTATGGAACCTGTAACTTCTATTTTCGGGGAATTTGGCGCAGGGATACTCGTTACCCTTGTCGTTGTGTTATTTTCGATGAGTATTTCGAGGGCTATATGGGGTGATGTGAGAGGTTACGATGGGGGGTTGAGGAAGAGTGAGAGGGAGATTTTGAATGAGATGTGGATGAGGGAGGAGGCTGGATTGTGGGAGTGGTTGGAGGATCGAGCTGGGATTAACGAGGCGTTGAATATTGATGAGAGGATCGGAAGACGGTTTGCAAGGGAGGGAAAAGGGATGGAGGAACGGATTGAACGACAAAGTGGGGGGTTGAATCCGAAGATGGTGGAGAGACAGGTGGATGAGGCGATCAGGGTTACTGAGGAGCGTCTGGGGGTTTTGAAGAAAGTTAATGAGGAGAGGAAGGGGAAGTTTGCGGCGGCGTCAACGGGTGGGTGTGGATGTGGGAAGAAGGTTGGTGGAGATTGTGGGTGTAAGAGCGCTGGGAAGGCTTGTACCTGCGGAGCAGATTGTAAATGCGGGGGCGCTGGGGTGAAGAGTTCCACGGGTGGATGCGGGTGTCAGAGTTCTGGGAAGCCGTGCACCTGTGGAGCGAACTGTTCATGTGGAAGCGGTGTTAAGAACTCTCAAGGCGGATTAAAGGGGTCCGTAGAAGGATGTGGTTGCAAGAGCTCTGGGAAACCGTGTACCTGTGGAGCGAGCTGCTCTTGTGGTGCCGGTGGTGGGTTGAAGAGTGCTGGAGGGGAGGGATGTGGGTGTAAGAGTGCTGGTAAGGCTTGCAGTTGTGGGAAAAGTTGCTCTTGCAGTGGTGGTCATGGGCATAAAAGTTCTGGTACGGGGATCAAACAGGAGCTTTGAAAAGTTTTGGGGCTTTGAGAGATAACCGTGGAGATCGGTTTAGCTGAGCATTGTTCTTTTGCGGTATCTTGTACCCTTTCGGCATTTGATATTGGCGGGTTTTCTTCATTTCTTTGATCATATTTTTGACAACTTGAACTATGTTTTGGAACTGTGGGCAGATGTTGGCGTTTTCAATTATTCCGTTCTCTTTTGTTTTGTGGATTCTTACCTATAGCATTACCTTACCTAGTTGACCTGCCGTAGTTAGTCATCGGCTGGACAAGTTTTGTTTGAAAAATACAAGAAATAAGTTTTAAGATTGATATTAAGGCATTCCTTTAATATTATAGAACTATGGAGTGGTATGTAATAGATGTAAATTCATGAATGGTAGAGCGTGTGGTGAAATACCCACTTTTAATCATTACTTTGGTCTACAAATATAACTATGGAATCCTTTGTTATTTTCAAAAAGGAAAAAAAAACCATCAATCGCGAACTTTAATAGGAAAAACGAGGCCTGAACACCATACACACATCATTTGCTATCACCGCTCCCATATCATATCTCCACTGTTGTAAAAAGTATGATTGCCCGCCTGAAAAATCCAAAATGTTTGAAGCCAAAAGAAAAACCTGAAAGTCAAACAAAAACTCGAAGTGGTGAAGCCTAGGGACTTTCGAGGAGTAGACATGCTAGTCGAACCATCTAAGTAATGACAGAGTGGGAGTATAGTTTATAATCCCATGGTGTAGTCGTGTTCGATGCCTGGTGTAACACTTGCCATGAATTTAAGGAAGACGACGAGGTATTGGTCGACCTGGAGAGTCATGTATTAGTATACTATAGCGCGGCAGATGTAAATATGAGTGGGAAAACGTACTCTGATGGCTTCGTCGTCTGATTTGGCGGTCGAGCTACGATCGGCTTTCCCTTGCTGATCGGTTTCTTCCTCCTTAGCTTCCTCCAAAGTCTTAGAATAATCGATTTCTTCCCATTCACGTTCTTCTTTGCTTTCCCCACCGCTTTCCGCGCCTCTTTCGGCTTCTAATTCCCGTCTCTTCTTCGCTTTCGCGGCGGCGTTGGCGCGGTCGAGAAGGAGTCTCATTACGCTGGCGTGTTTGCAAGGGTGTACGGATGGCATTCTTATGTTACCTTCGAGGAATGGGAAGGGCTCGACTGTGACGGTTTTCTCTTTATAGTCGCCTACTATGTCTTCCATCATTTGGTCCCAGGATAGTGGGGAGCCCGTGGCGCCGTCTTGGCCTGTTAGGAAGAGACGGGGGGTGGAGTAGTAGGTTGAGTAGGTTATGTAAAGGGTGTAGCTTCGTAACGGGCTAGTGAGGGTTAGAATGAGAGACGAAAGAATAGTAATGTAAGAGCTTACGTTTTGGTGTCGTCTCCATCACGGATTATTGCTTCGGAGTCATCTTCCTCGTCTTCCATGTCACCTATGCTCTCTGTGTCGTCGTTTTCTTCCACACGACCTTTATCGTCGACGGTTTTGACATCTTTGGTTGTCGAGGCGGATTGTTCTTCGGTTTTTGTGACGCCGGTGCTTAACCAGCCTTCGTCGTCACCGCCGTCGCCTGTGGCACCTTCAACGACACGGTCGTTCAAACCGGCGGACCCTGCGAAGTTGTCGTCGAGTCGACGGTGGCAGGGGACGCCTTTTGTGACTAAGAATTGCTTATCGGGTGGGAGGTAGGATTTGGCTTTTCCGGGAGATGCGGCGGACCAGGACCATGTTGGGAACTTGTAGACGAGATATTCTCCTGCCGCGACGAATTCTTCTGGGGTGAGTTTACCGTCGGCGAGGAAGGAGGTTGTGTGTGTTGGAGGGGTTATTCGGTCGCGGAGGTCGGAGAAGATGGAGCGGACGGTGGCTGCCATGCTGGATTTTGGGAGTTTGGAACGGTAGTAATATGGTAAGATGGTAGTGTATGGTGGATGTGATGGTATTGGGGAGGAAGAGACTAAATGGAGGGAAAGTCGAGTGTGGAGGTGGTGTTTGGCAGCTCAAGGTAGGATCTACGGGAGCTAGGCAGCTGGTGTCTCGGTAGCTCTGTTTGCAATCCGAGTATTTGTGAGTATGTGTAAGAACTTTCTTATAGAATAGAAGAGAGGGAGAAGAAGAGATGTGGCCCGAGTCTTTCGAGTAAAGGGGGGTAGTGGATACGTACCTGCGTCTTGGATGAGAGGTGGTGATGAGTGGGATGGGATGAGTGGGATGAGCGTAGTGAAGGGCCCGGACATCACGTGGCTGCGATGCGGGTGATCAGTGGCAGAAGGACTCATGGCACTTGCAGATGAGCTGACCAGAGCATTCCTCTCGTGGGGGTAACTCCTACAGACTCTACCGCAATAATCCGCTATCAGGATACCATCCTCGCCATTATGATCCCCATCGTCGAATGCAGTCATCAGGCCCATATTGATGCGTCGCGGGGTGCCATCGCGAGGAGGGGCAAATGTGTTGCCAACCGTGTTGTCACCGAGGTCGAGTCTCACATGACTGCGAGTCTGTTTGTCAAATGTCGAGGGCTTGTGTTGAGAGGCGCAACACACTTTCCGCGGGAGCGGCGCAACGCCAAACGCGACAAAACATCATCCGGCCGTCGAGACATCGTTGCTAACCTTCCTCCTCCTCCATCATCCTCATCACCATCCCTCTCATCGCATCATCACCATCACCACCGCTCTCGGCATCCCGCGATAGCATCTCCCACTATCGTCCGGCATCGCTAGACGTCCTAAATTCTCATCTCTCTCTCATACGCTTCTTTCCTTCCATTCTCATTCTGACGTTATCTTCCCTCTTATCTTTTTCTCTTTGTTCCGTCTCGTCCAATGCGAGTTTCCATCTGATAGCGTTTATTAACGATATCCACCCTGTTTGGTTCGTCGACCTCCAATCCAATCATCAATTCGTCCGTCCACGCGGAATCCGAAATGTGGCTGACGACCTGGTCTTCTACAGTCTTTCCCTTCTCCCCTTGGTCCAATTCTGGCGGCTTCTTTTCTTCACGATCCTTTACGTCCCACGGTTCATTTCAACTGACGGTCTGCGACCTCAACTTTGCTTCAACTTGTTGGAATGACTCTCTAGACATCTCATACACTTATCATCATTTTAATGCGCATCCAATTCGCTGAGAAGATTTGATCTCTGTTCGACGAACGAAAAGAACGAACAACCGGAGAAATCTAGCTCCGCGTCGCTAGCGACGCCTTCGAGGGAACACATCAGTTCCTCGCAACTATTGATCGTTGACTCCCCGAGAGCCGACAATCGCCCCTTTTAACGTACGCAAGTAATCATACAATGGCCCCTGGAGGCGGTAAACGAAAACGAGGACACGGAGGAGGGGACCATTATCAGTCCTCACCCGGACACGAAAGACGACCTGCTCAAGCGCGGGATCAGGATAATAACCCCAATCAGCAAAATAGACGCAATCAGAACAGCAATCGCGGAGGCCGAGGTGGTTCTAACTTTGGCGATCGTGGGGGTTCCGGACGACCTCAGCAATCGCGACCCGGCTCTTCTCACTCGACCGCCCCGTCCCCGCGGAGCGCCCAACCGCCACAGCATCAATTTCAACCCCCACCGACCCCGACGCCAGCTCCGCCTAGAATGACACCCTCAACTCCGGTCCAGGCGACACAGGTCGCACCGCCCACTCCTCAAGTGCCTGAGATCAATGCTTCCGCGGGCACTCACAGGTTGTGGGAACACATCACTGTGCAACGAATGGAAACCTGGTCAGGCAGTGGCCGCAGCGAGGTTGTGGAAGAGCTCGTCACACAGGCCAATTCAGGTAAATATATGGAAACGATGATGATTGTACAGGAAATCCTGTGGGCTGGCATCGATGGTAGAGTTTCGCCAACTCTTGCTGCCAATCTTTTAATCGACGCTATAAAAGTAAACAGGGAGAATATTGCAGACGAGGCTATTAAAGTCACAGATCTCATACTCGACACCGTCCCACTCTACGAACAGCACCCGAATCTCACCTTGATGATCGCCCCACTCATCCCAGATTATCTCTCAAGAGGCGAAGCCCGTCTCCAACTGCAGGATACGCTTCTGCAAGCACTAGGCCTCGTCAGCAATGGGTTCAAAAGTCGTCAAATCAAAGTTCAAACCAACATGCTCTACCGAGTACAAAAGTACAACTTGTCCCGCGAAGAATCGGAAGGCTATTCGAAACTCATCACTGAGGTTTTTATGGCCGAGTACAGTGGCGGCCCGCTGGAACGCGTTAGCGAAACACTCGATAATGTTCGATCTTTAATAGGATGTTTTGATCTCGACCCTAATCGTGTCTTGGATATCATTCTGGACGTCTTCGCAAATGGCGTCGTCGCCAATTATAGATTTTTCATAGAATTGCTTCGCCAGAGTGAGTGGTGGCCGAAAGATACCCCATCTCTGGATAGCAATCCTTTGTACCAAGACGAAGGCTTTTTCGATCGTTTAGAGCGGGATGGGTTCAAGGCTTTAGTTGAGGATAAAGACGGCGTCGACCTTCTCACTCGAAGAGGTGGTAATAAAGTCGCGGCACAACTCATCGGCTTTAAATTTAAGTTCTACACAATGAACGGATTGGATCTCGACAGCGCTTCGAATCAGCTTCCCGATAACCTCGTTGCGATGACGGCGATCTTACTGAAAATTGGATTCATATCCTTTTTGGATTTATATCCGCATCTCTCTCCGGACGACAAGGATATGAATGATGACTTTGTCGAGTGGAAGAAGGAGAACGATTGCAAGGGTAGAAGCGGTGCTATAAATGCTCTTATGACGGCTAATGCTCTTTCTGATGACACGGTACCTCCTCCAAGGCCGAGTCAGGGAACGGCTCCAGCCGCGGAAACGACAAAGAAGCCGGAAGAGGAAGCCAAACCTGAAGAACCTCCAGCACCCGCTCAGAAGCCAAAAAATCAAAAACTTGCACTTTTAAATGCGATTCTTGCCGCTGGTGCTCTGCCAGAAGCACTATTCTTCTTTGGAAAGTACCCTAAAATTGCGTATCCACACCCCGGGGTCGCCGAGAACTTACATCGGCTCCTCCATCATTGCATTGATGAAGTTTATCGACCTCGTGAGCCCGCAATTTCTTTCGAAGTCGGTGCAAAGAAGGTTATTTCAACAGATCCGGCACTCAAACAAGCCGCTGCTCCCCGACAACCTTTGGTTTCCGCGCCTCCCACTAAAATCTCGAAATATCTCCATCCATTCTATCCCGGGAAGGAGAGTGATCCGAATCGAGACTACCGGTACTTTTGGGAACCGGAATGGACTACTGACCTCCCAATCTGCAAAAGTGAAAGAGATGTCCGTGTTCTTTGCTTGCCCCTCATCAAAGGTTTCTCTGGAACGAGGCTTGCCAATGATGTCAAACTCGTCTCGAAATTGGTTCGTATCGGTATCGCGGCTGTCAAGGAGCATGGCCCGACTTCTCAAGTAGGCCGTGGATGGGCAGATGTGATCCGGTATCTCTGTTTGCCTGCTTTATCACTCTCCGGATCAAATTCATTCATTGGCACCGAGATTTTTAGTCTGATGGAGCTCTATTCACTCGAAACTCGTTTTGAATTCTACGGCTTTTGGAAGGACATTGCGCCGCGTTTGTTTCCTGAAGTCAAATCGAAAGCTGCGGAAACAACCAAAGAGACCAAAAATATTCTCAAGCGATTGTCAACCACAAATGTTCGGGAGATGGCGCGAAAAATGTGCAAGATCAGCTACAGCAACCCGGTAACCGCATTCACGGTTATCATCAGTCAGATCGAATCATACGACAATCTGATTGAGTGCGTTGTCGACTCGGCGCGTCACTTCTCCAAGATGGGGTTTGATGCGTTTACGTATTCGATTTTGGTTAAGATGAGCGAGGACAGAGGAAGGATGCAACAGGATGGACTATTGGTTAGCAAATGGCTTCAAGGTATGTCTCCAATTAACTCTAGGGGCACACGTACATTATCTAATATCAGATAGCACTGGCAACTTTTTGCGGTCGACTCTACAAACGATATCCCGAACTTGATCCGAGTCCGATTCTCCTTTATATTGTGAAGAAGCTACGACAAGAAAACTCAGCGGACCTCATCGTCCTCCAAGAGATGATCAAGTCAATGGCAGGAATTGTTGGCGAATCTAATCTCAGTGATGTTCAAATTATGGGTCTGTACGGAAGCGAGAATTTGAGAGCCAAGATTCTTGCTCAACTCGGAGATAAACGATATTCCAGTCGAGAATCAGCAAAACGCTTGGCTACCGCGCTTGTTGACCACGACCTGGCTAGACAGTTACTCATCTTACTCGGCCAAGAACGCAAGATGTGTATGTATAGACCAGAGACCGAGCCTGCCCCTATCAAAGTTGTCGGTAACATGTTTGACGAGATCAATTCGGTTATCAACATGTATATGGACATGCTGAATTACACTCTCGACTTTGATCAGTGGTCTAAAGCGATACCGACTGTTGACGACTTTATCCTCAAGCACAAGGTTGAGCCGCAAATTGCGTGGTTTTTCTGCCGTGCTCACGTCCGCGAACTATTGAAGCGAGAGGGTATGCTCTTCCCGGATGATGATAAAAGAGGCATCACAACCAACTCTCAGACTCAAGACTCGAAAAAGAAGGACGAAAAATCCAAAACGGACAAGATCGATATGGATGGCGAAGTTGTTATGACAGATGCAACCGCTGACTCGACCGAGGCAGCCAAGGACGAGGATATTACTATGGGTGAGGGACCAAGTCAGTCTATCGAGGAAGCCAAAAACCTCCCATTCTCACCTATAATGCTTGATTTGATGGAGCGGCTTCGTCCTTCTCAACCCGAAGACATCTGGACTAAGATTAGTCTGTCATTCTATGCGACATTTTGGCAGCTGTCCATTTACGAACTCCATTGTCCGATAACGCCGTACGATGAAGAGATCAAGCTACTGAATAACGAACTTGTCCGCGTGATTCCAGATAAGAATATGTCCACTCACAGCCGAAAACGTGAGAGTGACCGTCTTAGGAACCAAGCCGATCGACTTTCTCAGGATATGAAGCTGCAGATAAGATTGCAGATGAGTACCGTCAAACGGATCAACAGAGAGAGTCAGTTTTGGTTTGCCGCCGACCATTTTACGCCTAACAAGCTACCGATGCAGATATTTCAGTATTGCCTGTGGCCTAGACTTGTACTAAGTCCTCACGATGCCAGCTTTTGCGCGAAGTTCATCAAACGGATGCACGTTTCTGGAACCCCTAAATTCTGGACTTTCTTTCTGTACGACACCATCTTTGAGAGGCATACTCTCGAGGCTTCGATCTTCATGTCGACGGAGCGAGAAGTTGAGAATTATGGACGTTTCTTAGCTGAGATCATGGCCGATTTTACGACTTGGCACAAGAACAAGGCGAGTTTTGAGAAAGAATGCCATGGAAAGGGGAACCTTCCAGGATTTGCAAAGACATGGGGTGGGGCATTACTGGATTACGAGGATTTCCGGCGAGTATTATACAAGTGGCACAAGCAACTCCACGCAGCCTTGAAAGCCTGCTTGAATCATGCAGAGTATATGCACGTCAGAAATGCGACTATTGTGCTCAAGCACCTGAACAAGAGTTTCCCTACCATTGACTGGATTGGCAAGAATTTGATAGAGAGGGTTCAGCAACTCAGCAAGACGGAGAAACGAGAGGATCTGAAGATTACTACCACGGCACTTTTGAGTTTGCTAAAGAGGAAGGAAAAGGAGTGGATGCCCGTTCAACAATTCCAGATGGTATGTTTCACTCTAACGAAATTTTCCACGGTACTCGAAGCTAATGATTTTATAACAGTCTGTTGCGGATGCCAATGCTAAGAGCCCGGCTAATCTGCCCAACAGCAAAGGCGGGACACCTGTGCCTTCTACGCAGGATGTCGGCTCTGCTTCGACGCTGAACCCAGCTATCACACCGTTTAAACCCAGCAATACTGTCAAGTAAGCTTAGCCTTCAAACATAGCCTTATTACATAAAAGTATAAGCTAATGAACATACTAGCTCCGGAACTTCTCAACAAATCACTGTTCACACTAAATCTAGCAAAGAGGTTGAAGATGGCGAAATCGACGATCTCCCGTCTGCCAAAGAGGATGGGAAAATAGACATCCCTTCTAATATTGCTGGCCTAACACCGCTTCCGAACAAAACTGGCAAGGATGCCTCAGGACGTAGCCCTACGCCTCAACCACGCTCCCAGACGCCAAGTAGAGATTCGCGCGGGAGGAGTGACAGCAGAGCACCTCGAAGCAGTGAGTTAGCCCCAGGTGCTAGCCAAGAACAGAGGCGAGGGAATTCACCGCGCGGTCCTGTCGAACTGTTCCCTTCGAAGGATCGTGATGGTCGTGACAATCGAGACAATAGACGTGACGAATCTTCTCGTTCTCATAATCAAGGGAAACATGACGATCGTCGTGAGAGAGCCGATTCTCGTGCAGACCCCAAGAACGTACTACCGCAGGCGCCTAGCAGCCTGCCAGCTAAGCCTAATACGCCGATGCCACCAATACCTCGACCGGGAAACCATCGCCCTGAAGCTGAGAATAGAGGTCGACAAGATAACAATCGGGACCGAGGAACACAAGAGGGCAGGCGCCATTCACCTCGACGTGAGAGTCGTAATACACCGCGAGATCAACTACCTGACTTAATCGACGAACTCAATGCAAAACATGCCCAGCAGCAACGAGGTGGGAGGGGTGGACAGCGCCCTAGTTCTGATTACAGATCGCGATCCCCAGACCCTTCTCGCAAACGCCAAGAGTCATCTCAAGAACAACGAATCGATAACCACAATGACTACCCGCGTCCGCCTGCTGGACCACGTGGTGATACGGATCGCAATCGACAAGGTCACGGTAGAGATTCCTTCGGGGGTAACAGACCTCCCGCCGGGCCTGCCGATCACGGAAGACTTAATCAGGATCCAAATCATGGACGTCTCAACCAACCGGACCAGGCTAATATCCCGAGCGGTCCGAGAGCTGGTGGACGACCATCAGGTCCTAGTGGTGGACAAAACTCCGGGTTCCCTACAAACACGAATGTTCCAAATGGACCAAGAACTGGTAGGACTAGTTTGACTTTGAACAATCGTGCTCAGGGCGGAAACGCTCCTTCTCAAGCATCAAGTGCACCTCAGGGTTCTAATGCCATCCCGATGCATCCTGATCGAGCTCGAGCTTTTGCCGGTGACGGGAAGCCAGGCTCTCCATCCCCCGTCAATACAAATATTCCATCATCTACGACCACACATGGAAGATCGAGCTCTGGTGTTTCACCAACTGCGAATGTTCACCCGAGTAGGCTCGCTGTCATTGGACAAGTCACTGGGGATCCTGTTGCACCATCCGGTCCTCGCAGCGAACTTCCTTCACCCACAGGTCCTAGGGATAACCGTGCCCAGGGTCAACAAGGCGGTGGAAGGGATTCTAGAAGAGAAAGTCTCGACCAACATCATGACAGACGCAGAGCCCGCGGATTGCAAGATATCTTGACTAGCGGTGCGCCTTCGCCAGGAGGAAACACACCTTCTGAACCTGGACAAACCAGAAGACGTGGCAGAGGGAACACGCAAGGTGGGCAGCAACAGGGTGGATCGACTCCTGCTAATGCACCTGGAGGTGGTTCTCAACAAAATCCTGGATCTGGTGGTGGCAGCGATGACGGTAGACGCCGAGATAGAGACAGGGACAGGGATAACAGAGACGGAAGAGAGAGGAGGGATAGAGAGGGTGATCGGGACAGAGATCGTGACCGTGAGCCTCGAGATCGCGAGCGCGAACGTGATCGAGATACCAGAGATCAGAGAGAGCCTAGAAGGAATAATGATCGTGGCGGCGCTTCTGGTCAACAAGGCGGGCAATCAAATCGTTCCGACAACCGTCCGGACACCCGTTCTGACAATCGTTCTGACAATCGCTCTGATAATCGGGATCGAGAGCGCAATCATGATCGTGAACGAGACAACCGAGAGCGAGACCGTGATCGAGGTGAGAGAGACAGAGATAGAGAAGGGGGTAGAGATAACAGGAACCGCAATGATCGTGATAACCGAGATCATGGGCAAGATAACCGCGATAGAGAGCGAGACCGCAGCGATCGACCCCGTGAACGAGAACAACAAGGTCGAGGCGGCGACCGCGAGTGGGACGAACGCATCAGAAGAGACAATCAAGGAGGTGGGAATACCCAGGGCGGTGGGAATCAGTCACGACAAGGGGGTGGAGGTGGTAACCCAAATCAAAATCAAGGTTCCCCAAACGGAGGTGGTAACGGACCTGGTCCTAACCAGCACGGTCAAAAACGGCCTCATCGCGACGGTGGTGATAGCAGAAGCCGCGAAGACGCGAAGCGATCCCGACGAGGATAGTCTCCTTTGGAGGAACAAGCGAGCCCATCAGGCAATTTTGATCAGACGGCGGTGATTGAAGAAAGGATGGCGTTACTCGAGAAGAAGATTGCGACAATGACTGGGCCTCAGACACCATTAAAACCCCTCAATACCCAACCATCATCTAGTACCCCAAATACTTTAGAGAGTCAGGAGGCGAGAAAGCGCAAAAGAGAAGACGACGACGATGGCTATGATGATTTCGATGACCTCGACGACGACAATAATGATGACGCCGACGATGGCGAGCATCAATCGATCGAACCATCTGGAGAAGGCCAACCTTCTAAGAAGAAGACGCGGGCAAGAAATAGAAGAAGTGCGGCAAGACGTAGGAGGAGGAGGGCCCCAGCGGCAGCGGCCGCGGCCGTTCCAAAGCCTGAGAAACAGACAGCGAGTGTCAAAGCGACGGCGGCGCCTCCTCCTGCCAATAATGCCTCTTCTTCAAAACCTCCACCCAAGAAGAAGAGAAGAAGAAGAAGGAATAAGGAGTAAATTTTATATCTTTTCCATATTCTTCTATTCTTTCCCGCTATTTTTTCCTATTCTTCTTTCGTGGATATCCCCCTTTGCTTTTCATTTCTTTTCGTTTTAAATTCATAGCGCATGGAAGTTGTATATCCTCTGTTTCTATTCTATACTTCTATTTTCCTTTCTCTTCCTATTAATCATAACGCATGGGGATTAGCTATCATATTATCTGTCGCTTTGCTTTTATCAAATGGGAATATGGCGTTGCATGTTGTTCTTCTATTCTGTTTTTTAAATACAATTTTAGTTATCCCCCCAAAAGTCATCTCCGTAATCATGGCTTTTCTCTTCTCATTTTTTTGTTCAGCTTTTTTCCAAGGTGTAAGCTAGACATATACATGAAGGCGTTTTATTCCCACAGGGATTCTTTAATATATGTTGTTTTCCGTTTCTTTCATTCGATATCCTTTTTGGTGATTACAGAGTAAACTGTGCGTGATACAATAGGCATGTTGAAAGACAATTACTAGGTGCCTCGGTCATTATACAGAGAGTTGAGTATAGTATCTGTCTCTTCGTCTAGGAACAAGCGGAACTCGTCGTCTTCAACTAGCATGGAATTATCATCGCTATTAGGTTGATATAATGGGACTTGATTTCTTGATCCGCCTTTTGGTACGACTTTTGCGTAAATTATGAAACTCGTTGGGTCTGAGAAGAAGAGGAACGGTTCTTGCGAGTCTGGATATAAGTCTTGCTTTGTGGTTAGTGGTGCGGGACGGAGAATTTGGTTTGCTGGTGGATTGGGGTTTGCGGATGGGATATCTCCCAGAGCTCGTTTTACAAGAGTCGTTGGTGGGTCCGAGAAATCTACTTTTGCTGTTTTCGTTGGGGGTAGGATGTTTCTTTTGTTTAGTGGATTTATCATATCTTCACTGCTGTCGGATGATTCGTTTTCTTCCTCGATTACTGAGGATTCCGCGACGTTTTCTTCTTCTTCGTCGGAGTGAAGTGGGATGTCTTCGGGTTTGTATAATCTCATCGTCCTGGTGTTCATGAACCACCTCTCGCCTTCGGAATCTTGGTGGTTAATGAAATGTTCCGTCGGCCGAGATCTAGGCGGTTCCGGTCTATCAACCAATCTTGGTGGCATGCGATTCGGATTTGGCAATCCACCTGGAGTCGGAATCGGATTTGCTCTTCCTTCTTGGACCGCGTCTTGTCTCACGAGGGACGGGATATCCTGAAATAACCTTCGAGTGTTACCCAAGAGAGGTCTGGATGGAAGTGAATCTAAATCTGGAAGTACGTTCAACCCTTCATCCATGCGCTGAAGGCGAAGGAAATTCCCGAGATCTGGATCCGGTGCTTTATATTCTTCGTCCGCGAAAGGAGAATTAATTTGCCGCACCGGTGAGAGATAACTTATTCCGCTATCCGCAGACTGCGGCGCTCGATTTGTTGACCATAACGCCGTATTACCTCTACTAGGTAAACTAGGTAAATCGTCATCGTCCGAATCAGAAGAATCGGAATCAGAAGATTCCTGCATCATCCCTCCCGCAACTCGACCTGCACCGTTCGTTTCGATATCTTCGATTTTAGCTGCGTTCCACCCGGGAGCGTA
Source organism: Dactylellina leptospora (assembly GCA_036971365.1). Classification (NCBI taxonomy): domain Eukaryota; kingdom Fungi; phylum Ascomycota; class Orbiliomycetes; order Orbiliales; family Orbiliaceae; genus Dactylellina; species Dactylellina leptospora. Next base: position 435,415 of record JAJTUC010000020.1, on the reverse strand, counting down.
GTACGGTAAGAAGAGATCATAAGGAGGTTTCTCGTAGTCGTCACAGCTGAGCGCATCGTCTCCTACGTAGACGCTGAAATCTATGCCCTGGATTTCTTCGTTGGATTCTAGGTGGGTATCCGCGATTATTGCACCTATCTTGGGGGCGTTCCATTCACCGGGTTTACGGAGGGGGAAATCGATGCCGCGACAGTAGGGCTCGTCTTTAGGATCTATGTTGATGGTTTTGATCGTGTTATCGGTGAAGTAGATTTTGAGGTTTATGTGAGATTCGATTTCGGCGGCGGTAGGGGTGAGGGTTAAGAATAATGTGAAGAGGAGAGGGAGGAGTGCTTTTCTAAGGGTAGAGAACACCATTTCTGGACTAATCCTTTCTTCCTCGTGACTACCGGTATTCTGTCTCTTATTCTCTGGATGACTTATCTGCAGGTTCGGAAGTCAAAAGAATTATTGATTGGATTTGATTGTCATGTATTCTCTTTCCTAAGAGCATTTTCTAAGGAAAAATCAAAGGTTTCTCTAGGATTGGGTGTGGCTTCCACATGTTGTACAACATGCGAGTTTAACGCATGCGGCACGCTCTTCGAATACTTGCGCAAATTCAACGTGATTAGAATGGCAATTTTATTGAGGGGAATTGCTCTCTTATAGGCTTTACACTTGTTTGAGGGAATTGAGCTCTCTGAAAGCTACCAGAAATTTTGGGATGGTATTTGGACAACAAAGGGGTGAGGGGAAATAAAGACCGTCGATACTGAGGGCCTTTAGTTCCGTGACATGTTAAATTGGACGGTCTCATGTAAAAATATTTCATGGAAGATTTGGCGGTTTGTTACCGGTCCACCAATTTTTAAATATTGAGACTGGGTAAAAATTCGAGTGATCTTAAGACATACAAATAGCAATGACTGGAAATAATGTGGCTTTCGAGGCTTAAATTTTAAAATGGTAATTTGCTCAGCCATAGTATAATTATTCGGGGCCTACATCGCGGCCTTCTCTTCTAGATCTACCGCCGATGCTAGACAATGAACTTTGCCTCGACAATCCTGGTCTCCCATACCTATCCTGTACCCTGCTAATACGACTTTGCCCCCACGGAAGGTAAAGATTGCTTGCATCGAAGACATTAACTTGAGGTTGAGCTTGGCCCCCGAGGCCACCAGGAGCCATGGACTGGAACGACTGATCACGAGGTTGGCCGAGGTCGTTGCTAATATCAGGGTTATCGAGGGACTGCGTGCCGGGGTTTTCCTCTCCGCGTAACGTAAAGTCATCTTGCATTTGCTCGAAGACTTGACTGCCATCTCGCGAAACCCCGCCACCGATTTGACTTTCGGCTTGGATATCTTGTAGAACGTTCATTGTCGGTGGGGCGTTTTCGTTGTCTGCGAATGCACCTGTGAATGGTCTCATTTCTTCCTCCAGGCTGCCCTCTAGAAGATTATCTCCACCACCTTCGACCTGTGCGTTTCCATCAAAGATGAAATCAGCGGGTACTTGTAAATCTTGCATGAATGCATCATCCGCGACCCCCATATCCTCTTCACTGCCACCGTTGATTAATTCCGGATCCTCCAGATCTGCTGTTTGCCAGGATCCTTCTTCGATATGATACAGCCACTTCTCCGCAGCGATTTGAGCGGGCGTCTCGCTCCCCCAGATTTCCATGGGGTCTTCGGGTTGTGCTTCGATCCAGTCGTTCACAGGGCCATTAAATGCTTGCGCAATATCCATGATTTCCGAGAATGAGTGGCCATCAGGTGATACATATCCCACCACCCCGGTTTCCGGATCAGCTGGGATAACGAACCCGTCCAGATTTTGTAGGTAGCGTATCAGCGGTAAATTCGGCCAGTCGTATCTGAAAGCGCCTTCTCCTGAGAGCGGGGCACCGATGAAAGCTTCCATGAATTGCCTGAGTTGGACGGGATCTAGCTCTTCATCACTTACGACCCCGAGAGCAAGATCTGTAGCCAACCTATTCAAAACAATGATAGGTCTGAAGACTTCCGTAGGAGGACGAGGATCGTAAACTGGATAAGATGCTTGTGGATATGGTCGAAAATTTGCGATATCCTCTTCACTAATCTTCTTTCCTGGAACTTTTACCGGACGTCTTTTGGGAGCAACGCTGTTATCGATTACGCCCTCCGGCTGGTAGATTCTCATATTTCTAGAAGCGTATTCTCGGGCGATAGGGTGATCCGCTGGGATTTCTCCTGCTCCTGTTCTTGCCCACTCCATATCAAGAGGCTGCGGTATCGACGGAATATCCGTGTTCGCACCAAAGGCAGAAAATGGTGGATAAGTCCCGGGAGCTATACCAGTAGGATTGAATATCTCCGGATTAATCCAAAGACGGAAGCTAACCGGTGACGGGAATCCTTTAGAATAAGGACCCGTGATTTGATTCCAGCCGAAAATTCCCTGATCAAGACTAATCCGAAGTTCCCGTCTGGTTGGATCATCCGCCGCTTTTCCAACATTGCAGCTATTGCTACCGGGATACATTATCCAGCCGTAAGTTTGATCCTCGGGGAAATTAATTAGTTCCTGCGGTAATTCGTAAATCCGAATCGTGTTCGCGCCATTGAAGACTCTGACGCAGGAACTCGCGCCGAATAAATTAGCTTCGTCGATGCTGTAGGCTTGCTTGACGGGATTTCCGTCGGCGTCAACGACGGGGTCGTCATTCGCATCGTATGTTTGGATTATAGTATCATTGTAACCGACCCGGTAGAGATATTTCGGATACTCCACCTCAGCGTAAACCGAAGTCGCGGTTAAGGACAAAAGAAGAATCGACAGGTTCTTCATCCTGATCGAGTTGTTTTGTCCTCCGAAAATGTACACTCTTTTTGACAAGAGGAAAGTTTAGTCAAGCGATCTTAGGGTTGTTTTGGATTTTTGTACATACGAATATTATAGAAACTCTAGGATAGTGAAGCCGTGGAACGCTCGTGGTTTCCACGCAAAAACGTGGTCGCTTATTCGGAAAACTCTCATTTGGAGCACGTTTTGAGGTTCTTGAGCTTAAAGAGATGATTTTCGAGGCATAAACCTTGAACACGAACGAGTAAGAGGCATTTGGAAAGATTTAAAGTTGGGGACCGCACGCTCCTTTTTGAAAAGTGGCTCAAATAGCGACATGATCAGCTTTCACTAGAGGCAAATGAATTTTGTACTACCGTATTTCGATATGTCAAGATCGGGTGAACCTTTAGCTAGGTCCTTCATGAATTAATGTAAGACTCGGAATGTCTATATTTTTCTGGTTGTTAATGTTAACATCTTAAAAAGCTCTTTGGTCTTATATTCTCTTTTTTAATTTTTATGTAAATTTGGCTCAACTTTCTAAGTTAACGCGTTAGCGGCGAATGTCTTCACGAAGAATTCCATCCATCGTGTTTTATCCGTAAACTGGCATTACGTATCAAAATTCTTCTATCGTAAGATTGCTGCTTGTTGAAACCAAGTAAACCAGCGGTACACGCTCAAAGAAAAATCCCAAAGATGGACAATAGGATTGTCTCTGTGGTTAGAATCTAGGTCTCGATACCGAGCTCCGAATTTTTTCAGCTCTAGAGTAGTTACCCAATTCATATTCCTTGGGTCTATAGGCCAAGCACTGCAACACCGCAAGAAATACTGATCTCGGTAACTCGCTCCGGGAATATGGAATGTTTCGCAGTTTTGATAGAATCCTAGTTATCGTGATTTAGAAAAGGAGCCCTTAGAATGTTCGCAGGTCTTCTAGAACCCATTTCCTAGATTGTTCGCGACGCCGATGTTCGAGTATTCTGGTATCAGCGTGTTTTCTCGACGTTTAGAGGGGTGCTGTTTTCCGAGCTCCGATGCCTCGATAGTGGAACGTAACGCTGATGCAGGGGTGAAACCGTACGGAGGGGTGCGTGGGTCCGTAACCTTCTAGGGGCGTTACACATGCATTCTAGCACTAACCAGAATCAAAACCGCCATGTTCCAACGGAGCTAAAGTACTAAAGCACAAGCGCATATTGAGTTGCAGGTTTCCCCCCCATCAGACTTTAATGCTGGAGGCGGTTGAACTAGTTATACTGCATTAAACCTTCAGACGGTATGGTATCAGAAGCTGACTATAATGAGACGTGGTGGAAGAGAGCGCCAATGATCTTTTATTCCAGCATGGCACTCGCTGGACAATTGTGGTGCGGATTTAGACCTATTCGGGGCTACGAGGTGACATTCCGAAGCTTAGGTCTTGGAGTTTTACATCGATCTGTCTCAAAAGGTCCCATCAGATCTAGATTTGATTATGGATTTTTCCGACGTTAGAGCTTTTCAGCCCATTTGCTGCTGTGGATTACTAGTAAATTCTTCGCACATTTGTATATAACAGCTCGACGGCCCACCATTGGCATAATCTGGTCTTCAGGCAGTATTGACCACATCAGTCCTATACTCACATATCATCTAATCTGCTGGTCGGATTAGTCTTTTCGATTCTGTAAATCTTTTTTTACTAACCACTTCTTTCTTAAAACAAAAAAAGAAGTATATTAACTGCAGGCAGTTCATATACTACTACACATTTTTCCAACATGAAGGGATCAGTTCTAGCTCTCGGTGTTCTCACAGCGGTCGTCCCAGGTGCGCTCGGCCACGGCTTCGTCTACGAATACAAAGTCGGCGGAAAATCATACCCAGGGTTCAATGTCTACAACGGCGGGAAATACTCAAAAGGTATCGCGCTACCCTATACGATCCCTCGTAACGGCGGTGATGCGAAACTCGATCTCGCCAGCGGTCCGAACTTGAGTAGCTCGGCTAGAAACCCCGCGGTACTGGTATGCCACGAAGGAGCGTCTCCAGCTCCGCAATCCGCGCCCATTCAAGCTGGTGGGCAGATTACGTTTAAATGGCACCAATGGCCATCCGACCACAAAGGACCGATGTCGACATGGCTCGCGGAATGCGGAGCCAGCGGATGCGGTAGCGTAAATGTAGCGCAGCTTAAGTTTTTTAAAATCGAGGAGTTCGGGTTGGTCGGCGGTCGCGGGAATCGATGGGGAACAGACGTTCTTCGAGATCAAGGTAACGAATGGCATGTTCAGATCCCTAAGGGGATTAAGAACGGGAACTATGTTCTACGACACGAAATCATCGCGTTACACGAGCCGGTTCAGGGAGCGCAGTTTTATCCGCAATGTATAAACATTCAAGTCTCCGGTGCCACGGGAAGACAGAACCCGCCCGCGCAGTTGATTCAGAGCGTATACACCCAAAACGAGCCCTCTTTAAAGATCTTTACGAAGGGGAATCCGTCGCTTAATTCGTATAAAATCCCTGGTCCACCGGTTAGCAGCTCTATCGGCGCCGTGGCGGCATTACAGCTTAACAAAGGAACCAATAACAGCGGTGATCCGAAGGGTGTTTATCCAAATCACGATCGTGATCCGTATGCGACTAAGCAGAGGAAGGGAGTGTTTAAGAGTGCCGGTCCGATCGAGAATCAAGCTTACACCGATCCATCCACGGCGTTCAAGCCGGCTGGTGGTCAAGCTGGCAGCGGTAATAATCAACAGGCACTTGGAGGTGCGCCCAGTAACCGCAATCAAAACCAGAACCAGAACACGAAGCAGTCAACTTGGGGGAATCCATCGAGTTCTCAAAACCAGAATCAAAACCAGAACCAGAACCAGAACCAGAGACAGCCAACTTGGGGGAACCCGTCGAGTGCTCCTGCGAAGTCTCCACAAGTATGGACTAATAACAGTCCGCAGCAGAACAATGTGAGACCACCAGCTAGACCAGCTAGACAAGCTGGACAAGCGCCTCCGACAATGAATAACGGTCCTTCCCAGGTTTACAATAATGCACCGTACCCGGGCCCCCCAGATATGGGTGGTCCCTCGTATAATGCGCCGGGCCAATACGGCGCGCCGAGACAGTGGCGACGATGGTACAGACCCAACATGTAAACCGAGTGTCTCTCTCACCCTGTATTAGATAGTTTTGTATCAATTGATACGAATGTAATCGTTCAGTATGGATTATAATAAATTGGATTAAATTTTGTCGAATCGATAGTGATTTTCTAAGTGAATGTTCAATTTGTATCAGTGAAATGAGGATGCATAGTGACAACCCGAGTATGACGGCAGAGCCGAATACAGCACCGATGATAGACCTAGAGCACGATCTTTGCAGCTAAAAACCAACGTGAACCAACAATGCTTGGAGCGCATGCTGCAAGGTGCCGGCTGAAGACGGTAGATTTCGCGTCTGATTGTGGTAATTTGGGTGTTGTTCTAGTGTGAACGTGCTTTGGGAACGTGCCTCGGCTGTGCGTGTGAAATTCCCCGGATTCTGTCGTCCGTCGCTATTTATTTCACGAAACCTCGTCGAGGAGTAAGCGCATGGCCGTCTCCACTCGTCCAGCGTTATATATCGGTCCAGCCGAACAGTTCCAGGTCCACTAAGTGCCGTCTTACACCCCTCTTACTTTTATTCTTACCGTCGACGGGCAATATCACTCCATCGCGTCTCATCCTTTCAGCTTCACTAAGACTCGTCGCTGCATCTGAAATACCGCAACCATGGCTGAAGAACAACCAAAGACGCTGTACACGCTCCCCATCGCGACGACGGATGGCACGATCACAATCTCCATTCCCCGTCCAAAGTCTCATCCGAACGTCTATTTAATGTCCTGGATCTCTCCACCGGATAACCGTCTCCTGACCCCGTTCATCGAAACCTTCACCTTGGCCCTCGCGCTCCTACGCACAAACCACCCAAAGGGAGTTCTGATCACTACTTCCTCCTCTCCTAAATTCTACAGTAACGGCCTCGACCTCCAACATGTCTCCAAACAACCCATGTGGTGGAGCAAGGTCTTCTGGCCGTACATGAAGAACCTTCTGACATATCCCATGCCCACCATCGCTCTGCTCAACGGTCACGCTTTCGCCGGCGGTTTCATCACATCCATGTGTCACGATTACCGTGTGATGAACCCATCAAAGGGATTCGTCTGCATGAACGAACTGGACTTCGGAGCACCATTGATCCCTCCATTGACATCGATCTTCCGAAATAAATTATCCGCGAAGACTTATAGAGCGGTGGTGTTGGAAGCGAAACGATTCCCTGGTCCGGAGGCCTTGAAGGAAGATATTGTGGACAAATTGGGAAGTCTGCAGGAAGTTTATGAATTGATTGATGAGAGAAAACTGGACAAGAAGGCGGAGAGTGGCATTTATAGCGTCATTAGACGGGAGGCTTGGAGGGAGACATATGGGTTTGTCAGGGGGGATAATGAGGAGTGTCGGGATGGGGATAGGTGGGTGAAGGACACGGTGGGGGATGCGGAGAGGGAAGAGAAGGAGGCGAAGGAATTAGCGGAGAGATGGTTGAAGACCCAAGGGAAGGCGAAGTTGTAGATTCCTTCTCACAATCTTATAATATATTATAATTTTGTCTTTAATTGCGATGGAAGAATTGCGGGCTGGGGTTGGTTTGGAACCGGGGTATAGATCGGAATGACATGTTGAAAGTCGCGAAACTTACGCCAGTTTTAGCCTGCATTCTGCCATTTTGTATGGCAATGTCGCACTGTTTACTATCTGAATCTGTTCAACGTGATAACAAGTTCGAATTTGCCTGTTATGCGCGCCAGACGATCAAAGACTGGGTGGTGCGCCGGTGATGTCAACCTTTTATTCCCCTGCTTATTATTGTTTACGACAAAGATTAAAAGGGGCGCGCTGTTGGATTCATATGATCCCAGCTGCGGCGAAGGGAAACGCTTCGAGCTGCCTTTTGCATGGGAATTCCGACTGCTCGCTTGCAGCGCATCGGATTCGGAGGGCTCCTGACAGGCCATTCACCCGTCGACGCACTCGGAACTTTGACGGTCTGCTCTGGCTGACCACCCTGATGGAACGAGATTTGGGGGGACGCACCGCCCTATCGATAATATCAATAGCGAGAAGCGTCATCCGGCGCTGGATGAGGACTTTCGGACGGGACTACCCCGCGAGGCTGCGGCGAGTCCAATCTCGAAGCATATCTAGATGACGCGGATTGAATAAAATGTGAGAGCGAGTCAGTTTAATTTCCACCGTGGCGCTGAAGTGAGGCAAGCCCAAAAGCTTGATTCTGGCGAGATAGCAGGGGCCATCGTGCACTTGCTCTGCGAAGAAGATGAGAGAAGAGAGAAGGAGAGAACGGCCAATGGCGAGAAGCCAAGACATCGGTCCGTCTGTCAACTGGCTGTCGACAAGCGTGAAATCGTGCATGCGCCTCCCATTCGTCGGGGGCATTAGCACTGGAAAAATAATAAAAAGGAATAGAAGAATCGCCCCGGATGATGTTGTAGCAGTTCCAAGCCAAGTGACATTCTTAGTGGGTAATAATAAGACCGCCGGAGAGTAAAGGGGCCCCCATCCTTCCATCCAACCAACTTTCTTCCCAACTCTGCTCCCACCGTATACATCCACCCATACATCCATCTCTCTCGACATCCAGCCGGACTGCCTCTCTCCCCCTCTTACTTCTCTCTTCGTTCTTCTGTTCGTTCACCACACTCGTTTGTATATCTTCCGCCTGGTATATTGATATTCCCGGCTCCGGCGCTTTAGCTGTCCCGGCCATGTCCGCCAACAACATGATGCTCGCCCTTCTGAACAAGCGGACGTTCTTCATTGCGCTCTCGCTGATGGTAGTTTGGGTCGTCATGCTCGCCCCCAAAGACCCCTTCCTGAATGTCAGTATTCTTCTTTACTCCTAGTAACATAAAAATAGTGAGCTAACTTGCTTCAGAAAACAAAATGCCTCCTCGACATCGAAGACCCTCTACCGTCGCATCCCCTAAACTCCTCCAAAGTCGCCATTATCACTGACACCGCCTTCACCGCCCGCCACATCCCCCTAATCCTACACTTCAACGGCGTCCTCGGCCCCTCTTGGCCAATCATCTTCTTCACTTCCCAGTCCGTCTACGAAAACGAACTTCTCCCGACCGCCGCTAACGCCTCCGCTATCTGGCATCGCGCGATAAGAGAAAACCGAGTCTCCGTTCGCATTGTCCCTGACACCTTCGACCTAACCTCCCGAAAAGAAGTAAACACCTACCTCGCCAGCCGCTGGTTGTGGGAACAGCTCGCGCCCGCCAAACACGTCCTCGTCTTCCAAGCCGACGCCATAATATGCGCGAATGCCCGAAAAACCGTCGACGATTTCCTAGAATACGACTTCATCGGCGCCACTCTCGCCCCCGAAGCAAAAATCTACAACGGAGGATTGTCGTTACGGAACCGTGAGAGCATCATGCGACTCCTTGACGACGGATACGATTACGCCAGGGAAGCCGCAGACAAGAAATATATGGCCGGAGAAGATTGGTGGTTTTCGAAATTACTAGGTGAACGCGGCGGGAATCTACCTTCCAACCAGACGGCGCTGGAGTTCGCTTGCGAGTATAATTTCCATCTCAAGGTGCAGAAGCGGCCAATGGGGTATCATAAGATTCATAAAGCTGCGCCGCATCGGGTTCAGGAGATCTCCGAATGGTGTCCTGAAATCGCCTTAGCCGCGCCGGGTTTATTGAAATGATCGAAAGGGATTCGGAGAAATTACGACATGGATATTTTGTACAAACTTGTTTGGTGGATTACTTTGTCGCGTATGTCTAGATCTGGCTGTTCCATTGAGGACGTTACAAGCAGTATCTATTCTTGCAAGGCAATTGATGGATTATATATACAGTCTGCAATTCTATACCTTGCACGAGTATATATTGGCTGGCACCGTATGACCGTTTCTTCGGTGGGGGTTTCTTAGAGGTTTGTTTCTTTTCATTCTGCAAAAATTTGCGCACCTAGCGATCATATTTTTACCACCTCGTCGAACGGGCTTCTTTTTTTATCATCTCCCCGAAACGAGTTTTTTTTCGCACTTGGGCTTTTCTTTACGAGTTATATACATCGATAGACTTTTTACTTTTTCTGGTTTGGATATCCTCTTTTTTTTCGTTCTCTTGATTCTGTATATTCTTCACAGCGGAAGAAATAATGGGCATACACGAGTCATAAAAGATCGTGAAATGAATATAATATCAGATCTGGAAGGGGGTTTGATGGTCTGCTGCCTTACCCTGCATCATAATTATCTTTTTACCCTTGCTCAAATAAATTTACTCGCAGCGCCGAGTTTTCTAGAAACATAATCACGACGAGTTTGTTTTTCTTGAATAGACTTTCCGCAGTGGAATTGAGATTTGCCCTCTGCTTGCGGAGGAGGTTGGATAATATTTCAGGAAATTATAAATGGACCTATATAGCTATTAGCAAGCTGTCATTACCTTTTTTCGTAGCATGTGCATACACGACGGACGGACCGGATGGTGAGTGGTATGGTGAGTGCGCTAGTTCAGCCCCCGGAAAACCTTAATACCGCGCTATACTGTATCGTCGAATCCTAACCGTTAGAAAAGGATGCCGGATACGTCAGCATCGTTAGTTCAGGTGTATATTTTAGCTTGCGGGTTTCACGGAATGTGTGTCGCTGGATTTATAAGAAAGTATTTTTTGAGCTCCCAGCCTTTTTGATATAGGTGCGCATTCTTTACTTCATCTCAATACGTTTTGAATCTCGTTTTTTGGGGTTTGCTATATTTAACAGTGCGGCTATTGCGATGTTGTTTTGTAACTAGTCTGCAGGTTCCAACAGCCAACATCAGGGACCGTTCGATCCAGGCTTTTGATTCAATTTTAATCACGGCATCAAGAGCTTAAGAACTTCTGGGGATGGTACCTAAAAACGCTCAGGAAAGCATGATATATTTTGCTGGTGCCTATAGCAAGCTAGCTTCCGTTTAACGTTGAACCAGGTTTTTTTTGCGAAACGTGGGACCGCACAAATGGGAATGTCAACAGCTCCGTCACGTTTTTCTCGCTACCCAATATCATGAGCGACCGCATGTGCCACGCTGCCGTTCGATCATTGGGACCGGTGGCTGTCTCCCTGCTACGACCGGAATATTTTAGGTTATTAGTTACGACGACGACGCGAAGATAAATTGTTATTGTTCGGGACTGTGTGGATTTAGTACAGATCTAGATCTGAGATCGCAATCGATTTTGTGTCGCTGAGGTAGATCTTGACAATACGAACGACCCAAACACCGGGGCGGGAGAATAAAATGGAGATGTTGGGTGCGGGTGTATGTATTGACACGACCAACTGTTCGTAGAATTTAACCAACGGCATACCAACAAGCGCTCGACAAGTTAAACGCGGTAACTCTACACTTCCAATCCGTGGCCCCATTTATCTCAGCAAGCGTGTAGGAGGCTCTCGCCATGCATCTACTTATTACCAGGTTTTCATTCTCGCTGTGTTGTCCACCACCCCGCGTTCTTTGATTACCAGCCCCAAAAATCAGCGACAACAGCTTTCACTTCATTTGATTTCATTCTCTGGAAAAACTTTTACCTAGCTTGCAAAAATAAGCTCTAAAGCATCAATGAGATGGATCATGATCACATGTCCAGACGGAAATCGACCCATGCGTGCGCGTGCATTTGGTAATATAAAGGATAATTAAGAAGTGGCGTCGCCACAATTCCGTCCAAACGTCTGTGCAGTGCATGTTTCGAAGCTCGAGCTTGCGTGGTAGATATTGGCACACCTACGGTTAAATATCAAATTAATCGCACTTAGGGAACGAATCGCTCCATCGACGCTTTTCTTTTATCGTTTTTTTTCTACACTTTTTTTCTTATCTATTGTGTTCTACCGTCGTTTGGTTGGGTTAACGGACTCGCAGGTTCGCGCGGTGTGGCGCTTGGAAATTAGAGAAAAACGTGCGAACGGACTCAGCAGGGCGGGTTTGGACGACATCTGGAGCGAACGACGATCTTTCAAGGGATGAAAGAGGCCGACCTCCCATTAGCACGCTGTTGTTAAAAAGAGGTTTCTACTCCCGGCAATTCAACATCTACGATAGGAAACGAGCTCGAGCTGGATATAGATACTCCGACCACTTCAGACGGTCATATATGTGCATTCAGTACTATTAGAAGGGGTTAATATAGCTGCACTCGCTCGTATCGACACTCGCTTCCACTCCTAGGTATCCCGCCTCCTAGGGCGTGCTTCGCGAAGAAGTGTTAACATATCAAACCCCATACTCAGCGACAACCCGCGACATTGTTAACGAGGACGGAAAAATGCTCGCTTCTAGTGGTCCGCGGCCGACAAGAATAATAGCTATCGTTATTCTTGTGACTTTAGTTTTCTTGTTTTATAGATATGCGGATACAGGGATTCCGCCAACCGCTGGAACAACGAATTATTCCAAGGGAAGCAGCGGTATATCACCAAACGCTACTCCAAAAGATGGAAAATCTAAGGGGGGTAAACCGGTGAATAAACTGTCGAAATCGGTGATAATAGGTAAAACCCAACCGGAAGATGTCGCATGGGTTCACAGAGATCTTTCCGAGTACGTCCCCCTCCCTTTAGTCATCAAACCAACCTGTTCATTAAAATTTCTTTTATCAAACTCGAATCATAAACATGGATATCTTGCTTTTAACACGAAATGATCTGTGATGTTATAGTTGGCGTGCGGTGATATATGCCGTCGACGACCGAGATTCCGAAAAGTACCTACAGGTACCCATGAACAAAGGCCGAGAAGCGATGCCGTACCTCACATATCTGATAAATTACTACGACGATTTATCCGACATCAACGTCTTCGTCCACGCCCACGAAGACGGCTGGCCCAGGTATTAATATATTTACCAACCACACCTCACATATCTTTAAATCACAAACCCCTTCCTTCTAGATATCGGTTAAGAGATAAAGCTAATAACCCCGACTATTCTTATCACAGAGCATGGCACAACGAACCACGATGGGCGAATTACTCCACCGTCGCAATGCTGAATCTCTTGAATCTCGAAAACGTGCGAACGAACGGATACGTCAACCTCCGCTGCAGCGGGGACCCCGGATGTCTTCGGGGGATGTATCCGAATCTAATCGAACCCCCCGAGAAACCTGTAAAGGCCGGGTGGAAGGAATTATGGGAGCACGTTTACGGGAATACGAGTTATCCGGAAGTCGTGAGCGTGGCTTGTTGCGCGCAGTTTGCGGTTACGAGGGAGAAGATTCGGGAGAGGTCGAGGGAGTATTATGGGAATTTGATGGAGTGGTTGTTGGAGACGAGGGTTGGGGATCCTGGGAGGGTTTTTGAATATTTTTGGCATATTGCTTTTGGGATGCCGATGGTGCAGTAAGTGTTGAGTATTGTCGTGTGATAAGTCTGGATCAAAGTGGTTTGGGAGTACTAATTCATTTGTCGGATTTTAGTTGCGAGAAGAATCATCGAGAGTGCCTTTGTCGGACGTATGACTGCACCGAAGAGAAAAAACTTTCAATCGCGATATTTGGTGTAGCGTGATGAATCATGAGTTTTGAAGCTTGAGACTAAAGTGATATTTAAATCGATATAATTACCATCTACTAGGAATTGTGGAGATGGCACTAATAGTTGAATTTCTAGCCTATCGTGGTACGCAATATGGAGTATTATACTTTGTAGAAGCAAGTGTATACTTTGTTGTAAATATCACTTGAGTGATACTACAGCTTAGCTAAGCTATGACTAAGTGTTAGGATGTTATCAGTATCTTTGAGGCATAGCGTTCAATGTTTTGCAACCGAGTACCCATTGATAGTGGCATACCGCGTTGACTATCTCTATGTAGAACTACTTTTACTTGTCTGTCTTGTCTTGCAAAACAAAACAACATAGACGTTAATGTACAAAAATAACTTCAACTGTAAAATGCCTCTCAAACGATACCCTTGGTACTATATCATATATCTATTTTAAGCCGCTGATATCTCTTGCTTCACCCAATTCTCAAGACCGCCTTTGGCGATTATGTCCTGCACATTCGGTGGTAACTCGCCAACCTTCTGGCTCCATGTTTTCCCACCTTCACCTTCAACAACAGTAACCTTACTCCTCCTCAAATCCCACAAGAACTTCCAACCCGTTCGACGGGTAAGAGCCTTCTCTTCGTCCTTGAAGGTGTCTCGTAACCGTTGCACGAGTCGCGGAACTTCCACGAGCATCAAAGCATTATTGACACTGTTTCGACTGAATATACTTCCAAAACTACCGGAAACAACCAGCGGGATCTTTTTGGCTAGAATTGCCGTGGCGGCTTGTTCGCGGGAGCTTCCGCAGCCGAAATTATAGCCGGCGACGATGATGTCGCCGGCGTTAACAATCTCGCCAAACTTTGGGTCGAAATTCTCCATGCACACTTCAGCCATTTTCTCGGGGCTCATGTTATCTTGGTATGTGTACTTTCCGGGATATATACCATCCGTGTTGATATTATCGGCATCGCAAAATATTATCTCGCCTTGGATTTTCTCCGGAAAACCTGGTAAGATATCGGTCAAGGCTTCCTCGTTTTCGGAAACCTGGACAGCCGATTCGGTCGTCTGGGATTCCGACGCAGCCGCGCTTTCGACAGCTCCCTCTCCGATCACGGGTTTTTCCACACCTGCCGCTTTTCGGTACCAGCCAGGCCCGGCGATTTTACCCTGCAAAGCGCTAGCAGCGACGACTTCTGGACTTGCGAGGTATGCTTTAGCTTCCGGCGAACCCATACGTCCCTTGAAGTTTCGATTACTCGCTGAAATCCCAACCTCATTCGGTTGGAGTAAACCGGTACCGAGGCCGATGCAAGGACCGCAGCCGGAGGGAAGCTGCTGGGCTCCGGCCTCCAAAAGGACCTTCCAGTCTCCGGACTCTTCGGCTATCTGCTGTTCAAGTAACGAAGCCGCTGCGACATAGAAATCCACGCCCGGTGCTACCTTGGCATCGATTCCCTTTTCAGCGGCTTCACGGAATACCTTTGCTGCTGCTTGAATGTCCGATGCTCGTCCGTTGGTGCAGCTCACAAGATATGCTTTATCGATCTTGATGTTTTGAGCTTCTAATTCGGGTAGAGGTGTCGCGACTTTGACGGCGTTCGGGCCAGATACGTAGGGGGATAATGTAGAGAGGTCTAGATGTAATGACTTGGCATATGAGGCACCTGGATCTGGTGTCGCGCGATCTTGGACGAGTTGTTCGATTCTTTGGTTCGAGAATTGATCGGTGACATCCTTTCTAGTCGACTTTGAACGCAGCCAATCTTCTAGAGTCGCATCAATTGGGAATAAGCCGGATAGAGCACCCCATTCCGTAGTCATGTTTGCAATCGCCAGACGATCGTCAACGGATAAGCTAGCCATAGTCTCTTCGGAACCGGTAAATTCGATCGCATGGTTTAACACTTCATCATTGTTGAAAAGACCACAGAGTGCGACGATGACGTCTTTGCCCGTTACGCCTCGAGGTAAAACGCCCGTGAAATTCACTTTAGCGACAGGAGGGACCTGGAACCAGGTTTTTCCTGTCGCCCATATACTCGCTGCATCGGTACGAACGACAGCTATACCCAGACAGCCGATGCCACCGTACATGTTGGAATGACTGTCCGAGGCCATCGTGAGGGTACCCGGCCACGCATGGCCTTCTTCAACCATGATCTGATGCCCGATACCTCGTCCCGCAGGGTAATTCCGGACCCCTTGTTCCGTAGCGAATTCTTTAATCCTTTGGTACTTTTTCAAGTTGGTTTCGCTCTTATTTTGAACGTCGTGATCCAAGGTCATGATAATCTGCTTGGGATCCCGGATCTTGTTGGCACCAATTGATAAAAATTTGATGATTACGGCTGCGCTGTTATCGTGGGTCATGAGGCGGGACGGTGCGATGCCGATGTAATCTCCGCTCCGGATGAGCTTCCCCTCCGGTAACCCGACGGCATAGCGTTGTAAGATCTTCTCCGTCGAGGTTTGCGGGGTGTGCTTTTTGATGAACGATTGCGATGCCTCTTGGGCTCGACGGATGTGAGATGCCTGATATCGGACGAAGGTTGTCGTACTGAACGAACGGGCGTACAACGAGGGCGAGACCAACGGTAGGTGGTATCTTCTGCTCGGCAGACGCAAAAACTTTGAGAGTTAGATTTTGAAGAAAAACGATTTGGAAGGAGACAATCTACTCACTAGCCTGCCGGTCATCGTGTCGGAGGTATGTATCCAATCAACGAGAAAAAGAATGCTCTGCCGATGTTGGAGATGGCCATCTGCGACATTCTAAAAATTGGTGGCCGACACCGACGCTAGAACTTGCGACAACGGCGGGACGAAACAACCTGGTCGTGTAATCAACACGTCGCTTCTGATTGGTTGCTGCATCTGCTCCCAACAGGGAAAAAAGTCAACCCGACAAACTATATTGGCGGCTCTCTCGTGAATCCCTGTGATCCGGTTCCTTCTGTCCAGTAGCTTGACTTCTGCTCCAAATCATAGGTCGAAGCCGTTGCTCGTGTGTTACAGTTCTAACAACTAGTATACATATTTTATATAAAAATAGATGAGGAGCTATACCGAATCGCAGAGTCAAAGCTTCAAGCAGGTAGCCACTTCGCAAAGTAATTTTGTGAATTCTTCTAGGATATGCCCTGCGCTTATCGAGGTAGATAACTAGTACACAATTGGATCAAGGCTGTATTTTTTATGTTAGTTTTCCTTCAGTCCACCAGCCCCGTCGAATCCAAGTTGCAAGTTTAAAACCTACGTCTTCTTGAGCACGAGTTAGCTAATCACGGCCTAAAGCTATGTCAGGATTCTCGCACTAGAAAGGCTGACTCGCAAATGACGATATGCTCGAGTCAGTTCATCCGGCGCAAGGCGTCGGCGTGAGAGCGAGGCCAAGTACGTAGATCTACGATCATTTATGAGCCGCAGGGCGCTGGCTGTTGTAACACAGGCCCCAAGACCATTCACACGTAGCGACTTAGCTAGCGCACCCAAAGAGGGAGCTATGAATAGACCGACTAAAGCATAATCCAACGTAATAGTAACAAAGTGCCAAATGCATCTATCGGCCGGTAGGAATAGTTTTCCGGGCGCAGCCAATCGCGATGAAGTCGGCACCGGGTCAATCCTGTTCGGATATAAATCGATCGAAGAATTCTTGCACCACCTAAGGCCGCTGTACTATCGATCCTCGACTTCTTTACCGTTCTGGCCAGGTGCAGGCGATATTTAAAATACCTCGAGTTTCATCTTTCCTGAATATGGAAGATTGGCGTAAGCTTTTGAACCTGGGGAAAATCCAATGAGGCTTGCGGATTTCGGAACTAAGCGTTAACGAGGAAGGAGCAACGACCGCGTACCTTGCAGGGCGTGGTTGTACACTCGATGCATCTGCCGTAGCTCCAAGGACCCAGCCTGTACGACAATCTACCGCCGTGTTGGAAATTGGAAATTCGATCCTGCAACGCAAAATTTGCCCAGCGGGACCTTGAATTGCCATCATGGGTATCTCTAGCTCTCTTAGCTAGGCTCGTACGAGCCGAATTTTATCGAAACCTGTTGAACTCTATTGAAGTCAATCGGTTCTCTTTGTATATAAGAAGCTCGGAATCCGACATTGTTCTCGTATTTTTGCAGGATAAATTAGCATCAACAATCGCATCCTAAGCCTTATTTAAGCATACCTTTCAATCAATATTTTATATAATCAGAGAGATCAATCAAGATGGTCAAAATCAGTGTCGCCTTATTCTCACTTCTCGCTGCTACTCTCACAGCTGCAGCACCAACAGCTCCTGAAACATCTGATGTTAAATCCCTCTTCCAGAGAGATGTCAGTTGCAGAGATGATTTAGGCTCAGGTGCTCTTGCTCGCGTATGTATAATCTCTAGCTCCTGTTGACTGGGAGATATATTCAGTATGAAGACTGACATTGATAAACTGCTAGGCCAACGAAGCCGTTGAGTGCATTAACTATCTTGCTAGCCTCGGTGGCCAAGCCTGCGTCGCCTCTGTCTCAGGAACCTCTTTCTGCAGACGCGGCCAAACTCAGATTACCGGAATTGCCGTTGGTGGAGGCCAAACACAGTCCAGCTGGTAAGCATTATACTTTCACCGGATTATCAAGATTCTTTCCGGTTCCTCTCCAGAGGGATCTCTCTGTGCTTTCAATTCTAGACTAGACAAGCTGACAATCGCAATAGCAATGATGTAGCTCGCGGAGCCGGCCAAATCATGGACCGTTGCACTAGAGGTGACGGCACCGTAAGGGGCGCCAATGCTGCCTGGGGTAATGGCAATTTGATCGTTGATATCCGACGTGTCCCCTAGACACGCTCTGTGTGGTAGGTATAAGTGTGAATATGGGTTCTAGCGACCGAATGTTCACAGATTCTGTCTAGGTGTACAATGGTCTTATCTTCACGAAGATAGGGCCATTATTCGTTTTTGTACATAATCTTAAGGGCTAGATGCATAAGATTTCCCGGCTATACTATTCTCTCCGTGAACCCTAGAATTGTCGTATATTTTCTTCTTCTTCTTTTTTGTGGGTATTTACGATCCAGCGAGGCAAGAATATATCCAATCATGATTTTCAAAGGAACGTGAGTTACCCAAGTGTCTTAACTCGTGAATAGGCGAGCTACCTGTCCGCTACCGATCATTGAAATGGGACATAGTTGTGCCCATACTTTGCTCAGTGCTGAGTATACACTTGTTCAAAATCAATAATCCATAGGGTCGATGCATCGATGTCATAAATAAGCAAAGTCCCTCAACGTGTATGAAGCCTCTCTGCCATACACTTTAACACTATCTGGTCGATCCCGGAAACTAGAAATCGCATAACGATACATCACTGTAGCGCTCCGTGTCCTCAATATGAACGCGTCCTGATCTAAGACGATTTAGGAATTCTGGACTGTGTATCTCCTGCACACAAGCTCGTATTTCTGAAGTAGTTACTCTAAAGACAGACCATGCCTGGCCGGTCCCTTGGGTCTATTCATTGCGTAAGCCTGGGCCTAAAAGTCACCAAAGATCTGAGACCTGAGATCTCTAGTGGGGATTTATTGCCTCTGAGCTCGGGCCCACCTGTTCCGAAAGTTCTATAAGCTGCCCTCCCAACACATGCGCATGCATGCTTTCCAGCAAAAAACCGCTTGGTTCCACAGCGGCGGTTCGAGTTCCCGATGAATATCACGATTTATCTATAACACGCCCGGAGTAAGAGCCCTTTGTGGAAGCGCGAGTTCGGCAAAGTTAGCTAGCTCCTAAATTTAAGTGTCTTCACCGAAGAATTACTGATTTTCCTTTCGTGCGTGTCCGTTGTCTGATATTCCCTGGAACAGGGCATTTAGCCCCACAGAACATTTAACCGTTTCATTGGACGCTCTGACGATCAAGCCTCGAAAACGGGTTTGCGAACCGTGGTTCCAGCGCTCGAACCATGGATCCCGCAGAAGCAGGCGAATTAGACAGGGAGGTCTTTCGTCTGATAGTGTGCCGGCGCCGGTACCCTTGCGACCCAGCGATGCTTCACTTGATTAAGCTTCAGACTTCAGGCATTCGAAAACTTTATTTCGTGTGAGAAACTATGGCTTCATAAAGATTATGTGATTCTGACCCATTAGAACAGGGGCGCATGCTTGAAAAGCCTGTAAAGGCCCGAGGAGATCACAAGCCGACTTGCCTTCCCGTCTTCCCCGAGTAGATATTTCTATTCACAGGAAATCGAGAGCCAATGATTATAAAAGGCAGCATCATTTTTGACAATCAAAAATTTGGCATAGTGTTAGATAATCAAAGGCATTCACAATGGCTGGTAAAGCGCTTCTCATTGCTGCTATGGGCGTCACCGCCCTAGCTTCCCCAATTCTGGAGGAAAGAGCGTGCTCTGCTCTATAGTATGATCAGAACCCTCATCGATCATGAATAAGCCCACCATACTAACAAAATTTTGCTAGTGGACAATGTGGTGGCCTTGGCTATACTGGTCCTACTTGCTGTGATTCCGGCAGCGTTTGCACATATTCAAACGATTACTACTCGCAATGTCTTGCTGGTAGTGGCGGATCGGGAACTACTACTACTAAAACAACCACAAAGGCGACCACGACTACTACCAAAGCCAGTACCACCACTGGCTCGAACGGATCCAATGGAATCTCCTCAGTTGTCAAGGGATCTCCAATGGGCTTTGCTTCTGGGGTTACGGGTGGCGGCACTGTGTCACCTGTGTATCCTAGCACCATCGCCCAGTTGAAGAGCTACCTTACCTCCTCCTCACCACAAGTTATCGTTATTTCGGGAACTTATAACTTTGTCGGTAGCGAGGGTACTAGCACCTATAAAGCGTGCAATGCATACCCGTGCACGCCTTCAAACGGTGGACAAGCCCTGCTTAACACCCTTGGTGGGTGTGGCTCTCAGTCGACGTATGACGTTACACTGGACACAGCTGGCTATGGAGGCATAGCAGTCAAGTCTAGCAAGACATTGGTTGGCATCAATAATGCAGTGCTCAACGGAAAAGGATTGCGCCTTGCCGGTGTCTCTAACATCATCATTCAAAACATCGCCATTACGAACTTGAATCCAAAATACGTATGGGGTGGTGATGCTATCGCTCTCACTGACTCGAGCAAAATCTGGATCGACCACGTTACAGTAAGAGACGTGTAAAGTCATAAACGATTCTAAGCCATAGATTAGCTAACTTTGATATATTTAGACATCGAATTTGGGTCGCCAACATTACTCTTTCGGTACAGGCTCCAGCAAGCAAGTCACCATCTCAAACAGCTTTATCAATGGCGTTACCTCGTACTCTGCATCTTGCGACAAGCACACCTACTGGGGACTCGAACTTGTCGGTTCCGATGATACCATTACCTTCTACAGTAAGCTCTATTGTATGTTTCCAGATAGAGTTACTGGATAACTAACAGTTTATTTTCAAGAAAACTACGTCTACTACACCTCGGGCCGCAGTCCCGCCCTTAGCGGCAACACCCTCTTCCACGCCGTCAACAGCGTCTGGTCATCCAACAGCGGGCACGCTCTCGAAGGCGACCACGCTACGGGTAGAGGTCTCTATGAAGGTTGCGTCTTCACCAATGTTCCAACTATGATCAGCAGCTTCACTGGTAAGCTCTTCACTTCGGAATCAGCCTATGTCAACCAATGCACCGCCTACCTCGGCCGCGCTTGTCAGACCAACATTTACAGCAACTCAGGATCTTTCAGCGGCCACGATACTAGCTTCTTCTCTGCTTTCTCCGGATTGGGTATCGCCCCAGCTGCCTCGGCGTCTTCGATCCAAAGCACCGTCCCCTCAAGTGCCGGAAACACCTTGTAAAATGAAATTCTCAAACTAGCTAGCTATCCATTGAAAAATTTCAGTTTCGGCGTAGAATGCCATTTAATGCTACGATAGAGCTATGCTAAAATCGTGGTATCATTGGTGTTCTACTAGGTTGTCTTTTTTGTACATACGGCTGCATTCTGTCACAGCTAGACCTGTTTGTATATACCAAAGTGGCTTATTGAAAAAGAGTGCATATCCATATATACATTGAATGTTCTAAGTAATAAGATACTGTAGGGAATTTGGACTTCATGTCCGGCCAAGGTCATCCTAGTAGTATGAATTAAGTTATACGTCTGTGGTAGGAAGGGAAGTGTAGACGCTTCTCATTTGAAGCTAGATTGATTCTGAAGACAGGGACAAGCGCATTTAGTGATCATAGAAACTGCAGATCTAAACCCGTTCGATCTTTGATATCCTTCAGTACTACTTTTATCGGAGTGAAATATGCGAAATTCCGGGCGTCGCAGGCGGTCGTGACAATTCCCACAACTTGCAACGCTTGGTTCAAGACCAAGCTACCGGAATCTCCGTTCGAGGCAAATGGTTCCTTACCCACCACGCACCATTCCCTAGTTTTGCCGTTGTTTTCAACAAGGTCGACACCATCCCTCACAGGTGAAATATTCCCAAAAGTTGCGCCTGTGCTGCGGCCAAACTTGAAAACAGCTTCATTCTCGACTGGGTCGGCAATACCTGTGATTTGCGCGTTCAGGGAGCCTACAAGTAGCTTCCAGTCTGGGGGAGCTATTGTCATCGGTAACTCCGCCGCTGGTATCAGGTTATCTGCCACGGCTCCATCTAGCAGCTGGAAAAGTCCCCAGTCAAGAGTATTCTGGGTGTCGTCATCGATTCGATAGCCTGATGTGCAGACGAGCTTACCAAATCCTCGAGGAAAGTTCAAGAACCTGGATAAGGCTTCGTCGGCTTGTTGAATTCGTGACCTAAAACTATCAACTCTCGCCTTAGGTGGCAGTGATCCAAGGAGTTCGTGTTCTTGTAAGAGCTTGGATAATAACTCTTCATAACGGTTCTTCTCCTCCTGAGCCAGCTGAATATTGTTCCTATGGTCGCCGCATGCCGGTTGGACGATAGACATATGATATATATCTGTGTCATTATCGTAAGGTCTTTGGTGTACTCCTGTCACATCCAAAAATTTCGGACAGCTGTATTCCCATGGCCGCAGTATGCTTGCCTCTTCCGCTTCCTTTTCCGCAGCAGCGGTTGATTTAGTAGGGAGCAGAACATGATGGCAACTCAACCCATATGTTACATCTTCCTCTGAGGTCGTCAAAAATCCCCCTACCGTACCTACCGACCATAGAACACCACCGACACCAATACTGACACCCATAGATCGGATATTTTGGTAATTTCTGGTCCCTGTCGCTCCCTTTGAGACTTTAGCTTCGACAAACTCTAGATTTGGAAAGATATCGCAGGTAAAATATCTCCTGAGCTCCTCGGTGACTTCATGTTCCTCTTCATGACCTCTTTTGAAGTAGCATCCCGGTTTGTATATCACGGATATCGTTTCGACATCGTTTAAAAGGGTGATATGTAGAGCTCTCCAAACCAGGCTTGTCGTGCTCAGATATTCCATAGCACGATCGAGGTTTTGGTTCCAGATATGTGCTGCTTCCGACCCCGAATCCACCACACCCCATATATCGAAGACATGGTTTTCTTCGGTCCCAGACGTAGGGACTCCGTAGTCGAGAATCTGCCTTCCAAATGATCCGTCGGAGATTCTGAGGGAAGTACTGTTATTTCCTTGGGGATTCCCATCGATGTTGGTGATAGGCTTCTCGACGGATGTATTAATGTTCTCAACATCACTTGGATTAATGTCCTTTACTTTCGAAATCCTGCCGTTCGGGGTCTCCTCTCCATGCTCTTGCATCTTGATATACCTGGGGGTGGCCGTTCTCTGTGTTAAACTCAAGAAGAGAAAAGCGTAAATAAAGTGAAGCGTGAAGTCGCAGAAAAAAAAATTGTGTACAAATTGAGTTTTACCTCAGCGGTTCGAGTCGACTTGTGATGTTTGATGCTATGTCTAGTATGTATATACTAATCTCGATGTTTGGGTACATTTTATCGGATTTAAACACCCATGATGGTACTCCCGATTATCATACGTGTGATAATCGAGGGATCGTCTAGGTTTTCTTAATAATTGTTCAAGCAACTCTCATATGTTGATCCTTTATCTAGATCAGAGAAGACCCGCTTAATTACTCCAATAGAGCTTTATTGGGACATGACGAGGAAATAACCAAGCGAATACACGCTACGCGCTGCGGCGATCTCCTCAATTCCGCGAGTTCTGCACGTGTGGTCTCCAATATATTGATCTTGTTGACAAACAAAAGGCTATCGCTTCGAGTTTTCCAAAATATCATTGGATTGTAGACCAACAAGGCACCGGTGTCTCCATACAACCTCATCTTAGGTTGCGAATTCTTGTGCGGGAAGCGCATATTGTAGCCTTTAAACTACATGCAGCAACAGTCAGATCCGCAGTGAAGTTATATCACGAAAATTTTCATTGGTTACCTTCTTTGATCAGGTGCTTTCACCTAGTAATTTATAAGTATGTATAAGATAATTGTCAGTAAATTTAGAGATACGATGTCTCGATACATATAGAGATGTCAAGGAACTAGGATCAATGAATCATCATGATAGAAGCCTCAGGTCACACAATTATTTTTCGCAGAGGGTAAAGCCGCATGCTATTCAAAAATTCGTATGCATGCATCCCAATGAGGAAATATTATCAGTGTGTGTATCTGCTCAACTTGAAGACCCTGTAGGGCTGAACAAGGATACGCTTGGCATGACAATAGAGCAAAACCGCAGGCGTATTCGTTCAATCAAATGCTTTAACCCAAGTCTTAATACGCTTCTCGAATGGCCAGATGTTGTAGGCTGTCATATGGAGGTATTTCGCCATGTACGCAATATTGCTGTTGGAAAAACTCTGATTCGAGCTCGACAATTCGGAGCTTGTGGCTATGATATTGTGTAGGTCTAAATCAACTGTACCTACTTCTGCCTTGAATATATCCGCGGAGAAGCAAAGGATCGCGGTATTGACATTCTAGTAGCTCAAATCAATATAAAAAGGTCCGTCTTCTCCTTCGACATTTGTTGACATACACACTAGATAGACAGCAAAGCACTCAGAAGTTCAGAAATAACCCAAGCTTCCACATAAATCTGATCAAACCACATACAAAGAGCAGAATATTTTGTTTTTCAGTCTCCCTTCACAATCTTACTTGGACATTCCTTCTATATAACCGCTCCACGACTATATAATATTATATAATCGTAATAATGGGTGTTATCATGAAATTCATGGTAATAATCCCACTACTCCTCAGAGCCACAAACGCCGCAGCAGTTCATCGCGCTCTCTCAAACCCAAATCCCATAATTATCCCTCGTGACGATCCGGTTCGTACAGAGGTGTCTGTCCCAGCACATACTCCGCTTACGGATACGGAAATCGCAGCACGGTCAACTGGAGTTCAAGATCCTTACGTGATCCCCACCGGTACCACCTGTTCGGTGGACCTGCCCTTTACGAATACTAGCACGGGGGATGGGAAATGGCCGGATAAATCTCCTCCTAGGGTTAACATGTCGACGGTGAAGATATATATCATACCCCGGCAGGAGTGCAAGTTGATACAGGTTCCGTACGTAACATCCAAAATGAAATTATAAGATTGATAATATGATATATATTATTCAAGCGCTAATGATAGAGATGTGAGGATGAATTTAGACTGGGTTTCAAATCGGCAAAGAAACTTGGGTCAACCAATTCAATAAAGTCTGGGCCGATACCGACAAATCCACTCCCGGCTGGAAATATCTTTCATCGTCGGATATTCTATATACCGGCTACTGGGTCAAAGTCAACGTTACTTTCAAGGATCTTGATTGGAATCCGTTGATGCGTGCGGAACTCCCGGTTTTGGTTTACGATAAACGTACGAATTGCTCTTCTGTGGATAATTCGACGGGTGTCTGCGGTGGACCTGGTACAAATATCCCTGGAACTAACGGTGCACTGATGGGTATCGGTTACGGGAGACGGGCTGATGGGATGGATCAATGCACGCCGAGCACGAATCCCTTGTTGAATGTGAAGGGGGTGTGGCAGGATGCGCCCGGTTCTCCGTGCACCTATCGTAACGGTACGTGAACTCCACCTACCCTCGAAGTGTTTCCTAGTCTCCAACATTAAACGTACTGATAATGGGATACTCACAGGCTACATTATCACTAAAAGCGGTATCAAATGGGGTCTCACCCCTTCCAACACCGCCAACTTCAAGTTCCAAAGCTTGAGCAAATGGTCATCCCTCGCGCTCGACTGGGCCATGGCACCCATGTGTCTAGGAATCAACGCTCTTACATGCAAACCGGGAGAATTCCTGCCTGACACAGGGATTATCAAATCATATGTCTCGTCCCCGGATATTCCATCAGGGAATCCTTCTCCTCCTACCGGTGGCTTGAGTATTAAAATAAACTTACCGAATAGCGCTACGCACGAAATGGGATTCTTCGATTATGTCGGTGTTTCCAGCAATTATGGAGATATAGCGCCGAGTAGTTTTAAGACTACCAGAACGACTAGCAGTAAACGGGTTTATATTAACATTGGGAGTCATTTTTTCAATGGGTTTGAGACTGCTTATGATGCTGATATGGGATTTTATGGTATTAGGACATTGTAAAATTGTTCAAATGCAGGCTTGTCGGCTGGCTTTGAATAAACATTTGACGTCGCTCAAAAGTAGCTGGAACTTAGATTCAAATACAATTGTTTCCCTGGTCTTTTGCATATTTTCTCTCATGCAAATATAAAAAAAGAACTACAGTATAGAATTCTTATAGAAAAGATCGCTTTCAAAGAAAACAAGCCCCTGTAGGGCTATGCTAATGATCAAGCTCACATGTCATTACCTGAAACGGTTGTCTTATAAGTTGAATTAATGCTCATGCTAAACATTTATTTCGCCTTGCTACAAAACGCAGTTCTAACATACCTCGAATTTCCTGATATGTACCGTGACGCCTTGTGAGTAAGTTTCGAATAGGCCATAGTATAATTATTATACTGGGCCCGATAAGTATAACACCGGACTACGAAGTCAAGAAAGCAAGAATGTTCCAGCTACTGGCCAGATCTTTCGCGAGTTACACAAACAAATTCATCCGCTTCCTGACGCTATTTCTACCCTCGTGCCTGGCACTAGATGATATCTATAGCTCGTAAACCAGCCACTACTGCACGGGCGAGTCTCAACTGGCTAGTACTACGGAACCGTTGTCTAAGCCCCAGGTTAGAAACAGACAAGTCAATTAATAGGGTTTTTTGGGAACAAAACATGACTAATATCAAACCCTATTCTGCACGACTCGGAAGCGATTATGCGAGAATCGAAAGTCCCTCTGAGAAAATTCCCGATAAATATCGTAAACTTTAGATTGCAGCTGTTCAGGGTACGCCAAATACGGTGATACATCCATGTTTCGAAGGTCGAAATATTTTTCGATATGTTTTAGCCTGAGTTTATCGTAACGGGGCGTGATGGACTCGGGTCGGTCGCTCTGTTCTGGGATTTGCCAATGTCTTTTGTTCCGTCGGTGAGTGGCGGTCTACCATCCCCACCTGCATTCATCCCACGGTGGAGATATCTATAAAGTCTTTCGGGAATTTGGCCCCTCTCTCTCCTCCGCTGTATTTAATTCAACAGAATTTTCTAAATCGAGCTTCTCACAGGATTAAAAAAATCTAAAGCCTGAATCAGGTCTTATCGGAAGAAAAGTTGCTGCAGTTACCGATAAATTACCCGAAAAGACGATAGGAATTTCAACATGCTCCACGAGCAATCTTTACGAGCTACACTCCACGTCTTACGAGAAAGGAGTATGGAAAGATTCGGTTCTCGCTCCCGAGAAACCTCAAAATCGAGAGAACATTCGAGTTCCAGAGAAGGATCAAAATCCCGGGAACAGTCCCGATCACGACCCTTCACCAGATCCCGAGATCCTTCGAAATCCCGAGACCACAGCCACCACAGGGTCGTCGTTCAAGACGAATGCTCTCAAACCCAACTCAGCCTTCTCTTAGAAAAGAACGAAAAACGAAGAATCGGATACATTTTATTCAGACACGACGAGAACGCCAACGCGAATGAGATCGCTGTCGATAAAACCGGTGGGGATGTTCCTTGGAGTGAATTCCTCGACACTCTTCCGAATAATCTATGCCGACACGCGAGCGTTTGGTTTAAATGTGATGTCGACGGGGTAGCTACGAGTCATGTTGGATTCATCACCTGGATACCGGAAACCGCGAGTCAAATACAAATAGAGGCGTTTAAAGAGACGGGGCCGATTCTAAGAAGATTCTTGCAGGGTGTTCATGTGAGCGTGCAAGTTAAGGAAAAGGAAAAGATTCACGATGCTCTTGTCGAGAAGGTTATGAGGAAGAAATAGAGGTTCAACGCTGGGCTTGAAGCGTAACAAGGGCTCTCGGTGACTGAAAATGTACGAATGCATGGGGAAATACTGCTTCTGTTGATGTGAGATACTCCGTCTTCTTAGTGTTTCTCTTTGTTTTAGTGCTAGATATCCCTATTTGAAATTTCATAATATAAGTATGTTGTTTATATTAATAGAACGTTATGAATTTGTAAAAGTTTAATGCCATGTCCTTCTATATACCTATTGTTCTTGTTCGATTCGGGTTCTAGCTACATCACAAAGTATAAATCGTAATGTTTCTGACACCCAGGATTGAACCCAGCGTCACACTTCAAACACCTCGGATCGTTGCCAGCAGCCTTCGACAAGTTTAGGTATTCATCAATAGTGAACTCTTTTTGACAGTTCCCGCATAAAATTGCTTTAACTCCACGTTCGTCTTTGGGCCAGCAAGTCGCCGGATGGTCAGCTAGAGCTTCGTGGCAGCTTATGCAGGCGTAATAACCGCCGCAGCATTTATGTTTGATGGCGATGATGTCGCGGGGTGAGTGCCAATGAGCGCATTGTGTGAGTGGCGTCACATCGATGCCGTGGACCTGAATTGAAGGAGTATCCGGTGAAGTTGACTGTGGGCTTGTTGAAGCCATTTCTGAAATGTTGGGGGTGGTTATTTCCGAAAACTTAATATTTAAATATCTGTTGATATGTCCGCGAGACGGCCGGCAATTGGGAGAAAACGAACGGCAATGCGTTTGCGGAGTGTAACAGTGTATTTCAGACATTAATTTCTTTCCGTCCGGGTGCATGAAAAACTGCATGAGAAAGTGCAAAGTGCATCAATGGGATTCTCGTCTCGAGATGCAACTGGGATCGTGTTGTCAGAGATCCATGCAACATCTGTGGCAACGGGATCACTCTCAGAACACTTCAATCGAATTAAAATAAACAAGGCAGACCGGACTGAAGACGCGTCGGCAGATGGACGGACGGACGCACCACTTTCGCGTCACGGACGAGGTTTCAATGACGCATTAGGAGGATCTATCAGGATTCAATATAATCTGGATCCAGATTGTGTCTGATGAGTCAGCTGGAGGGTGGGTTTAGGGCAGCCCCCGCTAACAGATCAAATGCGGCTGTCTTCAAACCGTTTGCGAGAGGGTGTAGCAATCGAGATTGATTCTGCGGGACTCGATTCTTCGGGCTGCCGGCCAACATGGGACGAAATAGACTGTTCATTTCGAGGATAGCGTCGACGGACCGACCTTTTGTTTCCTGCAATTTAGCGCCATTTTCTAGTCTGCTTGTTTCTTTTGTATGGACGGGCGATAAACTCGTGACCCCCTTGCTCAGATGACGATAACAGGAGGGCATAGCCATAGCTATGCTGCTGGGTGGTGGGGAGGGTCTGGCCTGCAGCTACCGTCCGCCGGACCCACACTTAGCGGGCGTTATCTCCCCAAATTTAATTCTGTGTCGAAAGTGGAAGTGTAATTGACCGCTTGCATCATGCAGACAGGCAGACGGCTAGAGGGAGGGAAGGGGAAGCAGTGAAAGAAGGGGAGGAAGGGAAGAAAGGGGTGAATTCGAGGAGGGGACTCTTTCAAGTGAGGGGTGATTAACCACTACCGCTGCCTCGTCTTTGGTAGGAAAAGACAGGGCAAAACGGAGGGAATTCGAGCCCGCGAGAAGGGCCAGCTTTGGGAGTATTTGACCAGTAACTAAATTCGGGTGGCCGTGGTGGGGTTGGAAGGGCTGTGATTCGCTCTCATGCGCATGGCCCAGCCAGCTAATCAATCGATCCGAACGAACCCCGCCCTGGGAGGAAATGGTGATATCGAATCCTCGCGACGGCGGGTATTTATATTCCAAGACGAAAGACGGATTCGACGGACAGGAAGGGGAGCATTGTCCATTGGAGAGAGCTCTCCGCATGTGCGTTTATATATACCAAGTCGTATGAAATCGTATCGTCGACGGTGCAGGCCCGGGGCAATTCGCAGCGGCCCTGCAGGTGAAAGTGACCTCGTCCGCTCGACAGGGGAGACCTGCAGTTGGGGGCACTGTGACCACTCCCTCCTCGACCACCGTCTATACCACCGTCGCTCGCATCTATTAATTCATTTCATCCTCTCTCGACCGACTTCCATCGCTTTCGCTGTGCGTCCGTCTGCCTGTCCCGGTGCTGCTGTGCGTTGTCGACATCCGATTCGGCGACTGTTCTGTTCCAACTCGTTCGAGCCAGCTAACTAGTCAACCTCCTCAACGTCAACATCAACCTCCTCCTCCTCCTCCTCCTCCTCTTCTTATTCTCCCTCACTTCGTCCCTTCACCCGCCAGCGTTCTTTCTTTCTGTTCAGCGTCTCCTCTTCAGCTATTCGTTCTTCTTCCAATCTCCTCTCCCCCCCCCCATCTACGCACTTAATCAGTAGCAACATCTGCTCAGCGGGGGCTCCTACCGTAATCTACGTCATACGGCTCCTGGCCAGGTGACTGACCGCACACTCCCAACCGCTGCAACCATAAGCACCGCTTATTCCCATCATCATCCTCTCACCTCCACATACGCTCGCTTCTCAGGCTGAACCGCCGCCGTCTTCTTAGGTATTTTGGACTTTAGTTTTGACTCTTTTTCCCTTCTGCTCTTTCCCCGTTCTGTTTCACCACCTTTTGCTCGCCTTTGCACTTCAGGCGCATCATCCCTACCTGCTTCCACTCTCCCCTACCCACTCTGTGGCTTCAAAAGATTCATACCTCGCCCACATCGCACACTCATACCACAGAAACTTCACATAACGTTACCATTTTTGGTACAGAGTACAGCATATTACTCTTACTCGGGACCAGTTTTCCAAATCACAAAAAAAAAGAAAAAGAGGCGCAGCCTGATTCGCGCGCGCGCACACACGTACATATATTCAATAAACCGTCTCGTCAACCCAGCTGGCTAATATAGTACCCCTCATCAATGATACAATGTTCAGCTACAGGATATCCAAACCAGGAGACCACCTTCCCGACTCATCCCTCAAGCGTTGTTCGTGCAATCCTCTCGTGATGCGGCAGTTCCGGAAACTCCTCGGGTGGAAGCAGAAGAAGCCTCGCAAGAATGCCGGAACCAGCAGCGATAGCGGCACCAGACGTCCGGTATCCCTAAGCTCCATGAGGAAAGCTTCGACTATCAGTATGGCGATATCATCGCTCGGCTTCTCGGTGCAGCTCTCACAGCCGGAATCGACCTTATCGGAGCAGAGGTGTTCGGCACATGACCAGGTGGAAAGTGAAGACGCATCGCAAAAGATACCATCTTCGGCTGGTCTGACGAATAACGGTAGCAGTCATAATCACAGTCATGCGAAGAAACGTTCGACGACCTCCTCCCCACCGGATGAAACTGCTGCGGGCGTCCCGCCGAGGCTGCCTGAAAACACAACGGACGCCGATTTCAGATCACACCAGCGATCACTGACAATCGATGTTCTACCACGGTTGGACGAGGATGTGGAATCGGTATTTATGCGGGATTATGAGGATGAGATGGAGACACTACAAGCACAACTCAGAGAGGAGCTGCCACCAAAGACGCCGAGGTCGGTGATGATGGAAGATGTACGGTTCGAGCGGGAAGAAGCTTTATCTTCTACTCCGTCAGTTCTAGCTGTAAATGACGTATCACAGGGAGCATCGACGGAAAACCCAATCGCAAAACCCCAAACTGAAGCCGCTGGCAAATCCGCCGAATGGAAACCGACAGCGACGCTCCTTACACTTCCTCCCGAATTAATCCTAGAAGTCTCGAAATACCTCCCATTTTGCTCACACACCGCCCTCTACGACGCATGCAGTCGGCTGAACCGCGTCATCCGTGATAACAACTCCTCATACTACGAGCGAGAACTCGCAAAAGCCGGCGCAAACCCTCGCGGCGACTCTCTTCTTACCCGTTCGATATTTGCCTTCCAGTATCTCAACAGACCATCCAATACCCCCGAGTCACACCCCGAATTCTCCATCAACAGCAGTTTCGGATATATTCGATATCTCAAAGCGCAATCCCAAACGGTGAGGGATATAGCCGACTTGCTACAATCCGATATATATATGAAGTACCTGCTCGGCGAAGAAGGACGCAAACAACTCCGTTTAACCGCCCACGGGAACCACGAGCCCGAAGACCTTACTCATCGAGACGATGTGGATCGAGATCTCATGCATTTATGGGAGTTTGTAAACTATTCTATCGACAAAATTGTCCGGGCAGAAGTGCCCATGTATTACCCGCATCTCGATCAAAAGGCGTATTACGACTTTACCATGCCGTTCCCGCTACTATCCCCCGCCGACGACGCCAGAGCGGAGTCGTTGAAAAAGTCGATTGCGAAATTAGCGAAAGATGGAGCTTTTCCTCATGATCAGTTCTTGGTGTGGGAGAGAAAACGGTTAAGGGACCTCAGGAATGAATACTGGAAAGAAGATACGGATAACCTGAGTAAAGTTGAGAGTAAGGATATGAGATGGATACTCGAGGTCATCAAAGCGGTATTCGTCGGTGTTGTGTTCAAGAACTTTTTAGAAGGGCCGAGGGAGAAGAATAGGGCGATTATGGAGCTCAAGGCGAAGGCGCTGAGAAAGGCCAGTAAGATTGGTACACCGGCGACACCGGCGACACCGGCGACACCCGGCGAGACTTCTGCTTCTTCTTCTTCTTCGAATACTCCGTCGCTGGGCGAAAGTTCAAATCCTGCGAGCGAAGAGCAGAGGGACGATTGGCTTAATACCGAGGATTGGCCTGGGACGAATCAAGAGACTGGAATCCTCCCACAGGACGCCATGTCAGAACTTTGTCAGACACCACCGTATTCACAGACGTATACTGAACAAGAAGTCCGCGCGTACGTTGCGTACTTAACGGCTACGGGAGGAATGAAGCTGCTGCTATCGATTATCAAAGCTGCATCTGCGAACGAAGGGGTTTTAACACCGATTATGTTGGATCGGGTATTGGAGGATTGGGATCGGCGACGGGGGAATGAGGAAGCCAACCCGGAGTATACGCATGGATTTGATTCGGAGAAGGCGAGAGAAAGGGAACGGAGCAGGAATCCGGAGAAAGATGAATTTGGATATCTATGGAGACCGACAAGGGTGGAGAGGATATGGGAGAGAGATTGTAAGAGAGGTGGGTGGAGTAATTGGGAAGGATGGGTTGCGGAGTATTACCTCATCGCTTGAGGACACCGCTAGAAGACGAATATAGCGGTCGCGATGGTGGGCTATTTTCTAGCATGGTGAAACAGTGGAGTTCCTTCGGTTACAGAATTTGGACAATATGCTTTTTTGTTTGGATGGCGGTGTGGTTCTGCGGTGTTCTTTCGATTCGA
The DNA here is from genome assembly GCA_036971365.1 of Dactylellina leptospora. Classification (NCBI taxonomy): domain Eukaryota; kingdom Fungi; phylum Ascomycota; class Orbiliomycetes; order Orbiliales; family Orbiliaceae; genus Dactylellina; species Dactylellina leptospora. The sequence continues at coordinate 402,195 of JAJTUC010000020.1, read as the reverse complement.
TGTAGCATATTAGCATGGCTTGGTCTCTATTTGATGTATTTTCCTGCCCGTTTCCTCTTTGCGTCTTCATCTCCCTTTTCCCTGTCTCTGTTCATATACCCCTTCCAGCATCCTGTCATCCTATCATCCCTCTGGCACTGTTCCTGGTTTCACGGTTTCCGGTTTATCCTGTGGTGTTCTCTCATAGCATGTGGCTGCTGTCTCTTTACTGCGACCTTTTCTCTCATTTCCTTCTTTTTTATTGGCCCCGAGGTTAAGTCACGGTCATTAGTACTATTCTCTTTCTCTTTCTCACTCTGATGAAGTGTGGATTAGATTTAACTAAAATAACAGATCAGCGATATAGTTCCTGTTAGATGGACTGGCGCTTTCTTTTTCCTGTAATTTTTGAGCTTGGTCCTTCTTTTCTTTTTTCTATACGCGCTTTAAATCTTCTCTATGGGTTTTTATGTTTTGATAGCCAGCCCTTTTCTTACATTTTTTAGAAACAAGCAGGGTCTTTAAAAGATGAGTACGATAGTATATTGTATTCCTGTAATCCAAAATTCTTCCTAGCACTCATCATCCCCTTCATCGTTGTGCGCATTGTCACGGTACATCATACATCAAGGCGTTTTCTGTTTCGTTTTCGTTTTTCGACACACTTGGCTTTTTTCCCTCGTTCTCTTGTTAGTACCTTTATTTACTTTCCGCGGTGAATCATTGTTATTTTACTTAAAAAGAGGGTAAGGCATTAATTATAATAACAAACTATTTTTCTTTTTGAGAAGAAACTTGAATATGAAGCGAGGATTGTGTTTGCGAATGCGATACACCATTTATACTTATGAGACAACTTTTCAAGTAATATGTATATTATACTAGAGATGAGATCTGAAGGCTGTAATCGCTCTCGGATTATGAGTATAATGAAGTAATACATGCTTCATTATATGGGTAGCGCCTCATTTTTGATTTCGCAGGGATGCTTTATAGATTTATGCGTAAGCGCGGGGATATATCAGGGATAGATCAGTAACGATAAACCGAACTTGTTTTTTTTTGTTTGATTGAAGAGATTAGGGAATTCTTGATTCTGATGAGACTATTCAGGGATCTACGTACCGGATTAATTCTTAACATTGGTTTTTAGAATTATTTGCTACACTATTTCATGAGAAGTTATATTCTCTATAGACATTCCATGGTGAGAATATTATAAATATGAACTCGATAAGATGGATTGATGACGATTACCATCTATAACCTTGTAAACTCCATCCCGGGCCATCCCACACACCCTCCCGTCAACTTTATCACTACAAATAACCTCCACACCGCCTATATCACAAAATCCTCATCGCCCCAACCTGAGTATCGAACAATAAAACATCCCCGTTCCCAAGATACCTCTCCCCCATAAACGACAACCCCAAATACTCCGGATACCTCTGCACCCCAACCGTAGCTCTCATCCCATTATCCGCCAACTCCACATATTCATATTTAACAACGTTATCCCTCTCCTCGAAATACACGATATTGAATTTATATTCCAGCGGGGAACCGTTGACCAACACGTAACTCGCGACGTGGTAGCTGATAGTTAACACTCTCTTCGGTGCGGAGCCGGAGACGGAATAATGTATTCCTTGTAGATGTATAGATCTTGCCAGAGGGGGCAGAGAACGTTGGATGGGATCCAAGATGACTGCACGCTTTTGTCGTCAGAGGTGGTGGTTGTTTGGGATGGATAGGGGAGTTTGCGGTTTTTGCTTGAGGAGTAGCGGTAGAAAGGGTGGCTGAGGGAGATGATGCCGTTGATGTTGAGCCAGATTATGTGGGAGGTGGTGTTGTAGAGGGTTATTGGGAAGGGAGGGGTTATGGGGAACCATTCGTCGTCGTGGTCTGTGGGGCTTCCGTTGGTGATGTCGCCTGCGATTATTGTGTGGTGGGGGGTGGAAGGGGTTGTGGGGGTTGTGGGGGTTTCGGGGAGAGTCGGGGAGAGGTTTGGGGAGAGGATTATTTGGGAGTCGTGGGTTTTTTGAGGAGGTTTGGATTTAGAAGATATCGCGGCATGTTTTTTATTGATTAAAGATGCTTGTTTGCTTGGAGTATTGTGTCTAGATAGTTGAAATCTTCTGTCTGCTGTTCTAGCTAATAAGAGGAAAGGTTGTGAGCATCGATTATGGGGAGGATGTGGAATTTTATGAATAAACTTGAACTTAGCGTACCTTTCACACAGTTCTCGATATTGTTAGGACAGACTGGAAGAGCAGCAGTGGAAGCAACTGCTGCTAAACTTAATCCTAGTGCTATATAATTGAAATGCATGCTGCGGTATCGAAATCGCTATAGATTATGTCTCTATTTCCTCGTAACAGGTCTGTGCGAACTTATGATCGAATGTAGAAAAGGTATTTGCTAATAGTATTTCGATTCTTTCTTATCAAATAGGTCGTAACAATGAATCCCCCTTCAACGTTAATGTTAGAATACTCTGAGATTAGGATATTAACGGTCGTTAGATAACCCGATTTTGGAAGACTCGTTGGCGCTCATGGCCCAAACGACTTCCTCCTCCTATATATCCTACAAATGTTACTCAAATTCCTTTTTATCATTTTACAATATTTAGATATTTAGAACGTACTCTTTTTTCTGCCCCATTAATAAAAGGAAATGTAAATACAGTCTTCCAAGACGCTGTATAATATCGCGGAGCATAAAATATCTCTTTTACTATGCGCTTGATTTAAAATACTTGCTTTTCTTTTGAAACTGCCAGTGAACTGGAGATTCTTGAAAGACAAAGGTGTTTAATCCGATAGCCAAGCAAAAATTTATTATTATTGTGATGTATTCATGGTGTGCTATCTAGACGGCGGGAAGCGGAAATCCGGCCTTGGATGCTAAAGAAAACGAGGCTCGAGGTGAAATAGACGAACGCCACCGGAAACAACGTTTTGCTTTTGCGACGTTTCACTGTTTTATGATATATCCTCCCTCCACCATCTGTCGCATCCTCTGTGACTATTTTATCGCCGCATGAGAATATCAGTTTTCATCTAAGTTATTTGCTTCGTTTACTAAGGACCAGATAGCTATCGATAGGCGTAATAAATACTAGTGCTGGCATTTGTCATTTCTCACTCTAGAAAGTGCGTTAAAAAGCTATTGATGCGAAATATTTCGTGACCTTACGTCATAGATAACAGAGGGGGGCCAGGACCTTGAGATTGACGTTCCTATATATAAAAAGGCATACTCCGTACTTTTGTACTCAACTTGCACACGACATTGGGTTTTCAAGATCAATTTACGAATCGCAGTGTAACACAAACCAAATTTTATCACAAGCTTGGCAAAAAACGTGCGTTGCGGCCAAAAGGCGTATCCGATAGATCCGAGTAACCAGGCAAGGCCCACTGATCATGATCACAGGCTTAAGGAGTATAGGTGTATACCTCTGGGATATCACACCATTTTGAATAGTCGAATCCAAAGTAAGACCCTTAACCTGGTAGAATTGTAGGCACCTGGGTTGCGGGTTCAAGAGAAGAAAGCAGCTCCAAAATCCTCCTGCCAATTCAAGACAATCCATGCTACACTCCAATTTACCGGGTGCCATTCCAAGAACCAGCATTTGACGCAATTCTATCGCCTGCTGAAAGAGAATCAAAGGCGACGTTCTGTGGGGAAGTCGGCCGAGTGGAATTAAGGCACAGCAGCTTATTCTCCCCCGGATCCGAGCTCTTTCAGTTGAATTTCAATGCCGGCCGGTCAGGATAGAGTTTTTCAAGCTATGATCTCACGACCTCCTGATCTACTTTTTGAAGCTTTTATATGCCGAGACTTACAAGCCTTAGTCTCCGTCGGCAATAACGAGGCAGATAAGACTTCGGAGCAGGTATGCTTCGAAGTCGCGATGACCCGCCGACCCACCGGTGGACCGAACCGCCCACGGATGTAAGCTTTGATAGGTGCATCCATCAAAGCTTAATCCCAAGTCAACTCCCAAGACACATTTACGATTACTGATATCTCTGTCTTTAACAGCCTTATCGCGAAAAACACTTATTACAGGCTATTGTTTTCAACGACGTTTGCAGATGTTTACATTTCCATATCGCTGACATGGCTTACTGTTGCGTTTGGATCGAGTTTATAATGCCCATCAATACTGCAACCCATGTCAGAGCGCCTCTACCTTGAGAAGGAGGCAATCCCTGAGCCAGACCTGCCGGAAGCCCCAGCTGCCAGATTCTAGAAACCACGCGGATGACACTACACAGTTAGGAGACGGGTTGCGAATACCTGAAACTCTATTTGGCTTGACTGGATCCTCGAATGCTACTAACAAAATTTTCATTTCCGATTCGGTCTTGCTGCCCATCACCATGAAATTTGACAAATTTCATGGGTGCCATCAACCTCTTACCCTGCTCGAATGATCGCCTCTTCGATTCAAAGCCTACCTGCATCGACGTTGCCAAGAGCCGGCTCTCGAGCCTTCGTCAATACCCCCTTGCTCCCTCGTTTGATAATGTGGCCAAAATATAATCATACGAGATTCTCAACGTCACATAAGGCATAAATGTCTTAGCTGCCAATTACGACTCTCGAGAGTGGTGAGATATCGCTAGGCATCAGATAACCAACAGCCGAAGTTTATTTCTCATGTTTCTCAGGATGTCCACTTAACACTATGAAAACCAGGGATCCAATCTTTGTTGATGGAGAACTCGTAAACTTGGCCACCCTGACTGACAGTAAGTTCGTATCGCGTCGGAAAGGTAACTTGAAACGGAAGGCGCCGGCAGATACGCCTAGCAATTGGAAATTAGGGGTTCCACGCAGACGCTATTCCTGGGTACCCCGTGGTCTACTACTCCGATGGTTTATAAAGCTTCAGATCCTCTGTTCGGACGGTCTGTTTAGGAGGCGCGCGCTAGTGACGCTACATATACATCTTTTTAACCAAATACATTTTCCCCATTTGCAGCTATGGTTGCTGAGTCTTTATATACTAGCCAGAATATTATCGACGAAAAGATGGCGGGTATATCTGAAATCGAAACTATATCACGGACGAAGAACGAAAGACAGCCATTCGATACCGTAAGCTCCACGATACAGTTCCCAAATAAGGACCATCAGTTTTGGTGGGAGAAAACTGGCAGCCAGCTCGCCGAACTGCTGAAATTTGCAGGATATAGCAAGTCAGAACAATATAATGAATTGCTATTCTACGCCTTACATGTGGTGCCTTCCATGGGGCCATCCCCAGACGAAAATGGAGACCTTCGCTGGCGTAGTCCGCAAACTCCAGACGGAACTCCCTTGGATCTTAGCTGGGAATGGGGGCTTGAGGGGAAGGGGGTTATCAGAACCTCTTTTGAGCCGATAGGACCTTTAGCTGGGACACCAGCGGATCCTTTCAATAGATACGAAACTGATGCTTGGATACGATATCTCGACAGTCAAGGCCTTGTGGTCGGTCTCGATCTAGATTGGTACCGACACTTCACTCAGAGACTACTACCAAAGAACTTGGAAAGCGTTCGGATGACGGATAAGCTCAACTTTGAGCTTGCGCCAAGTGCAGGAACATTTGTTACACGCGACATCGACAGAAATGGTCCAATAATTAAATTATATATATTTCCAGGCCTAAGAGCACAAGAGCTCCAAGTCTCGAACCTCGAAGTAGTAATGCAAGCTATACGAAGTCTACCTACACCACAGTACCAATCACTACAAGTGGAACCCTTGTTGGATTATCTCAACGAAGCTGCGATGAAATGGAAAATGGAAACAGGGATATTTTCTTTCGATTTGATATCACCGGAGAAGTCGAGGATCAAGATATATACCCGAGCCCCGAACACGACTATAGACTACCTCATGGACGCCCTGACCTTGGGAGGTAGATACGATTTGTCAAATTATAGTAAGGAGGCCCTCGCCGATGTCAAAGATTTCTGGAAGATTTTTATCGGTGATGCTCCCGACGTCTTACCCACTGGCGGCGCGGAACGCGCTGGCCCCGGGTTCTATTTTACTGTCAAAGCTGGCAAGCCTGCTTCGCCTAAAGTCTACATTTCTCCGATTTCATTCTGCAAGAATGACGCGGAGGTCTTGGAACGGTTACGTAAATATTTCTCCACGAGGCGAAACGCGGATAAGATGATCCCTCAGATGGATAACTACGAGAAAGCCTTGAAGAGTATCTAGTAAGTCAAATGTGCCTCTCGCGCGCATGTGGTCCAGGTGTACATACTCTCACATTATATCAGCATAAGTGGCTAACAAGTTATCTCTAATACTTAGTGGAACAAAGTTGCTCGAAGATCATGTCGGTAGCCACTTCTACGTGAGTTGCGCTTTACAGGGAGACCAGCTCCGAGTCGTGACCTACCTATGCCCGCAGAGTCTAGATCGCGAGATGGCATTTCGAAAGAAGCGCCATGAGGGCGATATGCTCAGCAAACTCTTACCGACATCACTATTTTCGAAATTTCAGAGCTTCAAGTCGATCTTTTCCGCCTGATATTGATGTAAACTTTTAAGTTGTGTTCAGATGTAAATATTCAACAACATGTTTTTGTGGCGATTGTTCATAAAATGCACATTGCGACAGGGTTTGAAAAGCAAATTCACGAGTTTTCATTCTGTTAAGACCTATTCTAAGTACCGGCGCAAGAAAAAATAATTGAAAATGATGTAGCAATATCAAATCATCACTACCGAAACTCATAGTTATATCTGAGAGGGGGAGCTGGTGGCGGCTTCCCATATCTTGGCTGTGCGAGCCAATTGTCTACGATATCCAGCCGCTCATCCAACGAAACGTCTTCCAATTTATGAGCCATCTTTCGTCGAGATAAGAAACTCGCGGTCTCCTTAGCAGCTTCGTTGACTTCTCTCAATGACGCTAAGATTCTTCGTTTGCCAGTCTTTTCAATTGCTCTCTTCTCAGCCTCGCACAGCATTTTCCATATTTGAAATTCCGGTTCTTCACCTAATTCCGTGTTCCATTCCTCGTACCTAGTCTGCAAACCCAGTTTTGCCAGCTGCTCGTCTCGACGCTTGAGATAGGTTACCTGTCTGGTAGTAGTCTCGCCCTCTCTAAAATCGTCTAGTATCGAAGAAGGTGTTACAAATTGCATTCCCCTAAATGATGTCTCTAAGATTGTGCGGTATCGAGCCATATTCGCGAGATCAAGCGCCGTCATACCGTCCGTGTTTTCAGTCAAGATCATTTCTGGAGTAGAGGCGTCAATAAGAAGCTGTTGTTCCTCTCTTCCTGGGAAAGTATCTCTGGTTTGTATGTGGATAGGAAGAGCTCCCTTCGAGTTTCGAATGCTGAGCTCGGCGCCTTTCGATCGGTTCAGAACCGCTTTGATGCCACATAGTTTGTGATCATCGGGGACTCTGTAATGGCTACTGTGATACCGATATAAGTCTTGTTCATGAGCTAACAGCATTGCAGCTAGTGGGGTATCTCGTTGGGTAGCGGCCCATTCTATGAACTCATCAGGTAAGATGGAAAGGCATTTATCGATGGTTGCGCTTTGTTGCTCGAGATCATTGGCGTATCTGTCCGAGGATATGATTTTGTGAAGAAGATTTTCGGTGTATTCAAGAAAATTAGATGTCGCATATAAGTTCGCTCCAAGATTCAGTAGAGCTTGAATCGCATGTTTGTTGAGAATGCACCCGGCGAAGAGAAGGGGTGTAAGGTTACGCTTGTTCTCCCTTGACTCCAGAATACTAGACCCAACCTTGGACAGGAAGTACTCGAAATTTTTCTGATGGTGCGCAACTTTCTCTTCGTCAGATTTCTTGTTCTCTTCTTCCCTGTTCTCAAGGTAATTCATAGCAGCAGCGTGAAGGAGTAGCTTGTGATCAACTCCTACCCACCGCTTGATGGTATCTTTGTCAGCATCTTCGAGCAGTTTTAGATAGGCCCTTTTCTTTTGGGCCCTTTCGCTCTTCCGTGCCAATTTGGCTGATTTGGTGTCGTCTGGGTCCATTTCCCCATCGTCTTCCGAGTCTGAATCAGGGTTTACGCTCGAGCCACAAAGAGCTTTCTCTTCCAGTAAACGTTTAATCTCGCGGGTCTTGGTTGCCTTTTCGAGACGGTTTTGGTATTCTCGAAGGGCCTTCTCAGGACCATCCGTTTCCAACCATTCATAAACCTTGTGGGCGCCATAATACGCAGCAAATATAGCCAACGGCTGTTGGTATCTTGGACATATTTGGGTTCTATCGTCGTAGCGACGATCTCTCGGGTCGACTTCTGTTCCACGTTTCCATTGATTTTTTAAACCGGCGTATTTAGTGGAATCAACGACGGCATCAAAACATTCTTGAAGATTCATCTCGGCATTCATGATCACGCTAAGACCCCTTGTCTTCAACATTTCCTCCAGAGCCTCGATGTTCTCATCCCGGATTAGGTCAGTGATTTTTCGATGTTCCCAGTCCCAGAAAGGACCTCTCTCTTCCAAGTAGTAGGTTTCATCGCGTGAGAACTCACCAAGCCGGTGGTGGGGGGAATATCGAGGAGGTAGCCTTTTCTGAACCGGAGGAGATTGCTTGTCTCTAACGTTGACAATACGGTCGATAAACCCAGTTGGGTGTCTTCTTTGAAGAGCGATCAAGAATACGGTGTCGCCGACCTGATTCTCGGTGACAAGTTGAAGTGGTTTGCCATTCCCTGCGTCATAATCGGAAGAGGTATATTTCTCTATCGTCTCCCAGTCTCCTTTCCAGGCGGCTCTGAAAAGCTCATGGTAGGCAGCTTGTACTTTCTTATCCTCGATGGAATCCGAATAACCAAAGTTGTATTTCAGTTGGTTCTCCGGTTCTTCTAGTATGTCCTTGTGATCCAAAAAGTAGTTTCGTTTGTCGGATCCATTGATTTTTCTAGAATACTGGTTCGTCTCAACCGGCAAGGATATGATAGGGGGTAGGCTTAGGATTCCTTCCGCCAATTTGGCCTCAGAACCTTGTAAAGATTCAGAAGATACCGAAGAATCACCTTTGACTTCATCGTAGGTCTTCGCGCCTTTTGACCTGAACCACTCGCTGAGTCTCTTATATCTCACAACCTTCCCTTCCAGGTCCTTCATCTCGGCTTTTAGATTCTCACAATTAATTCCATCATAATGATCGTATATCGGAGCTCCGGAAGGCTTTATGTAATATAAGTATTCTTGTATCACGCGAGCGACAACCCAGCGTTCGTACGAGTCCTCTTCATATCTCAGTATGAGATTGAAGATTCGGAGTTCTCGTTGAAAGGTAGCAATCTTGTTAAGGATCATGTCCAAGTAAGTCATCCCTTTCCTAGATATCACTTTAGTGGAACCCAGCTAAATAGGGATAGAGAGATAGTGTATTGTAGCTTACCCTCGCGATATGTCGTATTGTCTGGATTGATAAGAATAGTCATCTACAAGCATAGGTTCATGTACCACCTCAGAAATATTCGCACCGAGTTCGAAACACTTCATGAAAACATCTAACATGTCTTTATGCAATGCGAAATCTGCAGGTTGCAGGATCCGTCCAGGTTTATAGTCAATAAAGGCACCTTTTTTCGGTGGCGGCGTAGTGAGATCGGGCAGAACTCCTTTCTCAAACAGCAATAAAGCCTTCTCCTGGTCGTCATTCGCGATCCTAGTTCACACATCAGTTTATAATCTCATATGGATAAACCCGATTCTCGCACGAAGTGCTTCGTGTGATGTCTGGTTTACGAGACCAATTCTCGCCTGCTCTACACTTACGCGACAGTTATAGCGTTGGTGATATTGCTATAAATTCCGCTACGCTTGATGACTTCTTTTGCGGCCGCAAGCGCTGAAGCGCCGTCCTCTTCGAACATTATCTTGACGCAATCTACGTCGGCCATCTGCACCATTCGCACAAGGGCATTCCATCCTTCCGTGTCAGTCTGAGCAGATGTAGCTCCTAGCCTGAGAATTGTCCGCAGCATGTCTTCCCGTCGTTGTTTATCAGGAATATAAGTAACCAAAACTATAGACAGGAGGTCTCTGTCTTCTGCACCGTAGCGACTTTCGTACTTGTCCCGGTAGCTCTCTCTACTCATGTTATAGTTATATTTGGCTTTCACTCTGGTCCAAGCGAGAACGGCGTCAGTCAGCTTCTCTAGCGCGCCAGGGAAGTTTATCGACGATACTTACGGTCGTAGGATGTCTGCACCAAACTCCGAGACTAGAAGTTTCACAACTTCCACGTGGCCTTGAATAATAGCATAGTGAAGCGGAGCCAACTGGTATAATTTATCAGGCATATTGATGTCAAGGATGTCATCAGGATCAAAAGCCTCATCAGCGTCCTCGTCTCCGGGTTCCGTCTTCTTAGTGACTTCGAGGAATGACGAGGCTCCAGTATTCACAGATACGGATGCCCCCTCAAAGACATCAGATACAACTTCAATATCGTCATCGAACTCATCATCCTCTTCGGCCTCTGCCGCTTCGACTATACTGTAAGACTCTTTCCTCTTCAACCTGCGCTGATCTTTTAGTTGTTCTGTAAATCTATCTTCTTTAATCTCCTCATTTTCGTCGCTCTTGAGTAACAACAGTTTGCATATTTCTGAATTTCCTCTAGCTGCGGCGATATGCAAAGCATTGCGTCCATCCAAAAGTCGAGGTGTAATCCTCGCCCCGGCTTCAATAAGAATATTGACGATTTCAGGAGACGATGCTAAAGCGGCGAGGTGCAGAGGTGTGCGACCGGTGTAATCCCGTCTATTGATTTTCTTCCGGTGAAGCTCGTCATTGGAACCATCTGAAGCTGTCGCCCATTTCCTAGCAGCATCGATATCTTCATCCACAATGGCTTGATAGATTGCTTCGTCTTCTCCAAAGTATGCGGATTCGGTCCAAGTCTCATCCGTTTCACCCCCAAATGAATATGTTTTCTTTTCTGTCAAGACATCGGCTAATCGTCCGCGAACATACGTTTTATCATCTTCGGCCTGCAATTCCTCTTCCTCCGGTGATTGAGGTACAGGACAATGGCCGCAACAGTCATCCAGTAAGCTATTTATAGTCCCAAGGAACGCAGGATGGCGGTGGAGATAGCCCACACGATCTTTCTGACACTCGCTATCCCATTCGTTCAACCGGTTATCCTCTCTTGTTAACATGTATTCCACCTCAGATGGAACGGTGGGATAGAGCACCGGTATTATACGTTCCAGTTGCGAGATTTTTACGTCATTTGGAGGAATCCTCTCCATGTAGAGTAATTTCGCGAGTCCCCGTACTTGATCAAGTTCCCATTTGTAGATGGACGGATCAATGGCCTGTCGTTGGAGTTTTGGGTAGTATACCTCGAATCCTCGCCAGCGATACAAATAGAGGCGCGTTTCGAACGTACCCGCGCAATCATAACGGGATGGGTCCGCGGTATTGCATTGGAGCATCCAGGAAGCGACGGCTTGTGGGGTAGAATATACTTGCTGACCATCATAAGCAACGCAGGAGCTATCGATGCTGAAGTCCTGACTGTAGAGAACTTGGCTGATACTGGTGTACAACCGTAGAGCTATATTGATATGGCGATAATGATCTTGCGGGACGATCAAGATCGAGTTCTTGGTCCGAACGCAACATATGTCCCACGGAATATTTTCGATAATGCTTGCTTCAATAGCTTCCATGCGTTTTACGGCAGCATCGAAGTTGAGGCCGTAGATGAAAAGATTTATATCGGCCTTTTTAGCCCATTTTTCATCGTAGAGCTTTCTCAGCATCCGAGGTGCCGTTTGGTGTTCTTTGACCGGGAGCATTGGCACCAGGACGCTACTGCCGGCAGCGACAACATTACTCCAGTCAAAGCCCTCAAACATGCCTGCGATATGTTCAGATTTAGCCCAGACATTCTAAATCCGTCAATGGATCGCTACCTACCTTCCGTGAATATCCTAAAATTCCGTTTGAATTCATTAAAACTCACAATAGCATTCTCCCCGCTCTTTTTACGACGTTTCTCACTAAGCGGTAAGATGTACTTCGCCTTTTCATCCTCCGTCTCGGTCGCGAGATCCCTAGCTCTGATCTTGATATTCCCTTCCTGTGCGGAATAGATTGGGACCAAACCAAGGGTTCTATCTGCCAGAGCCGGGTCCGATGAATCCCTAGCGAAAAGCCCGCGGACGTCATTCTCATATCGGCGGTAGGGCTCAAGTAGCTTTCGTACGGGTTGATCTTGATTGTCTGCTAAATAATTGAGGAAGTCCGCGGTCTCGGCTGGAAGCCTTGAAAATGGTCCTGGAGCCGCCATTCTCGAATATCAACGATATGAACAATTGAATTGGAAGACGCGTTTAGAGACGTGACTAAGATCCACTACAGATTGGATTTTGGAATCGTTGACTTTGCCAAATGGATGGCTCGGTGTAAAGATGAGAACCAAGAGAAGCCACAGCTAAGCTTGTGGTTCGTTCGGTCTTGATGTTCGAACCTCCGCTTTAGCCCAGGGCTGAAAGATGGACGAAGATATACACCTCTCAGGATCCACGATCAAACTCATAGCTAGTGCGATCGATGCAAGGATGCTGCTTCCTTTCAATCTATTCGTCGACTAGTTGCGGAACAACCATGCAACACATTTCATACTGTATATGGTCCCGCGAAGCCAAACTCTCCCAAGCATAGCGAGGGATTGTATACAAGGACGTGTACTTCATGGAAGCTGCGGCTGTGGTTTCGCTGGATGAACCCTCCATTCAGCTTAGCCATCTTTCAGGAACAAAATGTTTTGTTATTTTACCTCCGTTGCTGTGAAGGCGGTCCTTTGAAACATCGATACGGACATCTTACCGACTTACTATTCGAATATGTCTTCATAAGATCATAGTCGCACAGATGTTTCTAGCGTTTCGGCAACTTCCTGATTAACAGCTGGTTGTCGAAGTACCCACCCTATATGAGGCCGCATAGATACAAAAGTGTGTGAAACGTCGAAGAAACACGATATTCAGGCACATTCGGCAGGCGAATCTCTATATACAGAAAAACCTCGGCCGGCAGCCCGAGCGTATTTATCAGCTGGATACCCATATAACTCAAAACTCCATAGGCAGATTCTAGAAGAAAAAGCGTTTTCCGTGTCACCCAATCTACGCAAGACGTTTATAACCCTATTCATTTTTATAGTAAGCCTGATGTCATCGAGAACAATCTAGCTGAACCGCTCTAGCTGTGAAAGATGGTCTGGAAAGTTAATCTAATCGCGGAGAATAATATCTTCTGTCAAACAAAGGTCGCTTTTACTGGCAGGAGATTTCAAAAATGAACAGTGCGAGTGCCATCCATCCCGTCGACGATACCACGGCTGGGGTGTCTGTCTGATAAACGCTTCAAGGACCAATGGAGCAGCAGTTCACACGGAACCCTCAAACGGTCGAAGCTTTACCCCTTGTGGGTCGTACAGGAAAATGTAACCAATCAGCTCGCTTGGAGGAACTAAATGCGGCTTTGTCGGGGTCCAGTCTGGGTGTTTGACCCGATAAAACCAGCCAAGGGGTTCAAAAAGGCTTGGGCCAAGAACCATTGTGAACCTATCTTCAAACGAGCCTATACTTAGAAGAGAGACGTCGATAGTGACGAGGAAAGAATAAGTCAAAATAAGGCTGGTAAATGGGCGTTCTTCGGGGGTTATGAGGTCTTATTGGTGGTGCGTTACAAGGTATCCCTCGACATCCCGTTAACGTTGACAAGATGCCAGAATATTTCCATCCTCGAGAATTGTTTGCCTGTCCCTCCAGACAGAGATTCCACATTTAGTTCTCTTGGGCGGCACGGTACCTGCATCGTCCGAACTCCACGGTGGTAGGTGCTGGGTTGCTGCCCTTTGTTTTCTGTTTTAGCCCGAGAAACCTGGTCTGGGAGGGGTGGCCGTCTACCAAGCACGCCAATTGTCGCGCGCTGAAGGTTTCATCTTTGAGAAAAAACGGCGCTTTGGAGTCGAACTAGCCGGACAGCCCTGCTTTACGGGGAACGCACGCCATCGAAACAAGTTGTCATCATATGATGCTTGCCCTTCTTGTTCCTCGTTTTCCGATCTCACTCCTACCTTTGCCTGTCGAGTTCTTTCCTTTCCCTTTCTCTCCACTGACGAATAGAATTCTCAGGCTGGACGACTGATGATGCACGTATAGTTTTAGCTGCCCTCATTCTCTACCTTTTTCGCTGGGCGACTCTTTCGTTCTCTTCAACCTCTTTCCCTTCCTTGACCACCGGATGGCTGTCTGTTGAACAGATCCTTTCTACCTCTTACATTCTTTTATTACCTGTGGCTCGACGCCATATCGTTTTTGCTGTCTTCACCTTTTACCCCCATCGTTGACGACCATTCTCCTTGTGTTGTGACCGACGACGACTCGACACATTTTCAACGCAAAAGGACGCCGCTCGCTGTCTCGTGTTTATTTACGGCGTGGTCGACTCGTCTACGACATTGATTATATCGCAATTGATCTCGTCGACAGCTTCCGTTCTCCGTCTAAAATCCCATCGCATCGAACGGGTGTACTCGACAGACCCCCACCGCTCCATCTAGAAACTTCCGACAGTCGTATAGACATCCAGACGGCTTCACACGAGTGGGTTCCAGGTGCCCTGACGAATATACGCATATACGAAAATATATATATCACACAAGCCCCCCGATATCTCCAGGATCGAGCATATCTAACGTTCAAGACGTCCAACTCTTTCCCCCCGCACTCTACTTATATATACACACATAAGCTACAAACATGCGGATACCTCACCTTTCGATAAGTTTACTATCCCTATCTTTCTCGCTCCTCCCCACCACCCTTGCCGAAACGGTTAGCTACGAAGTCGCACCCGGCAAAATCCGAGAAGAGACCCCCGGCGAAATATTACCCAAATCCGATGTTTCGAAACGAAATTTATTCGTCGCTCCGCGGCTGGTGATACCGGAGAATCAGGGCAAGCCGCTACCGAGATGGTTACCGCGGAAAACGAATAATATACTACAATCTCGACAGGTGGACGTGGAGGCGTTTGGGGATAAGGCTGCCGGGTTGATATGTACTAGGAACGGACCCTCGTGTGGTCCTGGAGCGTTTTGTAACAATGGGTTAGGATGCTGTTTGGCAGGGCAGAAAGGTTGTGCCGGGAACTCTTGCTGTTCGGAAGGGGAGAGTTGTTGTAGTGTTGGTGGTGGATGTTGTCCCAGCGGATATCATTGTGTGGATATCGGTGGGAAACCTGGGTGTTGTCTCGATGGAACAAGTTGTGATAGCAGGAGTGCTTTGGTTAATACGGTTGAGGGAGTTGCGAATAAGAATGATGGAGGGCTTTGTGCGAATTCAGGGTTTGGTGTCTGTCCGAGCCGGAAGTTCTGTTGTCCGGCGGGTAGGAAATGTTTGAGGGACCCGCAAGGCAATCCGGCTTGTGAGAGGGTCTGCGAAGAGTAAGTTTCAATCACTTTCGATTTTATATTTTCTACATTTCACTAACTATTCTAAATAGTTCGAACTTCTTCGTCTGCCCGAGCAATGACTTTTGTTGTCCAAAAGGCTCCACCTGCTTCGTCGATAACACCGGACGCAGTCGATGTAGAATCACCATTGTTACAACGATAACAAGCACGCAGACACCAGTTTCTACGACAACTTCAACCAGTAGTAGCAGCGAAGAAACGACATCGTCGTCGTCTTCAGATCCGTCTTCAACAACTGATACGGTTTCAAGCACTGAAAGTTCGACTTCGACGACAGAGACTACCACGGCGACAGAGAGCAGTAGTAGTTCCACCAGCAGTGCACCTTCCGCAACTTCGACGAGTGCCAACGATGGGCAGAACCAGAGTCCACCGGCAGGACCACTACCTCCACCCAACGGAGATTTGTCGAATGTCTTCACCAACAGTGCCGTGAGGAATTCGAAAAGCTGGATTCCTGTGACAGTAGCATTGGCCGTTGGATTGGTTGGTGCTGTTATTGGGATGTTATGATGATAGGAAGCGAGGAAAAATATGGTTTTATCAAGGTAAAGCGTTTGGCAGTGTATCGGCTGTGGTGCGATATCGTTTTTGGTCTTTTGGATTTTGGGTTATATCCAGTTTTTTTCCCTCGTTTTTGGTTGGGTTTCTCTTGTTTTATATCGGAGCTTTTTGACATGCACTATACCCCTCCCCACCCGTCGCATGCACGATCGATTGTTTTGAAGCGGTAATTATCACGGTCAGCTAGGGATTTTCATTCATCATTTCTTTTTATGACTTTCTTTTAAGGGTTCCAACGAGGCAAAAGGCGTTCTGGTTCGTTTCTTTACACTCACTCATTTTTGTAATTTCATAATGCAGAGGCAGACGGACATGTATCATTTTGATTTTGTGGGGAGACAGTATACCATCATCGCAATTATGGAGACAGGGGATTTATCATGATAAATTTTATATATGCCTCTTACAAGTTAAATATACACCAAAAGTATCATTTCCTTACACTTGCACGTTTTGTTTGGGTTTCTTGAGGAATATGCGAGTACGATATCGACAATGTCTGTCGGGGAATTCACATTCCGGCAACCTGGCAGAGCCCTGCGGGGAAGCAGCTCGTTCATGTGCATTCATTCTGCTGCATCGAAGGAGACTAGCTGTTCAGACGGTGTGGGGCCGACTCTGACCCGGCCAATTGGGTGCAGGGCGCATGGCCGATGGGAGCCCTCAATTGGATCCTGATTCCTTTCGGATGCTTGCCAGCACACCTCTCATTCGAGGAAAGAGCAGACAGGAGATGCGCTGGCTGTGAGGCATATTCAAATGTGGTCGAGATGCTCTGCTCATTGCCCCCCGGTCGAGATGAATATATAAATTCGAGTATCGCCAGTCGCCCCTCCGCACGAATCTTCGACATCATAGCCATTTTATCCAGCAGAGAGGTTAAAATAATAGACCCACTTTCCGTCGCGGGACCCGATCGAGAGTTTCCCCTGGCGAAGTCCCTGTTTGGCCCACGTTCAGGCCGCAGCAAGCGAAGCGGACATCGCAAATTAAACAAAACCAAAGCGGAAAACACGCCCAACGGCCACTCCCTCTTCTCCCCTAACCAACATCCACTCAACCTCCACCATCGTACAATCCAATTATTATCTACAGAGCACTCTCCCTACATACCGACTCTTCTCACCATCGGTTTTCGACGCTTCAGTTTCGCGACGGACCGTTTCGCTTCGTCCTTTCTTATCCGGTTTCTTTTCGCGTAACACTCCACCATGGCGTCACACGAGAGTGCAGCAGCGCCGACGGCCGAAGAGCAACCGACACAAGAACAGTCTGTAAGTAATTACGGCCTCGACGCTTTTTAATAAATTCGACGATACCCGTAGGCAGACAAATATCAATTGTCTCCGTCGCCGTTATCTTTGAATTTTTTTTTCTTATATCAAACCCCCTGCTGACACTTCCGCCGTTGCAGGAACAATCGCAAGCTCCACAGGTACATTTTAATTTTCACACCCGTCTATGCATGGGATCCCTCCCTTCCAACCAATATACGCCATACTAACCCGAAGAACCGGATAGCAACTCGCTCCACCATCCCCTCCAGCATCCGACTCAGAAACCCCAGCTACCCCAAACCCACCGACGAATACCCTTACAACTCCAAACCCCCGTCGCCCGCACCATCTAACCACATCCGCCCTCTCTAACCCTTCCTTCGCAGCGTCGACCTCGTCCTCCTCCCGCCGAGGAGCAGATAACCAGATTAATAACAGTTCAATGGTCTCTCCAGCTGCAACTACCACTTCCACATCATCTATCCGCAGCCGTTCCGGCGGTGATCGAAATGGTAGGGGTGGACCGGGATCTGTTACTAGCGGTTCCAGTGAACGGAGGATACTCAGGAAGGGTCCCACGGTTCCCCAGGATGTAGGACCGTTTGCGAACAGTACTTTTGCGAGTCGGCAGAGAAGTATCAACGGCGAGGGCGATTCCAAGAAGAGCGCGGAGAAACCAGCTTGGAGATAAGACCGGCTTTGATATCGATATACTTTTGAACCACGATATCGAACATGACTATAAGAATGAGAGGGGGATTTAATACTAATACATCTTTTTTGATTGACTGGTTTTCTTCCTAGAGCAACGGCTTGGACTCGGACGACGGGTTTGGGATGGTTGTGTTTTTCATATTGCAAACTGGCATAGGAAGGAGAAGAGGGATATACTCATCGTGCCTCTTTTATATTTTCATCGATCACGAGCGTTCTTGTCCTTCCGGTTTATTTATACGGAACGAACGCTCTTGATTTCTTATTTCCCCCGCTCGTTGAAAAGACAAAAACTTGGTTATATATACATATCGGTGTTGGGATCCGGAGTTTTCCTTTTTTTTCGTTTCGTTCTTTGTTTCTGTTTTTCCGCTTGCTTGATGGTTCAGATTGTTTCCCGTTCGTTTCGTGCTTGGCTGAGAAAATTTGTTAGTTATACCTAAAACGCTGTGGCTTGTTTTACCATTGGGGCTGCTCTGATGATACCACTGAAATGGCATTTATTATCGATTGTATTTATACGTTTAGGTCTGCGTGTGAGGTTTCGGATGAGGTCGCTAAGTCGGACGGGTGAGGCGCATTCGCCATGCTTTTCCATTTAACACCCCATGACTGTTGACATCGATACCAAATAGATCTTTCCTACGTATGGGTGAGGTATACCTCACTTTCACCCCTTTAACTCTCTCTCTCTCATCTTTACTTTAATCATCATAAGTACGATAAGTATCTATAGCCATCCCTCCATCCCTCGATTTACTCGTGTTGATGTGGTATTACGTCGATATACAGCCCGCTGTACCACCACAACCAACCCAACAGCACACATGCCGGTGTACCACCGACATATCAGTAGTCGCATCGGGACCGATGATTTGATGATGCGAATGTCGGGAAATTTTTACTTGATCGGGGAATCTTGTACTCCCCACAGTTTTAAACTTCTGTCGCTTGCTCACGCGGAGTCACTATCCTTGTCGATTTGTAGATGTACAAAGGGGGTGTATATATACGGGAATGTTTTTCTTGATTTGAGGTGTGGCTTAATGCGTCAATTTTCACTAACATTGATTAGAACGGCTTGAAAGGTGTAATGATATTGCGAGGAGATTATTGAACTCGACATGAATTAATTAATTAAAAATACATCGTATCTGCGGAGTATATTGGCAGTTCGGCCATCTGCGATGCGATAAGCTCATGGGAGGGTTTTGTCCTTTTGTTAACTTCCGTGGTTGGAAGCTAGCGAATGGTGAAAAACATGAAAACTGCCGATACCTGCATTTAGGTCTTCTACACTACTATAATACGTGTATATACATTGGTTTGTAATCATCGCTGTGACGACTCTTAAAATTTGACGGGAAAAAGACTGGAACTGTCAAGAGATTAACAGGAGTCTAGGATCCGAATGCGTTCTGGTTTAATGATACCCACTTGTTCGTCTATAATACCCAAAATTCACGAGTAGCAAATGATATCGACTTGTCAATCGCGATAACCCCGGGTTTGGTATTCTTTGAAAAGCCCCCCACTTTTGAAGCTTTGAGGTTATGATATCTATTTAACTTTGCTATTTCCCCATCTTTAACGATTTCAAGAGACCATAAACGATATCCTCTTCGTAATTCTCCTAGATTCGGGACTGTTTCCCTGCGTCATCTATAAAGCGGAGTATTACAACAAAAACAACACTGGGCACTTCATATCGATATATCCGATTATCATCGTGGATATGGCTCCGAATATATTCTTCGGCTCGTTCGCTGCAGCATTTCTGCTATTCTGCCTCATAGTCTTACGCAAAAGATTCATGCGAAATCAAGAATCGATTCTACAATCCGAAAAGTCATCCACCCGTCTACCACTCCTTCTAACCCCCACCAGCAAAAGTAGCGGAACCCCAACCTCACCGACATCCCCAACTCTCCAATTACTTTTCAAAACATATATCCAGGCAGAAATCACCTCCCTCGGTCGATTCCCGGACTACGCATCCCTATCCGGCGTCCCACTCCCAACACCATACCATGACTTCAACATCTCCACCGCGAAACCCAGGCCGTACCGTCCCTTCCGCTGGGCGTATCATCAAACCATGGCTCTCACGAAATTAGAACCAGATTGGTGGCTCGAATTAGAATCCACATATCTCCCCCGCCTCGCTCAACGGAAAGCATTATACGAAAAATATGGGAAAAAAATAATAGATATCCTTCCATCTGACCCGGATGGCAATATATCTCTCGCGTGCAGAGAGTTAATGGAAACGGTACTACAATTCCTCACGACTAGATATCCGCAATATTTCTCGTTAAATGAAAGTAAAACGATTTTTTATAATAAGATATTGGAGAGAGAGTTTTTGGTTGATGAGGTTGAACCTTTACGGATGGTGTTTGAGAATGTGCCGGAGGATTTCGCGGTTATGATGCCGGATGAGGGACGGGGTGGGAAGTATGTTTTCGTGGCCGGGGTGATTTGTAGTAGTATCGGATGGGACGTGAGTACGAAGATTGGAAAGGTTTTGGGGGAGATTCATGGCGTTGTGCCGGATTATAAAGAGAAGATGGGGATGAGTATGGATCGGTATGTTTATATATCCTATGTTCTTCCAGCCTTATTAGAAGTATTGTTGGAATATATATATATAGGTATTAGCTAATGCGGGGGACTGGCTGTTAGGTATTTTTCGAAGTTGTCACCGAGTAAACCTATTCAACGTGGCTCGTGGGGTATCGAGATCGGAGAACCGTTGTTTATGCTTGAAGGGCCGGAGTTGGAGGGGTTGAGGAGTAGACAGGATCCGGCTTTGAAAGAGGAGGATTTGACGTTACGGGTAGATTGGCAGACTCTGAGACGATTGCCGCTTTCCGGGGCTATTGTTTTTAATTATAAGGCGCTGTTTACGCCGCTGAGCGAGTTCGCGGATGAGCCGGGCGTGCCTGCACTAGTTGAAAAGGTGGTGAAAGAGGGGCATCGGGGGATAATGAAGTATAAAGAGACATGGCATGCGGAACATGTGGCGTTGCCGATGTTGGAGAGAATGAGGAAGAGGCAGGAGGTTGTGGGGATGTGGGAGGAGGGGAAGGAGGTGAAGACGCTAGAGGAGGCGCCGTTTTATCGGGGTTGGGAGGAGAAATGGCATAGACAACAGGGTTTTTAGATTGCAGTTTATGGAAGAACAATAACTCCATTGATTATGCTTTCTTGGTATACAATATGTGAATGAAATACGCCAAAGGTAAATATCGCGATGTTTATATACAAAATTGATATAGTGGATGGTAAGGCTTTTTTAATCGTACCAGGCGCCGCCTCCGCCGTCATCGTCTCCGAAGTCCCCGTCTCCATCTCCGTCGTCAAAGTACTGTTCGGCATTGTAATCTCCATCTTCGTCGTCTTGGTAATCGTCTTCTTCCTCCCCATCGTCCTCCCTCTCGTCGTCTTCTTCTCTCTCAGGGTCGGCGTCAGAGAGTCCATCGTCGTCTTCATCTTTGTGACTCATCAATTTGGCTAGCACGGATTTCTTCTCCTTTTCTTTGTTTTCATCATCATCCGAGCCATCTGACTGGTCGCCGCTGTGAAGTCCTCCGTTTGGTAACGCGGTGTTGAGGCTGGATATCAGTAGCCGTTTCTTCTCCTTCTTGCCATTGATCACGACACTTCTATCTGCGCCTGCCGCATAGCTGGAATCCATGGTCTCCCATAATTCCACAGGGAAGAACTCGAAGACGTAGGGTCGGGAATCGAGCTTTGGGACTTTCCGCTTCTGTCGGTGGTATTTTTTGGTGGAATATGTGACGACATCTTCGAACGGGTCTTCGAGGCCCTTCCGTTTGCCCAGGACGGTGTATAGTGGTCCGCTGTGTATTTTTTCGCGGTGGTCGCGGAAGCGCGCGATTTGGATGCGTTCGGTGGACGTTAGAGGGTCTTGGAAGGGAATCGTGTAGTCCTAGACTTTGATATCAGCAACGTAGCGGCGGAATATACGGATGGTTGGACATACTGGGAACTGCTCGGTGGGACCAAAGTCGGGCTTGACGTCGAATTCGCGGGGCATCAAAGGACCGCCGTTGGAGCCGCCGCCCCGGCCTCCACGAAAGCCCCCTCTGCCGCCTCGGAAGGCCATGGCGATGGAATGGTGATGTTGATGGGAGAAGACGAAGTGAGGAAGAAGAAGAAGAAGAGATGCGAGAAAGAGTCTTGATGGGAACCTGCCAATCAGAGTAATTTGCGTTGGCTGCAAACTAAGCCGAAAACGGAGATGCCGCCGAATAATTTTCAAACCCCTGCTGCTGTGGCCTCTTAGAAATCAACCTCACCTCCATCTTCACTTCAGCTCCCCCGACAGACCCCGTCCGCTGATACTCCTGCGACTCCCCAGCTCCATCCAGCTCTGGTTCTTCAAAATCTCAGTTGCGATTCGTCTAGGGATAGCCTTTTGCGACACTTGAGCAGCTTCAGCGACTGAGCTATCGATATCGTCCTCGATCGCTAACCGCCCATTCCGCTTCCATATCATCACAGCAAACAGCGCCCATCCCCTCAGCATCGCCACCATGGCAGGAATGCCTGATACCGCAAAGGCCCTCCAGGCGCATCTCGAAGGCTTCACCACGGCCACCGATCTAGACGTTAAGCTCGTTGACACCTTTCGGTTACAGCTGAATGGTGCGTCCAAGCGCCCGGTTACCCCTCATCGATATCTTATTATCAAGCCGCAGAGAGCTAATACATGTCTACAGAAGAAAGCCGCAAGGCATCGCTACCAATCTTCCTCCCACTTCTCACAAAGACTCTCCCTCTCACAAGCAGTCCGCAACCGCTATGCGCTCTGCTGATCGCACTCCTCGAACCTATTCGGTTCACTGAGCTGCTCACCCTCACAACACCCGCTGAAATCCTTCCTACTCTCACCTTTCCCAATGCTCACATTCAGTTGATGGGCCTTAAACTGCTTCAGAAGGCGACAGCTTCGCCTTCGGAAGCACGCTCCCTCGCTAGCCACCCCGAACTTGTCGCATCGATCGTCAACCTTTCCCTTGTCGCTTCCAACACAGAGGTCGCCGACCTTGCCGCTAAAACTCTCATGGAGCTTCTTTCAATTGATCTCGTCGGCCCCGGTGGTGTCGGCGAGGGTCTCATCTGGCGTCGCGTCTTCGGCGACAAGGATATATACCAATCCTTCTTTGACAATTGCTCATGGCGCAACAAGTCCGCATCCATGTCTCGAGCCGAAAAGACGCTTGCACAAGCCCGTCTCCTAGCCATGTTACCCAAAATGGCGGGAATGAACTGGGAAGTCGTATCGCGCTCGCATTTCCCACAGGTGGAAGCGCGTTTCGAGGGCGAGGGCACGCTGGACGGGCTCCTCGGATTTGCAACCGCAATGGTTGAGATGGAATTTGACGTTTTGATGTACATGACCGTCATCGAATTCTACTCAGATTTCTTGCTTGTGTGTCCCACGCAAGAGCGACACACTAACAGCGACGATAAAATATACGCGACATCAAAGGGATTGGAATATCTCATCGCAAACAATCGACATCAGACTACGATCGCATTATACACCACTCCAGCAAGCGAGCAAGCCGACCAATTCACCGCTTCATTCCTGACTTCTAGGTCAGCTAGATATATCGCTACGTATGCGACACACTTCCCAAATCATCTCCGAGAAACGAAAGATCTGCTTCCCAAGATTCTGAAGGCTTTGGCGACATATATCCCCGGTCCGACAGGGCAAGGTCCACACTCGCCGAGTCTCCATCTACTAGCTAGCTTACCGGCTAGTGAAATCCTGAGGATTGTACTAGACATCCCTCTAGCACCCCCGCATCCTGACTATCTTAAGACGTTGGCCATGATTCTGCCGAATGACGAAAAGGTCTACAGGGAGTACGTGAGCAAGAATCCGAGCTTTTATAAGAAACTAGTAGAGTATGCTAGTGTTATCGCTCTCAAGGAGAATGCTCATGCGAGCTTGAGGATGATGAGGGGATTGGTATCTACGGAATATGGATTGAGAGATATCGTCGGCAGTACCAACGTGATGGAATTCCTGGTCACAGTACCGCAACGGGTCAACATTGCTGCCGGGAGAGGCGGTGATGAGGGTAGTGCGTTCGGTATCGCGATGAGCAGATATGAAACCGTCGAAATCGTTGCGAAGGGGATGGCCAGCGGTGGCCCCGAGTTCGAAAATGCGAGAAGAGTTTGGGGTAAAGTTGTGAATGAGAGGGTGCAGGGCGGTGTTTACGGAAGCGGGGTTGGGTTTATGAACGACGTTGGTGGTAATGTTGCTTGGGAGCGTATGTAAATTGTAATCATGATGGTGTTAATTTTGGACGGTTTGAATTGCGATATGACTGAGAGATTTTTGGGCATTGGATCATGTCTACTTGGGAGAATGAGGCTTTCGAAGAGAAGTCTATATCATTATCCTTTTCAGGGGCGTGACAGCTCACTGTCCCTGTAGCTTTTTTAATCAGGGCTATCTTTGGCATTTCTATGGAGTTTTCTTTATTCTTGACGAATCTCTAACTAGCTTTTCTCTTTTTCTGTCTTGGATCGTTTTTGCGTCCGCTTGGAAACTAGCACAGCTGCTGGTGTTTCATTCTTCCGTTATTCCTATTACCATCTCGTTTCTGATGCGATCTTTTGTTTTTCTTTCATCAAGCTCGTCAAGCTTTGGTTTTTTGAAGGCAAGTTACTTTTGGGGTGAGAATGTTCAGTTTTGGAATTCTTGTTCATCAGCTCAATCCTTTCTCCTGACTCTGATTATTTCCCTAGGGGTTTTCAAACTTCTTTCCTGTAGGATTTAATAGCAAGGATTACTCTAAGCTTTATCTTTCGCCATCGATTATTCGATCTAGTCTAGTATTCTTCCTAAAACCAACTATCCAAAGTTACCAACCATCCATTGATCATGATACCTCTGTCGTAACCGTCATTCCATTGATATGGATATATTAAGAGGCAAATAAAGCCTCTGATAAGAAGCTGAAAAAAAGGAGTGTAATGCATGAATGACATCCCGCCCGTGGGGTAATCAATATTCCATCGGAGCGTGCCCCCCCTTTTAATAGATATATCTCCTGTTGTTGATGGCAAATACACGATTTTAAAGTATCTAATAGCGATAAAGTCGCATACTATGCTAAAGCAGAAGCTCAAAAATAGATTATTGCCACCTGCGAACATCGGAATATGGCTATACGATATAACGAAAGTGAGAACGGTACGTATGTCCCCAGTGATCGACGGGTTGGCAGATGGCGTTTTCGTTATTCGCTTCGAGTGATTCTTTTCGCGTCGATTTGTGTAAGAACGTTCCCGCGCTGTATGGCAAAATCTTATTATATTGAATACTAGGAACAAGGTTCGAAACGCAATATATTGAAATTGTATATCAACATACTTGTTTTTTCATGGGGTTTTTGGATTTATTCATTCCTTGGAACTTCCAGAAGAGGTCCCAACCTCCGGAGTCGGAATCATAATGGGGATCTTGTTGAATACGCGTTGCTCACATGATATCATGTGGATAAATCTTCAATTCGGACATGGGGATTGAAAGTGAAGATGAGGTCACCGAGATATTTATCTTTTGTTGGAAAAAGTTAGAATATACTGGGATTTCCGCTGTTGTCGTATTTCATTTCTTCAAGGATATTCCAATAACCGGACCTTGTCCCCCCAGCTTAACTTTTTTTTCTCAAGACTCCACACATCACAACATGGACGTGCGGCAGGTGTGGATGGGGATGTTATCAAGGGGTCCACTGCGTTATCACGGCGCAACCGGCGATGCCCCAGGTGAACGGTATGCGAGAAAAGTAAAATGGATCATATGAACCATCTAAGGTAGCATTGTATAATTCTTGTGCTTCTGCACTTTTTTTTTTCTTGTTATCTATGCTTGATTTTTCGGGTTAATAATCCACTTTTTTTTGGTTGTCATGGTTTGCCCCGTATCGATAACGGAATCTCCAAAAGAAAAGCAAAATGTGTATGGTAGGCGACCTTGAGCTGCCCTCTCTTGCTTGATCCACCCGTCCAATCCTGTTGGTTTGATGGCGTGCCTTATGTCTTTTTTTTTTTTTGCCCACTCCCACTTATTTTTCGGCATTCGGGATCTCGAGGTGCATACATGCATGCATCTACACTCGCCATCTTTGGTTGTTAGTTCGTCTATTTTTAACCTCCCAAATTCTTAGAGCGAAGACGTATGAGAAGATGTGTGGGTGTTGTATCATTTAGAACATAACCAAGTGCAAAAATGTCGACATCTTCTCGAGAAAAGTAAAAAAAAAGGTATTCTTTTGAAACAATTCAACCTGCCGTCTGCGATGGGTGGCTACAAGGTAGTCATGTATACATCTATGATGTCTTTTTTTTTTTCCTGCCACGCCGGAGTATACCATAGTCAAGTATATTCGGTCGACCTATTTGACCCCCCCATGCCGAGATGCTGGGGGTGGTGCGTTTTCTGCCGAAGCGAGAGTAATTCCGCTGGATGTAACAGAGTTCCTTCTGGCATGGTCTCATGAGGATATAATCGTGGGGTTTTTGATTTGTTTTTCAGATGGCCATCGATGGGCTGGGGGGAAAGGTTCGGATCACATGTGCTTTTGGGGTTACTTTTGTTCGATGAGGTAGAAGTGGTAATGCAGCGCGGGATGGGGATATCCTAGAATGTACGAGAAATTTCGTGATCTTTGGAAATCCGGGAAGCTTCGAAGACGGCATGAAAAAAAAATCAATCAATTGTTTCAATTCAGCCTCTGAAAAACAAAGGAAATATCTCAGGCCTGACAGCTGTACAGCGCGCGCTCCTACGAGATCGGTAGCCGTAGTCGATTGACTTTCCTTCGCTTTTGACAGCGAGAAAAATGTCAGCTCGTCTACAGCTCTGGAGTTAACAATATGCACAAAAAGGACTAACTGTGGGGCGCTCATTCGCGTTTCTCGTTTGTTTGACAGCTAAGCTAACGCTAGCATCGCAGCTGTGAATTCACCTGCCTTTCTGCCAACATTGCAGCTCGTGAAAAAACCCAAAAGATTATCCATCTAGCTTTCTCGCCTCGCACTTTGATCAAGGATTAACGTTGTTAGATTTAGGCAATTGGCAGAAAAGAAAAATTATGTTTCTTTTCTTAATTTAAGAGAGACGGCAAAAAGCGAACGAACGCGAGAGGAAAAAGAGGCGCGAAACATTTATTTTTCGGGGACCCGTCAGCTCCCAAACCTCCTACTCCGAAACAGGTTTTTCCTGGGGGAAGAAAAAGTGAAAAAAAAAAGTGGATACGTTACAATGGCTGCACGATGCGAGGCAAAGAGCTGGAAGCTGGTGGCTGACAGCTTATGCTTGCTCAAAGGGCTGGTTGGTAGCTGCGGGGAGCTGTTCGAGATTACCCAAAATGTTGGTTCGAAAGGTTCGAAAGTTCACCAGCCTTTTTTCCAACATTCAGATCTGTAGCCCATGCCATCGTCCGGGGGGGTAGAACCGGGCCTGGAGAAATAGAAGTCCGGGACGCAACCGTCTACAGATGCAGAGTGGTCCGAGCACCGGGCAGGACCAGAAGCGAATGTTTTGAATTTCGTAACTTATTGACATGTTAAAAATTTAAAATCCAATCAATTCTCCATGCCTTATTCGCAAGGGAAAATTTTTTCGAGATTAATTGGGTTTCAGTTATAAGGCTGTTGAGAGAGACATAAGAGGACTCGTCTAGGCATCTTTTAGCTCTCAGGACATAAATTTGAGAGAAGCTACAAATTGCTGTAATAAGACAATGAACCCGTTCAATCCTTCTTAATATTTCTTAGACTGTGTGACCTACCTAAACCTGACTCGTATCCTCGAACATACCACCATTAAAAAGTCCGACGAAGAATTAGGACTTCGTATAGCTACTCTAGACAATTGGCATGGCTGACGAAGTACAGCTGCTTCGGAATGGCATCGAGGGGATGGAGATAAACATATGGCTCATCACAATGCCAATATTAATGCATAAAATAAAAAAAAAGATTCTCCGGCCGGCCCCACGAGTTTCCGAACAGCGGAGTCTTTTGATAGCCCTTTTTCGGCCGGGATATATCAGAATTGTAGTAAACTCTTGGTCCAAGAAAATCATTAGTTAGAAACCCAAACTTGTTGATAAAACTAGCTAATAAGCCCCACTCGAGATGTTATACAACATTCCGATGGTTTGCGTATACCCCAACAAGCATCTTCAATGCAAGCTGATAAAAAGGAGTTTACCGAGACAGCGTAGTAAAAAATTTCATTGTTATTCAATATTTACATATTTTGACGTATTCGGAAGCTTAATGGATACTCCTTGAAATAGTACTCCGGGGAGGTAGTATAGAGTTACAGATACCGTAGTATTAGGGTTATTTACATATCTAGGCATACAAATATAGCAGGGTTCGAGACTCCTGGAGACGAGGTACACGACATACGGCGTACGGGGGCGTGGTGGCGGTATATAAGGAGGCTGGGGTTTCATTTTCGTTTTTTTACGAGGGGTACGATGTAGTTTTAGATATGTGAATATATATAGGTATAGATACGTACTTCGTTTAGTCAGCTTTAGGGGATGGTGGATTTCTTCGGGATGATGTGACATGGGTTAGTTGCATGGTGGTTGTAGTGAGGCTGGATGCTTAAACAAATTTTAAGGATTTTTGATAGAGTTAGGTTCGGGAATGTTGACTCTGGGGTACATAGATGCCTTTAGGGATGCGATGGTGTGATTGTGGAGTTAAGTGTGATATATTGAAGTTATTATGATACGTTTACTGTTCGGTATGAGAGACGTGCTGGAAGCGTGCAAGGCATCAGTGATGTTGCTTCTGTTTGAGAGTCAGACTGAGAACTCTAATAGTTCCAAATGAGAATTTCGGTATCATATTCACAAACGTTGAGTTATAACGGTGCCAATTGAAGATCCATTCCAGGCAATATATCAATTGAGACATCACGACCCCGAAGTTTTCAGTTAAAATTTGATAGATTGTAATACCAGTCTGAATGTTCAATAATCACGCCACTTGACCAATATACCAATACGTAAAACGACCAGAAACGCGAAAAAAAAATGTTATCTCCTTCCGAAGCCGAAATACCGGAACCGTAAAAATCCACCACGGGTAAGCCCTTTCCCGAAGACTTCCTGGGCAGCCAAGGGAAGGATGAGATCCTCGATCTGTCTGATCAGATCATAATCACAAGCAAAAACCGGAACGATATTCGGAGAGCACTAGATAACAACTCTTATCCATACCTCATGGAAAATTTTTCATGGTTTGTTTAGATACCGTGGTAACTATACTTGCGAGTACGCCATACGGCGTAAAAGGGGGCTTGAGTGAAGTCAACTTTGTTGTTGCTGGATGATCGACGGATTGGCATTCCCGCGAAGTGTCTTGGGAAGTTGCCATAAGCCGAAAACCATGCTACCAAGCCCTCTCGTCGCCAAAAATTCCAAACTACAACTTCGCGGCGGGTCTAACTAAAGTACCGATGCGCCGGAAACGTTAGGTGGAAAAGATATTTGACGGGAAGACCGTCGTCAGTATTTCTGTCCTCTCGCGCCACTAGTCGTCTTCTACTGTGAGGATGTAGACAAACATTCAAGCTAACGAGACGCTAGGGATGCGTATGCAGAGTAATAATCTACGAAGTACACAATGTCCGTTTCGGAGGCGTTGTTTAGCTTGTTTTCTGTTAAGGAAAAGACGCCGCTAGCATCTTTGTCCAGAGTGTTCAATAGGGTCGGGAGAAATCGAAGAGGGGAGGTGCATCAAGGTTGCCGACACAAGTACACGAAAGAGAGTCAAGAGAAAAGCATCCGGAAGGATCTCTGGGCCTGTTTTGATTTCCCGTTTCGTAGATCTGAGATATCTTTGGGTAACACATACACGCATGAATATGTTGACTACTTCTAAAACGTCATACCTAATAGCAAATGCACCGCCATGTATCAATCTGTGGCAGATTCAGACAGGGCTGGGAAATTGGATCGGCCGGCTTCATCGACGGGAACATCAGGAGGTCCGCTCACAATTGCGGAGAGTCTTCATTGGTATGCCATTTTGGTCGAATACCGTACCGAAAACATCTCCCCAATATGGAGTGAGAATATTTTTTTTTTCTTTACTCAGGTTTGTTGGAACTTTTTGTTCTTGATGATTGTGTGGGAGGCACAAGTGCGGGATGCTTTGGTGCCTGTTCAACTTGCCCTGGACCCCTGGTTCAGTCCTGATTCCGCCAAGTTCCTTTTCCTGCTTTCGTTCCCGGAACCCGAGATTTGTACGAAACTTCTTTTTGTTTTTCTCGCCTATGGTCTAGGCATTTGCACGGGGATTCTCTTGGGGGGTGTGGATGGCGAAGTTACCCCTTTTAGACTTGCAGTGGAGGATGGATGACGAAACAGAGATACGAAACCCGAAGCCATCAGTTGAAATAGGAAATAATTTATTCGTAAAGGATTAGATATTCTCGGCGGGAGGGCTTGGGCGACTCTTGTGAATATTTTTCCTGCTCCTTAGCTTCGAATTGAGGGAAAAGCCACGCCAGCAAGATTAACATGTACAATGACTTGGATGTCTCGATCTTGGGGCCTTGATTGGCAATCAATTATTCGCGCGCTCGATCGATCTCTTCACAATTAGGTGAGGAGAAGTAAAAAAAAAAACAGAAAGACGGGGAAGAGCCTGTTATCCCGCGATTGTTCGTGTTTTTTGGGGGTTTCCGCCCAAAAACGATTTCGGGCTTAGGGTGAAGATGCTACCCTGCATGCTTTCTGTCTGCAGGTCTTAATGCAATTATTTGGATGTGTCGAAGGTTGAGGAATTTTTTTGGGGTAATCAGTACTTTCGAGATCGGTCGATCTGAGGCGCTTCGTGGGGTCACCGATACCAATGGACGAGGTATCCGTGACCCGGACGTTTCGTTTAAACGCTTTGGCACTACGAAGTAGGCAAGCTTTTGAAATTTCTCGATGTTGTGCGCACTTTTTGTCTGCAATCTGCGGGCAGGGGGTTCACCGGGGCACACGATTTGTATGCGAGCTAAGAAGGCAAGCCATGCAGGAAAAATAACGAGGTAGTTTCCTGAGATGGGATAAACGGGCTTATATCCAGGCTTTTATTTTCACAAAAGCTAAATACACAGACGGCTTGAAAGAGGTGTCGAAGAAAGAAAGACTTGGTTTCTTTTGAGACATCTTTGTCCCGGTGTATTTTCTTAGAAAGAGGTTTTTCTTGTCATTTCAATTGAAGGTCGTTTCGATCGTTTGGTCCCGTCTCAGCTCCGCCGTTGACAACCGAAAGAGGATGCTCTTGCCAAATGTCTATATGATGAAGCTATAAGCCACGGATATTTACGCCGTCCTGTAATGCAAAAGATTCACTTCGGACAGTTTTTTCTCAGTTGCAACTCAGACTGGCGCCTAGGTCGACGGCATCAATTGGCAGAATTTTGGAGGTATGTCTGACTTAGTATTTTTCTTTCTGAATGCTTGACATTTTATCGGTGTGGAATATCGCCATGGTATCACCTGAACGAGTGCTGTACGCTGTTGGTGCGGTGTTCTTATCGTTCCTCTGCACCTTTTCCTTCTCTGTTCTCGTCGTCATGACCAAAAGGACGACCCACGTTTTCCGTTCGTAACCCCATGCTCTGGCGTGGCGACGCGCAGTTTAGGTCGCTGGAAATAGCGATGCTAAACCAACTTTGGAGGGGAGATTATGTCTTTTCAATCCCCCTCCGAATTAGTGCTCCGACGGTCGCGCGCGGCCTCATGTCAATTGCGACCTTGACTAGCGGTAAATTTTTCTCGCCTCCGTTTGGGAGAGGATGATTCTTTTCTTGTGCTACGATGGAACGGTCGCGAATTTTGCGCATAGGGGGATAGAGATGGGAAAGGACAAAATCGGATGGATATATCGGGGGGTGTCGAGGTAATATGTTCCTGACATCTGATACGCTGGGATATAATATCTCGTTCCCCTTCGTCATCAGAGAAAACGAGACGAGAGAAGACCCCGGAAGAGACATGTTTTCTTCTTCGCTCGCTCTGGGATTGCCTGCCAGCTGCCCGTGCCCGCAATAGCATCTTGGATCTTTTGTTAGTTTGGACGGTTCTGTCAATCGGCGGCGGGTCCAATTTTAATTGCCAATCAGTGGGAGCCCCAGCCGGCCCAGCGTGAGAGTGATGCGGTTGCAACCTTCTTGTCAGTGTGGGCCCCTTTGCAGCAGGCAGGTCTGTCTCACTGATACACACATGGACGCTGGCTGTTACATGCTGGTTCGTCAATACCATTCAGCCTTTAACCACGCCAGACCCCGTCGCCCGGTCTGTTTTTATTCTTTTTGCTCTCCCTCTTTCCGCATCCCTCTCTGTGTCTGTCTATCTGTCTGCTGCTGCTTCCTCGCTGTCGTCGTCGACATTTCCCATCTACACCATCCGTCGATGGTGTTCCGGACAATGCCTCCGCTGATTTAACGACCGACCGACTGACTGACCGACGAAGAAGAAGAAAGAAGAAGACGACGAACTCTCGTTTCAGACTGTCGCCCGAGGACGCTTTGCCGTAACAGTCTCTCGCGCATCTAATTTGAGTGTGTTGGTTCGACAACAGGCGCAACAACGTCCGTCGACTTCAACTCCTCCACCACAGCAATAATACTAATACTAATACGAACCGTATCACATACGCCGCTTTCTCTGCTCGGGCGTCCCTGGAATTCCCTCTCCGCCTGCCCAGCTCTTGCTTCCTGATATTACGATCCTCGGCTGCGTCCCAATTGCATTCCTTCAGGCTCTTTCCTTCTTTCTTTTCTGCTCGGTTGTCACAATCACAACTTCACTTTCTTTTCATTTCACTCGCAACTGGTTACAGAAACAACATATTTCATCCCATCTTTTTTTGCCTTTCCAACCCCCCTTCGATATCCAATATCCATTCTTCTTATTCGATTTCAATTGCGAATAAGCATCCGTGACGTCTTGGAATAGCTCGCCCTGTTATTGGATCTTGGCTGCAGTATTCCGAAAAGCCGACAGCAAGCGGGTCAAATTTCATTCCTTTTTACGACCGGTGACGACCATAATATCGGTGTAGCGACAGACCGGACAACCAACAACCGCCGCCTCTTCCTTCCTCTGCTTTCTCCCCGCCTATTTTGCTTTTCTCGTCGAGGAACGGTAGCTCTGTTGTTCCGACGTAAACGAACGACGTCGGCCCTGCAACCGGACTGTGGACCTGCCTACCAGCCTGCCTATCTACCTGCGTGTGCGTGTGTGTGTGTGTGTGTATGTTTGGAGAAAGCATATTATATCTATTCAAACAAAGCACCGGCTTGAATTAGAGGAATCTTCCTAGGAAGATATCGCGACACTCGTGCACTCGACATTTCACACGCATCCGTCCTGGCATCCGTCCGTCCTGGTGAGTTCCCATGCTATGCATATAATTTGTTCATTGGTGTTTGTCCGCATTTCGCTATTTCTTTACATTCTCGGGCCGGGCGATCACCCTGGCAGGCCTGTCCGATGAGACAGATACTCTCTCGTCTGCCTGCTGAATCCCACTCATTGCTATTGTTATATTCTCTGCTTCACCTGCTAACTCGGTCCCTGGAACATGCAGCAGGAACACCCCTCTCTGGTCTCCCTTACTTGCGCCCTGTCGGCCCGCTGTTGAGTGCGTTAAATCGACAGCCTCAACGACACGCACGACTAGGATATTAACGCCCCTTGCCTGGATCTCCGCTCTCCTCTGCCGACTTCAATTTCCCCTGTTTGGCGTGTGTGTTTTGTGCAGAAACTTAAGCTGGACGGACCGATTCGTTTCTGGTTTGTTCTCGCTGGCTTGTTTTTGTGCTGTTGCACCGCTTTCTCAGGATATATTGGATTCTTCGTCTCGATAACAGCGGTTCCTCGATTGGTGACGACACTGGTTTCCCCTCCCTCTCGCTCTCGGGCAATATGTCTACCTCGACACCTAGATCAGACTCTGTCTGGCTGCCCACTACATCGACGACGCGGCACAGAAGAATACCTCGACCGATGGGGTTCAAACACACAGTCTGGCTACCATTAATGGTAGGCTCAGTGCTGTTCTCAAGCGTTGCCAGTGCTGCCATCAATCTCGTCTATTGTGCAAAACAAAACACTGGCAGCGACTATCCAGTTTGTACGTTTCTCCGAGACTCCGTTCGTTTACGATTCCTTGCTAACAAGACCACCCAGTCAACGATATATATCAGTCGGATGGGAAATGCCACGATCACTGTGTGGCAAAGTACGCCTACGCCATCGTGTTATATCAGAACTGCTGGTGTTCGGACTACCCACCAGAAGAGACGGAAAATCTCAGCGATTGCGATGATTCCTGCCCTGGATTCCCGGACGACAAATGCGGTAATCGCAAGAAAAACTATTACAACTACATCGAATTAGATCGACTCCCAAGTTCCAGGACGGACCTGCCATCCTCCACGAGTGTACGTTCCACCCGACTGACACAGAGTAGTGTCGGACAAGCCACAATTTCGGTTTCCGTCCCCGTGACTGTTACTTACACACCTGTATGGCCCTTATGACCGTTCCCTCCGCGATTTGTCCTTGTATATGGGTCTCATTAGCCCTTGACTTGGACTTTCGTGTTCCCCCCCTCCCCACTCTAATATTTAGGTGCTCGGAGAGATGTTGAACGGATAGTGTAGTACGACAGTCTCCCGAGAACACGACGAGCTGACATTGCTTGTTTTATTATAGACACCGTCCGAAGAAACGACGACAATCGGTACGCCGACGTCGCCCTCGCCTATCGTCTCTGTCACGACAATCTTGGGTTCTGCGAAGACCGTCACGGTGACACCGTCATCGGGTCCCAATAGCAGCAGCTTCCCTATGAATGCCGATGGCAGTAACAACTTTTTCTCGAATACTGGCCGCGCCGTCGGTGTATTCCTCGGCGCATTTGCTGCATTGTTTGCTATCATCGCGTTGATCTTTTTCTATCGGAAGCGTCGAAACGACAGACGAAAGTCCATTGATTCATCGAATCATCCCGAGATGGGAATGTCTGGGCCAACCTCGCCGAACACGGGCGCTGGTAGTTCCAGCCCGACTGGCGGCCGACCACGCTCGACTAGTACTCTTGGGTTTGTCGGTGGGTTGCATGATAAAGCACCAGTAATTACTACGACTGGCTTTACCGAAACCGACCGGGTAACAGACCAACGTCTCGATCCGAATCAGATCTGGATGCGCTTTGAAAATGACAATGGCAGCCGTGTCAGTTTGAGATCTCTGCAGGATAACCAAGATTATTCGCGGAGAGTGCTCAAGGTACATACCGTCCCCGAGTGATTGATTCTCTTCTTCCCGTACACGATTTTGCATCTCCTTTGTCCCCTTTTGAGCCCCTGGCCCTGTCTATAGCTAGTTCTTTTCTACGAAGGAGATTGGACTTATTCTAATCTATAATTGTTTTTCAATCTAGCTCGCCAACCCAGACGACTGAGCACCTCGTGAATCACGATATATTGCGCAACGGTTAACCGTCGTTTCGATTTTCTTTCATATATTCCGTTGAATATCGGAGCTGTTCGACATTCTCGTTGGCATCGTTCGTTTTCGATCCACAATTCGACCCACCTGGTTCTCGCGGAACCAACCGGGGCACGGACCTCACCAAAACGCCACAGAGAGCCCGAGCTAACGAAACCCACCCATCCACATGCACACCACGAACCGCAAACACCACTATCCACCCCGTATCTCACGCTCGCTAAACACCTGGGGTTTTATCTTCTCACCCCTTATCCAGAGAGCAGCTCCATAATATCATTTTTATCTGTGCCCCGACTTTTTGATATCAGCGGTTGCCTTTTTTGTCTTTGAATGCGTTCCCTTTTGATGTTTTGCTGTTTCCCTAGCATCCGAATCTTTTTTCCTTTGGTCACGACACACATGCGCACAAAACAAACAGAGGTTATCTCATAGCACGCAAAAAAACAGACACACTTACGTACATGCATACGTCTTCTGACGGTTTCTCCTTGTATTCTCATCACCTCGGCGTTTGTTGGTGTTTTCCCTTTTTTGTCACTGGATGGATTTCCGTTTTTCTCTATATAGTGGTAAAAAATCGGTCGGCTGGCCGTTTTCTTCTTTGGACATTATAAAAGCGAAGAAGCATCTTCTCAATGGTAATGATTCTCCTGATACATAAAATCACAAAACTTGGATATATACACAGGGATGGGAGAGGGGGTATTAGGAATCGGAGGGATATTTTGGGTTGAAAAATAAAGAGGGGTCTTGTTCTTCTTTTTTTTTGTTGGATATATCATACAGCTTCAGAAGCATTTTCTTGTTTCTGTTTTCTTTTCTTTCGTTCCATTTTCATTCCTGGACTCTTTTCTTTCTTTCTTGTGTTTTGGGTTTGGGGGGTTGATATGAATTAGACATTCTATATTATATATATTTTTTCTTTAACCTTTTTATTTTTTTATTTTTGAGCAATGGTATACTTGTTGCCGGTGCGGGAAGTGTAATATCGAAGGGGAAGATAAATTTAAATCCGTATCAAAAAAACATTAAAGGATTTGTTCGTTCATGAGATCATGATATAGGTAGTCGGTGGGTTGGGGCTTGGGGTTTTTATTTGATTATCGGGAAAGTTGCATACAAGTTGTGAGGGAAGATAATATTTGTGAGGTGAGGAGGTGAGGTGGGTATAAGCGTTGGACGTTTATGCAGGTGTATATGCACGATGATATATTTCTTGTGTAACCGACACTACACCTCGATTCGTAGACGGGAGACTTGGCGGGGGCGAACGGGTTCGTGTATAAATATCCGCACACCATCATTCGGGTGTAGATACCCGAAATGTGTTTTTTGAGGTGTGGCTGGAAGGATGGGCTTTACCGTATTTGATCGATGGAAATTTTTTGTAGGTGTAGCTGGTTAGATTTTTCTACGGAGTACTTCGTAAATAGGTTCAAAGGTGGTGGTAGGTACCTAGGTAGATGTGTTAGTGGTCACTTCCATTTATTTCGTATTAATATGCTACACTCCTTTTTAGAAGTTTTTGACATCGTTTGAGATTAGGTTTTGTATTGCTTGGCGATGAGGTGGCAGTCATTTCGTGATAGAATGTTCGGTATGAAATAAACGTCGTTCGTCCCTTGCAGGGAGTGACTGTGGCTTGGGAGGCAAGGGGTGGTTTGAATATCTATTCCTTCGCAGATATATATCTGTACGATAACTACGGTTATTGATTACTGATTGATGCACATGATGTGAGGGAGAGAGCCTTGTTAATGATGATTTTATCTTTTGAAATTAAAAATTATTTATCTTCGAAACAAGATATCGAAATATTTAGCTAGATAATGTTATGTGTATGTATGTATGCTTAAACCTTTCCAGACAGCATTGGAAGAATGCTAGAATATGATCTTGAGGATAGATTCAGGAAATCCCTTGCCTCAAACAAAATTTTGCTTGAGATCCATCTCTACACCCCCCCTCATCGTCTTATCAACATCTCACAATCACTCCCACAACTCGAGTTAACTTCCTCCTCTTCCAATCTCCTTGAGGTCAAGCCGTAGTTTAACCCTCGTTAAACTCGAGTTTAACACCCACAGCTCCTTCCTTCCCTGGTAGCAGCTACACTCTCATCCAAAACACAGGTATCCCACCCGAAGATGAAATTCCCCAACCAAGCGCCGATAACCACGCAGAAGAAAATGTATCCGTTGTAATACATCACCAACAGCATGATGAGATACCCGATACCGATCAACATGGCGTAGATGAATGATTTCAAGAGTTGTTGGAGGATTGTTGGACGCGGGGTGGTGGATGAGCGGGATGGGTATGGGCAGAAACGGGAGAAGAATGGACGACGGGTTGGTTTTGTTGGTGGTGGTGGTGGGAGGAGGGTTGGTTTTAGGACTGATGGGTCTCGGGAGCTGGATTGGGAGGAGTCGATGGGGCTCGCTGGGGCGGGGATTTCTTCGGGCGCTGCGGTTGAAGTTATGGTCTCTTTTGCTTCTGCGGGTTCGGTGGCCTGTGTAGTTTTGGCTTCGGGTTTTCCTCCACAGCATCCTGAACCGGAATTCTCAGTAGGAGCGACAACTGGAACCGCAGCGGTGGTCCCAGTGTTGACGGCCTCGTTGGCGGCGATAGGAGGCAAAGATGGCGCAGAGGCAGACGCCATAGCAGCAGCGGTGACGGGTTTCTCGTTACCGATGCTGATATTAATACCGTCGACGGCGGCTAGAGCGCGTTGTTTCCAGTCGCGAACAATGTATCGGTCGAGTTCTCGTGCGCCTCGTCGTAGCGCTTCGACTAACACTACCAAAAATACAATCCCGATGCAAGATCCCGCGAACATGGCCGCGGAAGTGATATGCCATGACTTTGAGATGAAACAGGCGTCGATGGTATACCAGTTCCAGTACATCTATATCTCCCAACCCGCATCAGATATCAATTCAAAATGACTTTATAATTGTTTGGTGCTAAAGGGGACTTATGCATGTTATGGGGGATGATAACTTACATCCATCTTGCACATTGCCCCTCCCGCCATTTCGGCGTGGTTGTGTCCGCCGTGGTTCATCATGCTGTGGTCCATCATACTGTGGTCCATCATACTGTGGTCCATCATACTGTGGTCCATCATACTGTGGTCCATCATACTGTGGTCCATCATACTGTGGTCCATCATACTGTGGTCCATGGTGCCGTTATGCTTATTTTTGGTATGATCGTGCCCTTGGTGGATGGCCGTTTTGGTGGTATTCATCGAATGGTCCATAACGAAAGTTTCCACACGACGCATGCGCTGCGAAAATCAAAGAATGATATTGTTCGGTATAGTTATTAATTAATATAGCAAAGCTCAATTAAAAGGAAAAGGAATGAGGTTGTTTAGATTGACTAATTCCGTGGGAAAAGTATTCGGACGATGGGGAGCGTATTATAAGGCCGCGATCTATCACGGTGATCTTTACTCATGTGTTGTATCATGGGAGGAGATGGAGAGAAAATTTTCTTGCGGCGCTCACTACCTAGTGAGCGAGGACATCGTTATTCTCTCGATGTTCGAACCATACGCCGTATTGGGAATGCCATGGCGGGCAGTTTGGCGGGTTTGCGTTGGGTGATGTTGCAGAAATTTAAATGATCGGACTGGGATTTACTGGAGACTAAAGGTACTAAAGTAGCGCAAATTTTCTCATGGTACCTGATCGGGTGGACTAGGTCAAGGGGGGGGAAGGGGAAAATAGTTAATGTCTTAGTTATGTGTAACTGCGGCCGCTGATATATATAAATCTTCCGACTAAACTTTGTACATAAAGTACCTGAAATGAGAATCGAAACCATCTGATAGTTCGGGAAATGCACAGAAATGATATATTCAACCCTTGTGACTGTACGCTAAGAACTTAGGCCGAACTGGGCTCATCCTCTCCCCGACATAGCATTCCGTGCTCTAACATCACTCATCCTCTCGAATCGATCCATGCTCATAACAAAAGTACCCCTCCCCTTCGTCATACTCTTCAAATGCTTAACATATCCCATCATCTTCGCCAACGGAACCCGACACCTGACGAGTTTCGTCCGAACATGCGCCCCATCGAACCCATCATCTCCAATATTCCTCTGCTTGTAACTCTGCGGCGGCGCATAAACCTTTGACACATCGATCGGTTCCGCATCGACACCACCACTCGATTCCTCTTTCGCTGAAGTATCATATGTCGAATTACCTGAAGTTGTAGAAGCGGTAGCCACGCTGACTTCACCTTCATCATCTAACGCCAGCACGCTACCTCCGCCTGCACCGCTGGTGATATCCGCCACAACGTTTCCCACATCACCTTCTTCGCAACTGATGACTACGTTCATAAATGGTTCCATCAATCCCGTTCCACAACTAGTAATCGCCTTCTCCACCGCCATCCTAGCCGCTACCAAAAATGCATTCGGCGTGCTTTCAAGACTGCTCTTGAAATCCGACGGATCCAATGTCAAGACCACCCTTGTAGAATGCATCTCGTAATTCATCAACCCCCGTGACAAAGCCGCGATAGCTCCATTCGTAAGATTATCCAATAATGCTTCCGCGTCAATATACCCTGGAAGCCTCGTCATGGGATCCTCCAATTCCTGAGTAGTATTAACAGCGATGATGACTTCATTCCCACCGACGGTGGTTTTCGCGAGAACTCCCAACGGATCTTCGGCAGGTGGCATTCCTTCAAGTGTAGATATCGCTTCAACGCTAGCCGTTACTCCTGCGAATGCCCTTTTCCCTAGGATTTCTCGCTCGTAGACTTCCCGAACCGTGGTGGATCCGATTACGACTTCCCGGTATCCGATTCTTATGTGTCCCATTGTGCATTTTGCTTTGAGATCGGAGACGAGTCTGTTTTTGCTGATTTCGAGGTGTAGTTCGCCCATGCCTGATAACACCATTTGTCCGGAATCTTCGTCGGTGGATATATGTAACGATGGGTCTTCTCGTTCGATTATCGATAATGCATCCTGCATACCCTTCTCGTCCGACGCGGAATTAGGTTCCAAAGAGGCGAAGAAGACCGGCGGTGGAACATCTATTGGTCGTAGTTGGAGAGTTGCATCGGTTAATACGTCGAATTTACCGTGTCCTTCCTTTTCGTGCTTCTTTCTAAACTTCTTCTCCCGTTTTTGGTGTTTGTAGTTTGCTACGGTGTTTGAGGTTTGGAGGTTGTGGACTGAATCAGCTGAGATCAGGGTATCGCCTGTGCGTGAGTTTTTGTAGTTTACTATGACGCCGATGTGGCCGGTGCGGATTGAGGCGATGTCGGTTGCTTCGTTCGCATACATGCGGAGGAGTTTGAGGGCCCGTTCACGGGATTGAAGAGTCGTATTGAACAGCATATCGCCATGGCGGAGCGTACCTGTAGATTTACTGGTTAGAAATCGATAAATATATAACTTTGAAGGAGGCGGTACTCACCAGAGTATACTCGGACATATGAAAGCATGCCGCGCTTGGGATCATGCATCACTTTGAATACCAAAGCGCAGAGTTTACTGTCCTCCCGAAGATCTAATACCGCCTTCTCTTCTTGCACGGTTACGGGGATTTTGTTCTTCTCGCACTCCATCGGGTCCGGGAGGTAGTCCAACACGGCGTCTAGGACTGGTTGAACACCCATATTCACTCTTGATGCGCCCATCAGCACCGGAATAACTCTGGTATGCGGATTCAAAGTGCAGTATCTCAACGCCCTTTTCAGATCTTCAGGTGTTATTTCGCTTTGGTCCTCTGTCTCTAGGAATTTCTGTAAAATGGCTTCATCCCACTCCGCGAGGACTTCGACTAGGGCAGTTCTCGCTTTAACTGCTTCGGCGTACACGTCCTGATATTTGCCCTTCACGTCCTCTAATTTTGTCAACACCATCTCCCGTCCTTCTGTCTCCGGCTTCCAGTGTATAATATTCATATGCACTAGATCGGCGACCCCACCGAATACTTCGTCTCGAACCCCATTATCACGCTTCACAAACGCGGTGACAGGAATCTGAGTAACCGCCGGCCAAATATTAAGTCGTGCAGCGATATCCTTCACCACGCGACCAAACACCGCCCCCTCACGATCCATTTTATTAACGTATATGAATCTAGGGATCCGATAGCGGTCCGCTTGTCGCCATACCGTCTCCGTTTGGGCTTCTACGCCAGCCACACCATCGAGGATTGTTACCGCGCCGTCGAGAACACGGATCGATCGTTCGACTTCGAATGTGAAATCCGCGTGGCCGGGGGTATCGATTAGATTTATCGTATGGATTGGTTTTTGGAGGATGTCTTGCGTGGTGTTATGGGGTGGTGAGGGGGGCCATTCGAGGGTTATTGCTGCGGAGGTAATTGTTATGCCGCGCTGTTTCTCTTCGGGAAGGTAGTCCATGACTGTGGAGCCATCGTCGACGTCTGTTTTTTTTTGGTTATAAGACACTGGTATGTCAGTGTTCTTTTCTCTTCTGGGGCTTCGATAAGGAACTGTGGTGCAAAAAGTGTGATACTTGAGATTCATTGCTGGATGGCGACTGGTGTACCTCCTATCCGGTTTGTCGTGCCGCTGTAGAAGAGCATACGCTCCGTGGTAGTAGTTTTGCCCTATGTATCTTATTAATATCGGAATACAATTGCTGTAAATAAGAGTGTAAAGGCGTACGGCATCGATATGGGCAATGATACCGATATTTCGAACGTGTTTAAGATTGACTTTGGCATCTTGGATAGCCGCGTAGAGTCGCGGGCTGGTAGAGAAGAGTCTGTGGGGTTCAATTGGGTGCCTTGTAAGGCGGATGCGGGTGTAGGCCGTATGTCGCGGGGAGGCTCGTCGCGCGACCCATGACGTCGTGGTACGGATAGTCGCTAACGGCATGCTGATACGGCTGACTTTTGGTGGTA
Source organism: Dactylellina leptospora (assembly GCA_036971365.1). Classification (NCBI taxonomy): domain Eukaryota; kingdom Fungi; phylum Ascomycota; class Orbiliomycetes; order Orbiliales; family Orbiliaceae; genus Dactylellina; species Dactylellina leptospora. The sequence continues at coordinate 359,614 of JAJTUC010000020.1, read as the reverse complement.
TAACGGACGACCGTGTATTAGGACAATCTTCAATAGTAGGAAGCGGCTTGACTATGCCATTCTCGAGTGTGCGATGTCGTCTGCGAGGTGAGCTTCTGAAGTCTGGAATCTCGCAGAGACTGAAAATTGAGGATGTGTTGGATGTGTCGTCGAGCCAAGCAACGTGGAACGGGGACGTACGTTATCGAAGAGAGCAGCATCACCTGCCCTCAATCTCCACCGTCATCTCGACATCCTCTCAGCGCCAGCTCTCAAGCTTCGTCCGGCCTTGTTCGACTGGCCTTCAAGCTTCAGGTCTAAGCGGATAGGTCTATCCAATAACCACCTGGGGCCAAGATATCGATAGCACTCAACGGTTCCCCTTAAACGTCATACCCCCCGCATCGGCGCACCGCATCCAACCATGGACTATTCCGCCATCAATCATGGAGGCTTCGGAGATCCGGATGAACATGATGGCTTCCGTCGTCCGATAACACCTACCGGTCCTACTTCCATCACATCAGAGCCGACCTCCCCTCCACCGTTCAGTCCGACTCCATCCACTCCACCGCCATTCTCATCCTCGGGTATACAGGCTTCGTCACCAGAGTCGCCGGAAGTTCCCACATCAGCTGGTGCTGCTGGTGGGCGGGCCGCACCGTTTAGACCGGAGCCACAGGTTCGGAGTAGCTCTAAGCAAGCTGGACAGCAGCCGCGGCCTGCCGTGCAGTATAAGCTTCGCGCCAAGGTCACTGGGCTGGAGAGAACTGGCAGGAAAGATCCGATTTTAAGATTCGATGTTCACGTACGACCTTTCATCACGATACGTTAACTCTTATAGGGTGTACTTTTCTGATATACTGTGTAGACAAATCTTCCGAAATTCCGCACGACTCAATTCCGTGATGTGCGCCGTACTCACAACGAATTTACCAAACTCGCAAACCATCTCGTCTCGTCCAATCCGGAATGCTTTGTCCCTGCTGTTCCACCGGCCTCCACTTCGGCAGGAGTAGGTACGGAAGAGGACGAAGCTCGTACTAGAGCTAGTTTGCAGCGGTGGCTGAATTACGTCTGTTCCAACGAGGTGTTGATGCGTGATGAAGAAATGGTTTACTTTGTTGAGAGCGATTTCGGGTACTCACCTGCGGTTAGAAAGAGCCAACCGGCTACGGGTGTCAGGAGAAAGATGTTGAAGCAGTTTGCGCCTCCGCCGGATGATACCGTCGAGCTCGCGGATGCACGACCTATCGTTAAGGCCTTTTACTTGGGAACTATGGAGGGAGGACAGAAGGTTGATCGAGTTGTGAAAGCGAGGAGAGGTATGCATTGTCCGGTCATGGTCCATGAAATGAAGGGCTATATATATTGATGATAGGATTTAGGCCTGGCACTTGCGTTATCCGATTTGGGGGTTAAGATGGGAGCTATTTCGGACCCTCAAATCACCACGCACTCCGGTCTTTCTGTCGCACTTCGCAAGCTGGGAAAAACTGTGCAATCCGTTGGCGACCAGGCGGCAGCGCAAGCCACAGCCGAAGCCACAACTCTAGGCGATCCGTTCAACTACCACAGCTCCGATGCCTTTATTGTGAAGGAAACCTTGACGAACCGTCAGATACTGATGAGGGACCTGATCAATGCTCAAGCGACTACAAGAACACGACTTCACAGCGCGGACAGACTCAAGGTATCTTCATCTGTGAGGAGCGATAAAGTGGACGAAGCCATTCAAGCGTTGGATGAAGCACGGAGTCAGGAGACACATTTGTCGGCTAAAGTCAACAGAGTCACGGCGAATCTATTACTCGAGCAGAGGAGATGGTTTCAGAGAACGGCGCAGGATTTACGAGCAAGTCTTCGGGATTATACGCTACGACAGATCGAAGCGGAACGCAGGATCTTGGCGACGTTGGAGAATGTGAGACCGGATATCAGAAATATCGATTCATCGGGTGGATTATCACGATTGGGGAGGGAGAGTACCCCTGCTGCTAGAAGGACGGCGTTGGCAGCTAGCCAGGGGCCGCGAGGGGATGCGTGGAGTGGGGTTAGCAGGAGCAACGGGCCTGGGATTAACCGACAGAGCGCTGCGAATATGGTTATGAGTCCTGGGACGGCGACGAATGGGGGGACTGTTGTGGCGAGCGATGACCGGGGGAAGCAGGTGGTCAAAGGGGTCGAGGAGGAGGCGGATGATGATGATAGGGTTGATGCGAGGAATGCGGCAAGTCGATTGGCGGCATCTACATTTTGAGAACATCTGTTTCTTTCTAAATTGCGTTTTTGTGAATACGTTCTTGATTTTTCCATCTTGGGAGCATGCAGCAGAGCAGAAGAATAATGCATTAATGTCCAGATCCTTCGATAGAGTCATGATATGATTGATAGATGGGATGATATGAGCCGGCTAATGTTGCCTGCGGGAGAGACGGCCAAGACTCGGTTAAGCTGCCAAAGTCGCACCAAAAATGGTCTTCTCGACGTTCTAAAAAAAAAAAAAAAAAAAAAGGAATTTTCTAACAAAGGGAAAAAAATATGATCGTGGCGAAAACCATGCGGGTTGCGTGTAGCCCTACCCTGGCCAATGGGAATGTGTAGGCAGCGTTTGAAGAAGAGGATGCGAGTCGCAGCCGACGGCTGTTAAAGCATAGAGCTGGAAGTGATACTGGAGGAGATACTGGAGGAGATATTAAAAGTGATACTGGGGATAATAGCTCGAGCTTCAGGGGTAGCTCCAGCTGACAGCACCAGAAACATCAGCCATGCCGCCCACTCTAGTCAGTACCCAGCAGGCTCCATATTATATCCCCCGTCGCCAGCTAGCGCATCCCTATTGTGATTGATTGATTGATATAATGTAACTGGCGTGTGCAGCTGCGTTGTCGGTGGAAGAGGACGTGTGGTCTCTCAATAAAACCTCTCGCCTTCCTTCCCTCCGCTTCCTCCCTTCCTCTTCTCTTCTTCTTCTTCTTCCTCACCAGTCAATTTTTATATCAGCCAGCTCCAACCAGCCAACGTCAACCCGCCTTTTCCCGTCGTCAAACTACAAAAGGTTTCCTCCCCTTCTTCTCCTCTTCCTCCTCCCCTTCCTCTTCGCTTCTTTCTTCGATCGGACAATTCTCCTCGTCAAGCCAACCTCATCGGTCAGCTTCCATCCAAGCTACAACCGAACCTCCCTCCCCCCCAAAGAAAATCTTTCATCTCTCCATCCCAAAGCTCGAAAAAGCGAACCTCCCGCGTGGGAACAGCTCGAAACGACTCTTCTGTAACGACTTTTTTTGCTTCTCTTCTTCACGAAATCCGACGCGTCCTTTTGGCCCCTGCGAAATCTCCGGTAGAGAATAGCTCGGGTTCGCTCTTCTTGCTTTGATCGTGTGACTCCTTTCTTTGGCAGCTCATACATCGCTCCTATACCATCTATATATACAAGGTAAGCTGGTTGATTGCCTTCTTCTCCCTTCCCGAGTCCGCTGCCCGGGGCAAACACGCCAGCTGTTCTGCCTGGCGACTCGGTCGTAGACGCTTGGTTGGGGATGGCCGCTGTGTTTCCTGCGAGGTGTTTATATCTGGCATATTTCCAACCAACCTGTGCGGCCGCCATTACATCCGCCCTCTTCCTCTTCTTCTCCTCTCCTCCTCTTCCTTCCTTCTCCCTCCTCCTCCTCCATCCCTCGATCAAGCTCTTCCGCCGATATATATTGACTGCTCCTCTTCCCCCTCAGATCCCCACCCAAAAAAAATTAGACTACTCTTCGATCCAAAATCCTTCGATCAGTATAAAAATAGCTCAATATGTCTTCCACCGAAGTTGACAAGATCACTGCTGGCGTCGCTGCCACAACCATCAAGGACGATGCCTCGACTGTTGCTGCCGCTGAAGGCCGCCGTCTCTACATTGGCAACCTGGCCTACACTACTACTGAAGACCAGTTGAAGGATTTCTTCAAGGGCTACACCATGTACGTATCGACATGCCAACCGCCCCAAGAATAGTTACTAACATTCACAGTGAGAGCGTCTCTATCCCGGTCAACCCTCGCACTAGCCGCGCCGTTGGATACGCTTTCGTTGACGTGGCCAAGAAGGAGGAAGCTGACCAGGCTATCACTGACCTCTCCGGCAAGGAAATCCTCGAACGCAAGGTTTCCGTCCAAGTCGCTCGCAAGCCAGGAACCGCCCCAGCTGCCAACGGTGAATCCAACGCCAATGGAGGTGAGAAGCGCGCCCCTCGTCGCGGACGTGGAGGTATTCGCGGAGGACGTGGAGGACGTGCCAGCGGTACTCGTTTCAGGGTAAGTTGTTTATCAAAGAACCGTACTCATCAAGAAATAAAGTGGCTAACACGGTGGAATCCCGTGTTAGCGCCGATCTGACCCTCATGCTGCTCCAAAGGATGACGGTGCTACCACCGCTACCACCGCCACACCAGCTGCCCCAGCCGTTACGACTCCAGCTACCACCACCGAAGCTAGCAAGACCGAAGGCGAAGCTGAGGGCGAGAAGACCCGTGGTCCTCGTCGCAAGCGCGGTCCTCCAGAAAACGGAGTCGCCAGCACTACCAAGGTCATGGTTGCCAATTTGCCATACGAATTGGGTGAATCTCAGCTCAAGGAAATCTTCGCAGCCTACCAACCCGAATCCGCCAAGATTGCACTTCGCCCTATCCCACGCTTCATGGTTCGCAAGCTCCAAGCTCGTGGTGAAGCTCGCAAGGGTCGTGGTTTCGGATTTGTCACTTTGCCAAACGAAGAAATGCAGAAGAAGGCCGTCGAAGAAATGAACGGCAAGGTCATTGAAGGCCGCGAAATTGCCGTCAAGGTTGCGATTGATAACCCAAAGGACGAGGAAGGTGAAGAGGGTGAGGCTCCAGCCAACGGGGAGGCCCCAGCTGCTGAAGCTACTCCTGCGGCCACTGCTTAAGTGCAGTAGCTACCAGGTATTTTATTCGGAGAGGTTGGCCGATAGTTTCAATGTTTCAATCAGGGAGGAGAAGCATTGGATCTGTTAGCTGCGAACGCTCAAGCGCCTCCCCGATATGTTTTATTTTCCTTTTTCTCAACTTTTACGATAACAAAAATGGTTTCTCTATTTTATAAAGTGAGGACATCGATATTTCTTTCTTACTGGCGGTTTTCAAACTCACACCTTTTCAAAACAACATGCGGAAATATCGAACCTGTCTGTTCAATGTCACGCGAATCAACCGGGGAAGAATGAAAGAGGAGGATGATTAGGTGAGACTCGAGGGCGAGAAACTGGCATGCTGGCAACATTTTCGGAAGGAGACGTGTATTAGATACCAAGTGTATTTGGGAGGAAGGCTTTAGCTAGTATCTTTTTCCCACATCACACTATTACCTTGTACTGTTTTCTCATTCTACTATGGCTTGTCTGTTTTTCTACGCAATTTTTTTAGTCTATTGTGAAGTCCTCGCGTTCAATCTTCTCTTTTCCTCTCTATCTTCATTTCTTCTCCCTCAGATGCAACGCTTTTTTCTTTACTCATCGCAAAACCGTCACGATCCCCACTGAGATGATGAAAAGTTTCTTCCCCTGTTTAACCAAAAAAACGATGCGATGCGAATTATCCCCCTTACTATAGATGTTCGTTAATGGTCTCCCGATAAGTTACGAACGAGCGAATCGAAATAAAACTGGAAAATGAACAAATGAGCATAAATATAAATGGTGATGTAGGATGTGCTATGCTATTTGGAGCTATGTTGGAAGCTTAGTTATAGCTTGGCTCGTTGGAGGCTGAGGGAACTGTCTCGTGTCGTTTCGCTGGGTAAGTCCGTCCGAAGTACACCGAGCTAGACGTGTAAAAGTCGTAGCGGTCTTACCAGCAGGCTCAGTTTAAACGATGTTCGTTTGGAAATGGACGGGTGAATTCAGGCTGAATTTGTCCGTGCCGCACAAATTAATCTTACGGTACAATCCCGTATATAGAATGCACGAATGGACGAGTTTAATTCAAGCTTTCAGCGGAGAGGTCGACGCATGTCAGAAAGACCTTCTAGAACAGGAAAAGTCTCGAGGGAGCGGGTTGATTGGTTTGATCAAGGGGGGGTAATTGTCTCCCACCAGTGACCTCTTTTTTTTCTTTGCGCGTTCGGTAGGAGCCAGAGTATGCCAGTTAGGTACCGTAGCATACGCTGCTTCTAAGCGAAAGTCTGGATGAATGTCAGGGGAGTTTTTTGAGGCAGGTAATATGCGGGTGATTGAGTTGGACGTTGGTTTAACGATGGGATAGAAGGTGGTTTCTTTTCTTTACTTTTGTATTTTGAACATTCTGGCTTTATTTTATTCTGCGGGGTTTTGGGATATATATTTGTGTCTGTCTGTTTTTTTTTTATAGAAGACTGGGAGAAGAAGGTATCTCTGACAGACAGGGGGAGATTTCCAACTGTTGTGGTGTTTGATTGCGACGGGCGTTTCGTTTCAATAGAAGCTCGGGACTTAAATGTTGACGTGCCCCCTTTACACGAACCTCTTCGACTTTTGTTAATTACACGACTACGACCGCGAACTTTTTTGGACGAAAGAAAACTGTTGATAATACGGTTTAACTACGATACTATTGACTATTTGTTATAAAATTCTTCACGACTACCGCGTGCGACGACGGGGAATTCAGATTGTGCGGTCACGGAGACGTTAACGAAACTACCGTTTTACTCGCGTGGGGAAGATCGATCGAAGGCACCGCACTACGGCAGCTTTGACGGGAACCACCGTATTACCCCAACCGAACCGATTCGCTATCGACTGGGACGGACACGGGATAGGAAGCGGTTTATCAGGAAGGATTAGAAGGGACGGGAAGAATTAGGGATGACGGTGGCATCGAGTTATTTGCCTCCAGCGCTGGAGTTTCTGGCACCGGCGGTCGATGGGGTTTACGAATCTTTGACACCGACGGTGGTCATTGGGACTTTAGTCGCCGTTGTAGTTCTGGATGTAGGATTGGTATGTTTCCACCCTTCCAATCTCCTATTTCCCGAGTTTCTTTCTTTATAGTAAACCGTTTTGGTTATACTTGCGATTGTAACAAGAAAACCTGTGCTATTCTTCTATATCTAAACCTACGTTTGAAATGGATGCAATGGCTAGTTGTTAACGGTTACTGACGTTGGACATGAGAATAGCTGTATCTTTTACTGTTACTGGTAACCCACACACCCCGCAAAGAAACCGCGTCGGAGCAAACATTCATCACTGCCGATTCGAACGGGCGGTTACCGAACCCGTTGCCGTTACCGGATACCCTCGACGATACCGTCGAACCAGAAGTATACATGAGCGTCGTGGTACCAGCGTACAACGAAGCCCTGCGGATCGAAGGAATGTTGGACGAAGCGGTCGATTTTTTAAACGAAGAGTTTGGGGAACAGAAGGATGCGGGGTTGAAGAGTAGTAAAGAAGTTAAGGAGGGGTCTAAGAAGAAAGGGGAGAACGGTGGGGTTAACGGACATGTTAACGGGGTCGCTAATGGGGGGGTCAAAGAGGGGCCGAAGGGGTGGGAGATTTTGATTGTGGATGATGGGAGTAGGGATGATACTACGGATGTGGTGGTGAGGTGGATGAGGCGGCAGGTGGCATTGGGGCACATGCGGCCGGGGGATTTGAGGATCGTGCATTTGGAGAAGAATAGAGGGAAGGGAGGAGCCGTTACACACGTAAGTTGCAGAACCATTTGACCAAAGTATTTATATATTACATAACGCTGACGATATATTTACCTCAAGGGAATGCGACATATCCGAGGGAAATACGCCGTGTTCGCAGACGCCGACGGCGCAACTAAATTCAGCGACCTGAAAAGTCTCCTCGAAAGACTAAAACCCATCGAAACAACGAGACCTTCCCCGACATCCCCTTCCAAAACCGAAACCCACGGCATCGCAGTCGGAAGCCGCGCTCACATGGTCAACTCCTCCGCCGTCGTCGCGAGAAGCTGGTACCGAAACCTGCTGATGTACGCCTTCCACACCTTCCTCCACATAATCGGTATCCAAAAGATCAAAGATACCCAATGCGGGTTTAAATTATTCACCCGGGATACCGCGCGGTTGATATTCTGGGAATGTCATTGCGAAGGATGGATTTTTGATATCGAATGTTTGTTGGTCGCGGAGGAGGAAAAAGTGAATGTGGAGGAGGTTAGCGTTACGTGGCATGAAGTCGAAGGAACGAAGATGAGTTTGATCAGGGATAGTTTGAGGATGGCGTGGGATTTGGTGGTGGTTAGGAGCGCGTATATTGTTGGGGTTTACGGCGGGAAGAGGAGAGCGTGGAGGAAAGGGAAGGTTGGGGCTACGAGGTTGTGAGGCGCATTTTATACATATTGAAGTTTTATATCCTTTGGAATGGTTTGGAAAGGTAGGATGGTGGGCGGGTTGTATTCGTGTATAGAATCTTCTATTTTATATATATTTTGTTTCCTTTGTTGGCTGGTCTTGTAATGAATGCATATGAGCATTTGGGCGGGGTTTATATTTACAAAAAAAAGTGGATTAGGCTGGTTGGGGTACGATGTTCATTCTATTCTATTGTAATATTCTATTTCAAAAGCGGTTATAATACACCCTACAATAAATTCTCATTTCTCCAAAATACGTGAAGGGTATCGGAACAATATCGGTCTTTTGGTCACCATTTTTTTTTTTTTTTTTTTTTTTTTTTTTTTTTTTTTTTTTTTTTTTTTTTTTTTTTTCAGTTTCTAGTTCTCGTTCGAGAGTACCTGAACCGTTTCCCGTACTTTTCCAGATTAACAAAATTTCTTGGGAGAATTTGGCTTCGTGATACCAGTTTTCACTATTTATCTTAACTCTAACTCTCTTAATTAATTAACAATCTCTTTTATTATATCTCAAGTCGCTTCTCATAAATGTTGATTCATATATAAATAGGTTTATAAGCATTCGGGACAGAAGCCGCCAATCTGGCAGCCAATACAGAATCCTGTAAAGCTGAACCAACGGCGGTCAAACGAGCCTGAATGTGCTTCAATTTTTGAGCGACCGCATCGAAGCCCTTATCTCGATCGTACTGCGGGTTGATAAAGGCCTCATTGGATTCTTTGATATTCGTTTGTGCCTTCGCCTGGATACAGTCAGTGCATATCTCATTCCACTCCTCCTTTCCGATCAATAATCCGGTGGCCATGCCTTGTAGGTCATGAAGAATCTGCTGACTTCAAAATAAGCCTCTGATGATAGCCTACTGAATATTCAAAGTTGATAATTTGGTGTTTATACACTAATAGAATGTGTCCGAGATGATCATCTAGCCTTGACGACAAATTTGAAGATGGCTTGAGAGGAGAAACTTTCTATGTTATCAATGTCGATGATATTCGAAATTAATTCAAAGGCCGAAGCACATATTGATATATAAATATTCGGCATGTGTGTGTGTGTAATCACCTCTATTGGGTGACACCATACTCGAGTCCAGGTTTCATTGACTTAATCTAATGTGTACGAGCGCGTACCTTCAGATTAAGTCTAACGAGAAGTGAAAGAAGAAAGAAACCTTTCCATATGTATCGAGCGTCCAAACTTCTTGATATCGAATTGACGTATCTTCAAATAACCATTCCGTTATCCTTCCCTGGGGTCAGTTACTGCTACTGCTGTTAGTATTTTGGCTTAGCAGACTTATCGCAATGCTTTTTCTGAGCGTCGGCGGTAGGGGCTATAATAGTTTGCTTGTAAATCTCTAAGTTATCGGTAGCATTCGCTTAGGTGCGCCATTACTGCCGCTTCGATTGTCCTTCTTGTAACTCGGACTTGGGCAGGTAGTGGAGTAGTAGCCAAAGCCGTTGCAGTTGTCGGTATTACAACGTCTCCGGCGTGAGAGTTTGTTACATAGCGCCTATAGGCGATAGCTTGTCTGGAGGCTAGCAGCTCTTAAAGCTGTTATGAATATTGTTTACCAGGTCCTTCTCTTCTTCTTCTCTAGCGATACGCAACAATTTGAGCATTCTGTTAACATATTCCATTGGAGTTTTGTGGGTAGACCAGCTGGGTGTCTCTTTGGCAGCTTTGGGCTTAATATTTAGATATGCTTTTGTATTGTAGGCTCCACCCGCTCTTGCTAGCTTTCTTTCGTGGTTAGAAAGGCAAAGAAGCTGGGAGAACATGACTTTTGCTCCACACACTTGCTGTGAAGGAATTTTTGCTCGGAAGGGATAGTAGTGACTTTATAAAGTTAATTAATTAGTGCAACGAACGTAGCGCCTCAACGATACGTCTATGAGACTAGTGCGCTATACTAGGGTACACACCCACACGCTTTCTATCGCATTTCTGCTGATCAGAGAGAGCCTGAAGTTTATATGCATATATGCAAGCTTTAACTATCCAGAGAGTATTTCCGCGGCTCATATATCTTCGACTTCTTCCACAGCTTCCTCATATCTTTGGGATCCATTCTGGAGGTGCACTTGTCCCTTCCATGGATATAGATATATTACATCAAACGACCGAAGAGTCTTTCTCAGTAAGGACTAGAGTAAAGGGGTACCCATTTAAAACGGAGTTTATTTTAAGGCGCAATGCGTAATTGTATTCCACTTCTCTTGGAGATATTGAGAGGATCCGAGTGATCGTGATACTCATGTGAAGAGCAAATCACTATTGTTCGGCGTATATTCAGCATCTATTTGGTACTTTGAATGATCGAAGTATTTGAAATTAATTTAATCATATATGGTCTTGGGTGGTGTTTCGAAGAATGGGATGAGGGGTTCCGTTCTTCGTTAGTACATTTTGAGCAGAGATCATAGTTTTTAAAGTTTATGCGTTTAGGATTAGTCTAGTCTCCTAGCGTGAGCGAGACTGTTAACATCTTTGTACTGAGGATCTCTTTTCAGCAGGGTTATAGAAATTATTATGTATTCTAGATCACCATAAGTTCTGGCATCAATTCTACCTATATCTATGTAGAGCTCTCCACATCAGACTTGATTTTATGAGAGATTAATACGCGTATATGGATAGCATATTCCCTGAGTCGAGGTCTTTGTCGTAACTTCCGCCGTTAGGCTTAGGCGGTGCTGACTCCAGATGTATGACGGAGATAAGTGGGTAGGATTTAACAGTAGGCGGAACCCCCCCCCAAAGGCTTGCTATATTCATTGGTTGATGGGTGCAATATAGAAGCCTCTGTTGAGGGACGTCAGGTGGGTTACTAGTTTAACTTTGAGCGCATACGCTTGCACTGCATTTCTGAACTGATTGGCCAAGCCTAGGACCGATAACAGCTTTGTATGGTTGGTTGGGTACTTCATGCGATCAACTGCATCGATGAGGTGAGATGCTGGCCGGACAGTGCCGCCGTTGAAGATGCTGCCAACTACCTGGATTTCGGTAACGCCTATGATATGGAGTAGGATGCCGTAGTATAGCGAATCCACTTTGCTGACAAAGTCCTCGAAATAGTAGAATGGGTTCTCAGGATCAGTCTTATCCTTGCGAACGACGACTAGCTAAATGCTGGTAGGTAGCGGTGGCGGATCGGTGCGCCATACCGTCATGCAGTTCACGGAGAATCAATTATTTCAGAGAATTGATACAGGCTGTATGATGTGTGCCTACACTCATCGTGAAGGGCCTTAGATGGTAATGTGTAGGAGCTGAGAGTACTGTGAGTTTTTCGAGAAATATAGGATGTGATGTTGAAACATCTCGTGATGCCGGAAAGCTCAAGTATTCCACATGTTGTAGAAATCTCGCAGCTGTTAGTTTCTCCAGGCTTTAAATTCTATTATTCTGAATGCTAATGTAGGTTGGTGAACTATATAGAGAGTTTATATCTTCATTCTTAAAGGTGGTGTTGCTATGATGATTTATAGTAGAGTGGCATCCTGGGCCTTGGTACGTAGGTTATAGAAAGAAAAAGGAAGAAAAGTGAGAGGAAGAAAAAAATGAAGAAGAAAAGAAAGGTGGAGGGAGGGGAGAGGGGTTGCGTTTTATATCTAATTACCAACTACACGTGCATGATGTTGGATGCTCAGCATATCAGTATGGACGATAGAGAGCTTAAGCCCTAAAAAGCTTCTAGAAACTTATCTGCAACTCTAGCTATTGTGATTACACCACTAGAAATACTGCGAATTGGCTGGCTAAGAAATGAACACATTTGTCGTATATCCTCCGGAATTTTCCTGGCATAGCTATGTATTTCATGTTTCACCCTACTAGTAACTCTCATCTTCTTGAACCTTGTATTCCTACCATAACCTTTCTTTGAACATTCAATCACCTTGCTCGAGAGTGGGATATCTCAGGGTTACGAACACTGACACCGACAACTTAATTTCTGACAAGAAACAAGGTTTAAACCGAGAAGAAGAAGAAAGGTTGTTAATAAGCCTGATCTCATCGATAACGGGGATCTTCGCTCAGTGACTTCAGTCAACGGTTCAGAAGACAACATGGGTTCTGAAAATCACGGCGAGCGCGGGCGCAACGATCAAGATCCTGGCGCGATAGGGGTAGAGGCAGAATTGGAAAGCAAATGGAAAGCTGCAACTCTTGTTACTTGTGATGGGGATCGTATGGAGGTCGATGCAGACGATAAGAAGAATGTAGCCACAAAAGCAGAGCCATCTGATAAACCTGCGGCCAAGGGCAAGCGCGGCCGAAAGCCAAAGGAGAAGAATATCGAAAACAAAGAAAATACTCAAACTAACAGCACAGACAATGTTACGAAACGTAAGGCCCGCAAAGATGAAGAAACTGAAAAGCAAGAAGCTAAAGTAAGTATTGCTTAAGATGACCCAGGAGCATATTGACCTATGTTATGTTTTACTTATAACTTTTGAAATTCACCTAGGAGCCCAAGACAAAGCGTCCGCGAACAACGAAGAAATCGAAAGCTCCAGTCTTACAGCTGCCAACCCCACCGCCTTCACCACCTCCACTGACAGCGGCCCAAATCGCAGAAGAAACAGCTAAAGCAATCGCTGAAGAGGCTCGTAAAGAACGGTTGAGGAAACTCCCGTACTACCGCGAAGAAATGAAAGAAATATTTGACTTTCTTTGCGATCGTAATGTGTATTGGAGGAACGACCTTCCCAAGAATAAGAAATATAGCCATCGTGATACCAAGGTATTAGAGAAGGAGGTCAGGAAAGTGATTGCAGAGATTTTGGTGAAGTATCCTAAGGAGAAAGAAGTCATGGCGACATTTGAGAAAGAGGAAGAAGAGTTGAAGGCTCTTGCTAAAGACGAAAACGGAGTTGAGGTAGAGATGGGGGAGACTGGGCAGACTATAGATGCGCTTGGGGAGCCAGCAGAATTTAATCTTGGGGCTGAGGTTGAAGGAATGAGCTTGGATTCTTGAAGGGTAGTCTTAAAGACGACTCTTTCAAGTTAAACAGAAGGGAGTTGTGTGTTATTTTTTTATTCCTGGGAGACATCTGTAAGGCTGATAGCCCTGGGGAAGAGGCGGTCAGGATACCTCGGTGAGCTCGGGTATTGAAGTTTTGCGGAATATTTTGCACAATATCATCCTCAAATCGTCTAGTTCTAGAACTGATCCATAGCCTTAACTCACGAGGCTCGTTGATACGCTAGTAGTTAAGTCCGTGTATTGTACAAGTTCTGCGAAATGACGCCACATGCGGCCGCATCGACCGATACATTAAACACTGATTCGGTCGCACGAATCAAGAGTTAAGGTTTTAGCCTAACGAATCGCATGTGTCATCCGATTCCCCACACGGATCCGCCTTTGATTGGCTCCGTAGACGGTTCGGTCTTTCCTTCTCGATCATCTCGCAGGTGGTTTGTTGCGTTTTATGTGTTGCGCAATACTTTGCTCTGGGAAAGGGTGAATGGCAGCTTTTATGAAGGCTGAATTAGCTTTCAGAGGCTCGAGATTGGTTTTGAGACTGCTGGTGAGTGGTGTAAGTTATTCTGATCAAATAATTTGGGTCTCTTTGCCCGATGTTTCGATGGTTGTAGTTGTGGAGACCAAGGGCGACTTACTTGTCGGTCGGGAATGGATCCTGGCCCCAAATACCAAAAGGCGGAATAGAATAAGCCAGAGCTAGTCCCCGATAGCTTACTGTACGCTGGGAACTGACTGGAAGCATGGGCGATCCGGTCGCCAGCCGATGCAGCGCAGTTGGAAGGCCAGAATCTAAGAAAGTGGGTGCAAACTTTGAGAACTCATGGCCTCCCGCGTTTTCACCAGGGGCGATCAAGTCATTTCGAGTAAAAGGCCAGTTCAGATCGATCAAAGTGCTTCTAGGGTTGAAAAGACGGGTTAGAGATAAGGTGAGACTAGCGAGGACGAAACGGAGGCGACTTTCGTGATAGGTGATCTGTTAAAAGTCGTTTTGACCTAGAAGGCGACGAAGAAAGTCGTTTCTCATGAATCGACATTCCTATGGCCCAGTACCAGCTAAGTAAAGAGAGACATTGCACTCTGCCAAGTCCTGAGATGATGATACGAAGGTTGAGAGTGAAATGAATCGCTGAAGGCGTAATAATTGTCGACGAACAAAGAGAATCCAGCATCCACATTCGATCGCCGTTTGACGAAGAAAGTCTTAAGACTTTAGGGAGATCGAAGTTGAAGGCTTTTCGCTGTCTTAAGACAGGGTGATTAGAATTAGGATGAGCGTCGGCCTTTTGGTATCAGGTGGGAGAAAGATCTTTCATGCCGTCAGTTGCTTCCTCTGGAAATGGATTACCGGCACATAGTCGAGAAATATCCAAGTAAAATCTGCTGGAAGGCAGCAACCTTCGTTATAGTATTTGAGTTTTGGTGTGACCGTATATATAATCCGAGTGTCCTGTATCCAGATGGATGTAAACGACAAGAAATGATCGTGAAAATTCCAGACAGCTCATATGAAGATATTTGAGAAGATGGGTTGTAAGGGAAACCGACCACGCAAATCTCATATTCTCGGTTGGTGGGCAGACCCCTCTTTTACACCCAAAACTCGAACACTAGCTAGCACCTTCTCAGCCCTCTTCGAACAGGCACAAATACAATCCTCCACATGTATCACATTTTCCACCCCTAAAAACGCCCTTCAACCTTGCATTCCATCAAGTCGTATTCGGCAAAGCTTTCCGTCAAATATATTAAGACCCTTTCAGCTTGTCTTTTTCGTGGAGTTTCTTGCGTATAAATTGCGAGATTATTACGCCTCTTTAAGCCACCAACCGAAAATGGCCTTGATCTGCCCCAAAACTGCGTCCGCGGTTGTTGCTCCTGTATCGGCGCGTAAATTTAAATTCGGCTGGCAGCCGAATCCTCCACCGAAGTGCGAACAATCACTTACCCCGGATTTGTGATGTGTCCGTCACAGGTATCACTGGTTCCTGTGTGTTAAGCTTTAATCCCCGTGGTAGAACCAAGTCGTCATATCTGCATGTCTCTGATTTCTCGCAGATTGTGAATATCTGCTTTCGTCTTTGCCGGGTCATCCTTGAACTTCATGGGGCGGATCCAAAGTTTGAAGCGGCGGGGAGCTTCCCGCCGCGTGCATCCCGCTATTTGAGCCAATTGCTAGGTTTTCCATCCCATGTCTTGTGAGGGCCTGATGCGTACCATTTAGGGTGTTTCGCGTTTTCGTGATGGACCCAATGACGACGATGAACCCCCTGCTGCTCTCCGCGGGCCCCCTAGAGGGCGGTGTCGTCCCGATTTCCTTCGTGATGCCACGCCCGGTTATCGAGTGTGGCTTCCCATTGAATCCTTGACCTCGTGATGCGGCTCCTAACCCCATGCCGGATTCGATTCGATGCGATCCTTCATCAAGATGCCTCCCCATCTCCCCGGTGGGGCACCGTCCACACGTCATTAGGATATCTGATGCCCGTGAGAAGCTCACACAGGGATGTCCGGTGCGATAGCCCCCCCACCCTCGGGTGCCCCTGCGACCTCTGTTTTCGAGTTCGGACATCTCTGCTATTGGAGGGGGTGGTGCCGCATTACCAATTGGGGATGCGCCGGTTCGGCGCAACGAGTCCACAAGTACCGGTACATGATTGAAAATTCTCGGGCACGAAAGTTTGTAGTTGGGCACCTAAGGCCTGCAACCACGATGGAAGATGGTTGAAAAAAAAGAGAGAGAGAGAGAGAGAGAAAGAGACTAATGTTTCCTGCATCCATATTGGAATAAAATGAATTATTGATATGCCTGTTGAAGTTGAGGATCTGCTCTGCGGCCACCAGCTGAGATGTCGTCGTCAAGTCGGATGTAGGATCCTCCCCTTTTGCTATGATATGGGCTATCTGCGCCAGGGTCCAAGTGTTGTGGGCTCACAGCTCAAAGCCTTGAAACTTCAGCTGCGGAATTTTGCCACCCTTGATAAAAACCATTGGTCAGCTGGAGACGTTTAATGGAGCAAAATTAGCATATAAGTACGGGAATAACCTACGAAGGGGACATAAGGAGTTTTTCTTTGTGTCAGTTTGGCAATTGGTCTGTTTTGAAAATGATAATTGATGGCGTAGAATGTAAGTAGGCCCGTCCCTGTGCAATCCCTCCCGATTCCGAGGTAGCAGCGGAAGGCAGAGCCTTTATACCATGAGACTTAGGGGGGCGAATTTATCAGCTGAAGCAATGATAGGACCGTATAAATGGAATGCCGAATAAAACTCTTAGCATTATCCGTCGGAGGAAACTTGAAGAAATTTCGGGAGGCAATGCCTTATTTTGGCGGCCGATCGGCCACCATCTCGCCTTGAGAAGCCTAACCAATCAAGGAGCGAAGTTTCCGCGAAAGTCCCTAGTCTCGGGGACGCAACCCTCCGAGCTACTTGTCGATGGTTGGACTCCGCTGCGAATGCAGGTACCAACTTTTTGGGGCGCAATCCCGAGGAACCGTCTATATCGTTGTGGCGGATAATTTCGACACATGTGAAGGCCCCTGCAGTCAATGGCATCATGTGAAGGCGGGCTTCGAAGCAGTTAAAAGGAGACTCTCGATCGATTGGATTTCGCCTTCACGCCTAAGTAGACAGAGTCGGGGCGGCCTTCGGGTTCGCGGAGTGTCCTGAAGTGTTGTGGCGTACTGGTGCCTGACGATAGTCGCCGACTTTGCAGGAAGGCCGATGGATGCATAACAGATGGAGTTGATGGTAACTCCCATTCTCGAAGTGGATTATACTTCTAGATATACTGGAGCCTTTGCAGATACCGAATAGGGTCAGCAGACTTTTCAGCTTCATAGCGACTTGGGTTGCAACCATTGGAACTCTGAGTATCGCACGGATGCTTGTCAACTATTGGTCATTTGATGGAGGGGCAGTGCTGTCTGAGACCCGGATTGTAGCGACTTGAGGTGTGAGGGACGCGTCTGGTGCCCTTCACCAGCACGAAAAAGCCTCTCGATACAGCTGGTCCGGACCGATGTGAGCGAAACCTAAGATGAACTACTTTTTCTGTCAGTATGCTGGTAGCTAAGTATTTAAATCTTTGGACTGGTAGAATGCGGGCAACACGCTTCGCTGCTTACTGTTTAGGATTCTGGATCTAGGGAAGAAGCAATGCCCCAGTTGCCACTTGGGCAGACGGCACGAAGTATCTGGCAAGGGACGATGACTCGGAACGGGAGTACCCAGGTGCATTGACGAGATAAGCTGTTGGTGGTTGGTTGTTTGACCTACTGCGAACGGTGAGGAAGAAGTATCTTTCTTATGTGCCTGGTGCAAGAACGCTCGAGCGTCACGCGCGTGCGACTTTGAATGGACAACGGCAAATTAAGGGATTGTGATTAGAAATATGGAACACGATACAATCCATCAGCCTAATCAAAACCTTCAATAGAGTTGTCTCTCTGCTTACACACTTGTCTTCTAGATTGACTCGGAATCATTCCACTCAACCGGACCCTGTTGTCTTGGTCGGAAGCTACAACGGCATGGGCTGGAAAAACGTAACATTAACGTTGTATTGTCATCGTTACCCCTACACGCTGCGCGTGAAACTTTATATGTACATGTGAACATGAAGGTATCAAGCATTCATCTAGTTCTCGCAGCCAATAAGATTTTCTTTCATTATCGCGTTTCAATACTTGCTCCGAAATATCCAAGGATAAAAATACAAGTCCATCATATCATGATTCAAAGCATTTGAGCACATAGGCAGGCCACAAAAAACCAAAGAGGCGACATACTAAGCATTTACCCCAAGATTGATTTCTGTGGTCAAAGATATTTTTAGTTTGTATTTTATTTCATTTTTGAACCTTTACTCACCTTCCTGTTATTCGGATCTCATTAGACTCTCTGTAGGTCTGATTGGATGTACCCATGTACCCATTTCACATTTCTGTTGCCTGATCATCTCTCCTTTATCCTAGCAGCATTACACGATCACGCATCTACAGCCGTGAGTCTTCTCTTCCTCGTCTTCTTCGGGACCATACCGATCACGAAATTGATATTCTGGCCCAACACGTCCAACGGCCAGAGTCTCTTCCCTTTGGAACTGTCGCTGCCTCAAAAATCGAGTGCGCAGAATCTCTTCATACCTCAACTGGCTATCAGCAGACATATATATTCTCTCACGTCCATCAGTATATCCAGGAGGTTGTATAAATGTCTCACGATACCGCGGAGGAATATACCCGACCATGAGCCCGCTAGTATTAGCTGTTGCATAACCCGGCGGAGGGCTTCGCATGTTACCGGATGTAAAAGAAACCGTTGACGAGGAAGGAGTCATCATTGGAGTTGGCGCAGCGGTTGGCGTTGGGGTCGTTAAAGGCGTCATTATCGGAGTACCCGTTGTAGATGACCACGCAGAGGCAGGAAGATGTTGAACTGGTACATATCCCGTATACCCTGGATATGGTTTTAGGCCAAGTGCTGGAGTGCTCATAGCACCGGCACTGCTAGATGTATAGGCGAGAGCTTGCTGGGTTCTAGGAAGATATGGGCTGCTAGATGCCCCGACTCTGTTGCCGGCTACCGTGGGGTAAATCTGTTGATAGTTATAAGACATAGCTTAAACCTTTCTCTATTCTGGTCGTTGTTAAGAATCTGATTTCTTTTCTATCGGGATAAATGAAATATATCCCAAAGATTGTTTATAAAGAGATGGAAAGTATCAAGGTGATGATGTAAATTCCTATGGTTGGTGGATATAGAACGATTTAATTTCTGAATAAGGGTATAGAGGAGGTAAGAAACGTAGAAGAGAGAAATTACGAAATCTCAACCCTCCAAAGACTGCTTCTAATGGTACTCATGATCTTTGAATTACTTCACGATCGTCTTACATATTGATATGCGCATTGCCAATCACAAAATTTTATACATTTGTGATCTCCATCGCTTAGTCGAAATGTGCTTGAGATATCCTCAACGTTAGCCTTAGTAGTAAGGCTTTTATGGATGATGAACGATATAATCACCATACAGGTGATATACAATGAATATTATTTTCTTTTAGCGATCACTGCATATAACTGCACTTGTGTCTAGTGATATGATTCTCGATCTCTAGCCGGATGTGTAAGCCCGTTCTCAGCCTCGCCGCAATGCTATAACAAAAACAACACACCCCCAGAGATACGAGACTGGTGTAGAACACTTAAGTGCACTTGAACGCGACTTAGTATTAGTATCTCGAGGCGTCAGTTGTGATTCTGAAACTATCTTCGTAACAAGAGGAAAACTCATAGACTTGTAACTATCTTTGGGATCATATGTGAAAATGAACCTTAAATGAGATCACTTCATGCATTTACTTTTGCTAGTTATACTATTGTTTCTTTAACTACATAGATAATTATCTTAGTATAGTATACGATTAAGCTGTATGAAACTTGTAGCTCAGTCGACGAAGGAAATTATACCTTTGATATAAAATCTGAGGGTCTTCAAAGTTGCTTTGTACTTGGGAAAGCAGAGGGAAAATAGCTTGACAAACATTAGAGAGGTGAATGTATAATTAAGATCGAGTATCGCGATCCTCCCTCCCTCTCTCCCTTCCTTTCTTCCTCCTCAGCGTCAATTCCCGACTAAGTGTCATCAAAGAAACGCTACATACAGGAACTGAAATTTCACTTGTTATTCGTCCGACTTGCAAAGCTAACACTTACGAATCGAATACTCACAAAAGAAGCAACAAAAGGCTCCAGAACCATCTATTGTGTCCAAAGCCCCACTAACGTGCCCAAAATCTACCACAGTAGCTTAGAACGAGTCCAGAGCAGCTAATTGCTCCAAAGTCTTTACTATGAAGGACACAGACAAAATATTTGAGTTCAAGGGTTCCGAAAGGGTTCCTGAACTCCCCAACATCAGTTCCCTAAGTTTAAGAAACGAAGTATTCACCCACAAGTCAGCATCCAATCCAAACGCGCCATCATACAAGAAGCTCGAGCAGCGAGGTGATGTAATCTACAATGCAGCAGTCATTTGCTACATGCTAGATGAATACCCCGATATGTCTTTCGCAGAGTTGCAGGTGACATTTTCCACTGAGTTCCTAAGCTCTCATGGTAGTGATTTGCTGATTAATTCTGGATTTTTCAAGTATATTCGAACCCGGATTCTCTCTAACAGGCAACTGGCAGTGTTCTCTCGAAAATTTGAGCTGGATAAGCGAATACGACACAACCGACGCATTCCCATGGACCGTAAAGCTCCTGCTGATGTTAAAGAGGCATATATAGGAGCCTTGCAGGTCGAGAGAGGGACTGAGGAAGTGTTTGCGTGGATACGAAAGCTGGTGAAACCAGTTGTGCTTTTCTACCGGTGCCAATTCAAGCGTGAGTTGGTGATAAAAAGCCAGATGAAGGTTATCGGAAAAAGGAAGAGAGATATTGAATGCAACTTTGGCCCCTCCATTCCTCCCATTCCTATTCCGAACCATATGATTTCGGGTAACAGGCTTTCCGTTCGAAGCCACCCATGCGTTATTATGTCGAGAGGTGGACTGCAGATTGGTGATGCAAATCGTCAGGGAAATTGCCAAATACCAGATCGAAAAAATGGTAGGGCTCATGTCTTGATATCTTAGTCGGTCGGCAATGCTAAACATCAAGGTTCTTGAAATGTAGGAATTGAAGGGACTCTCTTCCGTTTAGAAAAAAAAGTCGACCCTTTGACACCACTGATCAGTAAACAACGGTTTAGAAACGGGGATTACGAGGTGATCGTCGACATCCCGGGCTTCGCTACCATTAAGTCAAGGCGAGGACCGCACGAACGTAGCATGCTAGAGGCGTTATCTGCTATGCTATCTCAGGTAGATGATCGTACCTGCATTTCCAAAGATGAAGCTTTGGAAAGAGAAGAGAAATACTGGAATATTTCTAAGGGCGGATGCTGGAAAGTTGTGGGCGAGGGTATATTAGAGCTCGAAGAAACATCGAGTGGGGCCTTAGAAGTAGGCGCAAAGGAAACGACTTAGCAGAGCAGATCATACTAGGTTGAAAGGTCATGGTTGCTCTTAGAGTCTACCTAATGTTGAAATTTGAAGGGAAGAGAAGAGTTCTTCCAGAAGCGATGCCAAACTCCTTCGACAATTTCCCTTTGCTATTAGCCTTTATTCTTTTCTGAACGAGACATTTGGTATTACATCTTCAGTGACAAGGTGTAAATATCTTTCTTATCGTATACGATCGCAGCGAATTCATATTATACAAGATACCGAATGTGTGCTTGCTAAATCGGTACTTATTCACTTTTCCGACACCGAAGTAACGGCAATTGGCTATCATATTTAAACATCGTTTGTATGTTATTCTAATCTCTGTTCGGTGGACTTGAATAGTTACGGTGGGAATTTTAAAACATCTCTCATATTCTCATACTTAGAATTCATGAATTCAAGTATAACAAGTTTTAGTGGACGTTAGTTTATTGTTTCAAATTCCCCCCTGTATGATGCGAGCAGAGCCTCATGGAGAGTTTAGTTTTCATCGTTAAAGGATTGCTGCAGCATGCTGTATTAAATCAACGTCAGCGGTTATAAGTCACTTAAGTGCCGACACCGTGTCTTAGCATCTGCTACATATGATAGTTAAATTCAAACTTAAGTAGTCTCGCAAAGCCGGACTGTCCCAAACAGAGCGAGGCAGAAGTTTAAGCTCCTCGATCGCCCACAAAAGCATTAATAAATGTTCCCAGTTGCACCTAGTTCTCATCCCATCTTTTGACAGCACGTTGTGGATCTCCGCCTATTTTAAGAATCGTGGCGCAAGCTGAGGCTCCACAACACAACGGGCCTGCAACCAGATTTAAGTAATTGGTAATATAATCGGCAGCATGACTTGAGATATTCGGAAAGGACGGTTTCGAAATAGCCGTGATGACCATATCTTTCTGAGGAAATAGATTCTTATCTACGAGAGGAGTTGCACCATGTGTAACAATCCGCCCCAAAAAAGACAAGACCCCCTTTCATTCACCATAACATTTAACGCTTTCAATTGCAAGACTTAACATATGGCCTCAACCGTAAGTTTAGCGTATCTCGTGAGAAGCAAAGTATTAATATATTACTCCCACTGACACTATCGAAAGCGAGCATTTCGCAATGGTCCTGATACTTCATACCATTCTGTAGCATCAGATGCGCTACCTGAGTTCCAAGGAATCAGCAACTCCAAGCGCGGAAACCGCATAAGAGATATGAAATCATCACGGTTCTGGCTTCTTGTAGGGATCATATCAATCATTGTTATTGGAGCGGCGGTAGGTGGTTCTGTGGGAGGGGCACTTGCTGTGCGAAACCGACCGAACACCACAAGGTAACCTTACTATCATGAAAGTCTGTGCTCGAATATTAATGATGTTTCTAGTAGTTTGGATCCAACAACCGACTGCCCGGGATCGAATGGAACAATCTATAATTCGTTATACCTGACCGGTTCTCAAGGGGCGGTTCCTGAGACTTCTGGCCTCCGTTTCAGAAAAACTTGCAATGTAGGCCGTCTCGGGAATAACCTTGCATCTGGATATTTCCAAACGTTTGATGCTTGCATCGAACTGTGTGCATCAATAAATTTTTGGAATAAAGATTCCAGATGTGTCTCTGTGGACTTTTTCTTAGGTGGAACACCACCCACAAATTGTTGGGTGCATAATACGACGGGTTCGATTGTAGATAACTCGAACACGAGGCAAGCAGCAGTGCTGATATCGTGATATCTACTAATGGGTCTGGGCCGAAGCACACCCGGATTGATGCCACTTTTATTTTCCCGGCCACGTTTGATATATTTTCATACACTTACAAAACTTTGATTCGGTTGAGATCGATATCATATTTCCCTAACCCTTTATTTGTACATAATATAAGACAAGCGATCTCTAGCGCCCTCTTAAGAGGAAGATATTGATACAAACTATTATATCAGGTCAACACTGATATTCATCCAGAGCTATGTGTAACTTTGTATTGGATATGGGACCTCAGGCGGTTTTGTAAAGTTGTGTCGTATCGACCTGTAGATCAAAAGGATAGATAGCGCCAGGAGAGGTATTCCCAGCCCAACTCCTACTCCGACTCCGACTTTTGCAGACTCTGTTAGTCCCTTAGATCCATCCCCAGTCACCTGATTTGGAAGACCTGTACCAATAAATGATGTGACTGTCGCGGTGGCGGCTGTAGTTGTTTAGTACAGAATACAAGTTCCAAGATCGCTGGATGTATAGCGAAGGTAACTTACTTAGCGTAGCGGTTTCTAAGGTTTCGGTTATAGTTCTTAATGGGATCGTTTCTTTGACTGTTCTTATCTGTGTGACAGTCGCAGGGTCGCCATCGGCGCTGCTGATCTGACTCTCTGGTTCCCCTGTTGGGACTACAAGGACGCTCGATCCCAAGTAAGAATTGCAATACACAGCGTAAATTCTCTGCGCAAGAGAAACATCTGCAGGAGCCCCATCACAACGAGTGCTAACGCATGTAGAAAGATGGGCGACAGCGGAGGTTCGGATATCTGCGCGCGCGCAAAGGCATGAGTTTGCTGTGCACCCAACGACCTCAGTCAAGCGATCCCCAAAATCGCATCCAAAGTTATCAAGACAGCATACGGCGCAACCGCGCAGCGCCGAAAAACTAGATGCTGCGCCGAAATTTACCCCTTCTCCACGTTGAGCGGAGGTCGGCTGGGAAAAATTTATTGCCAAGAAAGTGTAAAGTAGAGCATTAGGGAGACGCCAAAGCATGCACATTCTATAGGTTTAACTAAAATCTGGCGTCGATGAAAGCGGAGAGCGAAGAGATGCCCCAAACGAGAATTAAAAGGGATTGATTGATAATTGAGCGCCATTCCGTTCGCTGGTGACCGCCCTTTGTTTTCAAATTAGATAGACTTTCAGCCGCAGTTTTGTGAAGCGACTTGGCAGGGTAGGCGTTTCGAAGCATCGTTTGACTGGAGTAAATGGCCAAGACATCGCAACGTTGGACTTAGCATCAATTAATCCTTGTCAAAGTAAAGAAACTATTGTGCATTCAAGAGCCATATAACCATATTTATATATAACTTATAAAAAATAGCTCGTTATTATTCAGATGCGGAGGTAGTTCTTACAAGATCTAAGATAACTACTAGGAGTATATATACTCGTATGATGGCCATTGATAGAGGGCAAAGATATCAAATGCCAAAAGATTTACAGGTATGTTGCAACATACACGTTAAGGGAAAAGCTTTGGCAAATATTAATGCTCACTGAACAGATCTATTTAGCTTTTGCTAGTTCCGCATCTTCTACCGCTTTCATATCCGACAAGATTTTGGCAGTTAGCTTTTTGTACATGGTTGGCGGTGTCCATTTAAAAACCAACTCCTGAATAGCTTGAATCCAATATGGTGATATGACGGGCCGCCCGCTCCCAATCCTGTTAAGAATTGCCTTGGAAACTTGCTTGGTATCAGGCAGTAAAGACCCCTGTGCGTATATGAATCCTGGAGTGCCACTGACACTACCTGGCGTAACTGACATGACCTGAATATCTCGTCCCGTCGCGTACATTTCCGTATTCAGCCCAATGGACAAGCTGTTGATATATCCTTTTGCACCTGAGTACAGTTGTACCCAAGGTAATCCGAAAGAAGAGCTTGAGCTGACATTGATTATGATTCCGGGTTCGGTCATCCGAGGTATCAATATTCTTATCAGCTGGGTAGCAAAGCGTCCGTTGATACTGAACATGCGGTCTATCTCGTCTCCAGTTCTTTCAACTAACGGGTCATATATCCTTTTCGTGCCACCACTAAAACCCCCAACATTATTCACCAATATGGTAATTTTTATATCTTCTACGGCTTTGAGAACGGTCTCGTCGATCGATAGGGTATAGTCAGCGGCATCGAGTATCAGCGTCCGAGTTTTGATCCCATGAGTTAACTCAAGATCCGACGCAACTTTGGCAATTTTTGAAGGCGTTCTGCCATGAACAACGATGTTAAACCCTTTACTCGCTAACTCGTTAACAAGGGCCTTGCCAATTCCGTCAGAAGAACCGGTTACGAGAGCCCAAGGTGCATCTCCCTTAGGTGATTTAACTGCCTGATATCGATATAGGGTAGACGGTTTGAGGAAATACACGTAAAAGAATCGGAGGATTCTTAGAGCGAGATATGAGACAGTTGCAGCTCCGGTGACTGTAAGTATGTCTACCGGTCTAATATTTTTGAAGACCTGTTCGAGGCTAGGGATCGGAGGAATGGATATTTGCGATAACATCGTCTGAGTGCTGGAAGCTCGCTATGGGAACTGTAAAATTTTCGTAAAACGTTGGGAGTGGATTGATGGATCGAACTTGATATTACAGAACCTTTTCATCCAGGTATTCAAGGTCCTTTAAATAGTGAAGAGGCGTTGGAGTGCGTCGCGCCCAGTCCTGTGGAATTTGAATGCGGCGAGATCATTTCTAGGTTCGTGCGACCCTTCCCCAAAAATGTTTCCGAGGCCGGTCTTCTATTTTAACTTTACATGAGTGTAGCGAAGTAGTTATAGTGCAAATGAAGGGAACATGTACACTTAGTCATCTGTACCCATAATCAAGATGCTAGAACATCCTTAATTGGATCCGTCGACCCGCGGGTCCCGGGATTCCGAAGAAGTACTAACGATATCATAAGTCCTTTCGTTGGAAAATATATGGAAACTAGCTTGATTAGGAGTAGGGTAGCCCGGAAGTTTAACCATTTTGAGCAATTTCGGCCTCGGGAGACAGGCGTAGTTTCCGAACTTCGGCTGCCTTCAGCAGTTTTTAAAGGGCCGCTGTGGCGCCAAGTTATATTTCGCACGAGATTCGGGACCCAAACACTTCCCGAAACAACACTTTGGCGGGCCAAAAATGGCTTCAAGAAAGCACGCAAGAGGTGATAGGTTGGTCAGCATATCGGTGTTCATAGTTCAAAAAGTTAACACTTCAACGATATTCGCCAGAGGTCCGATCGGAGATAGGCTAAGCTAGAAAAAGAAGACATATTCTATCTATCCTCAGTTAAGTATGCTTATTAGAGTGACATAGAGTATTTGCTAACATAACAGGGGCGAGTAATAAATATTACGATTAAGCTATACGATCTTAGAAGATTACTACTTCGTATTATAATATTCCCACAACTTACTACCTTGCACGATGAACGTTGTCTTCAAATTGGTCAGGGTAATTTCCTGACGGCTTATAATTGCATTTTACCAAACGGTGGTCGCCGCACTTCTTAACTGCACATCCAACTTTCGTGGTACTCTTCCACACCATTTGAGTAAAATGACCCGTATCCATAGAGAATCCTTGCTTATTGAAGTCGTACATGCCGAGTTCCTTTTTATACCGTCTTGCGCGTCCTTCTTCGGCGGTATTGGCATCAGGCGCTTCTTCGAGAATATTCTCTCTGAGAGGACCTTCTCCATTACCGTCAAGAATATCTCAGTTCGTGTGCTTGAAATCACATGTTTTTGTCTGCTTTTCGGCGAAACTCGACAAATCGGAGGACCATGTGAGCGGTGCTTCGCCGTGAAGCTTATGGGCTTCGTTATGCATTTGAGTATGGAATCCTTGAATTCTGATTCGGGTATAAAACCGCCGTTCTGTCGAGTCTCAAGCGCAGGGGCGCATGAGCCAACCGTTGCAAGAGCGAGCAGGAAGATAGAAACCTTCATTTTGATAATTATTAAGTGAAAATAAAACAGGGAATTCTAAATAGCACGTATTAAGAGTGAGATCGGTTCTCAACGGGCAAGCCGTAATAAATATTTATGAACCCTCCGGTATTATAATATTACTAGTATAACGTGTAAACTAAGTTTTCAAAGAATGGGATGTTGCGAAGATTACAGATCAAAGTAAAAATAATGGAAGAAATGATTAGAGAACTTCACTCCAGAGGACCAGCCTTGCCATGGATAAAGTATGTATATTAAAATGAACCTAAAGATTGAGAATGAATGTATTTCAGCAAACTCTGTGATAACTGCTCTTATTATATACAGTGAGCGGAAGAGCACGCACCACCTTACAGCGCATATTACTAGCTACCGAAACTATCCCTGATTCCATCGAGCCAAGCACTGATGACATTTTGGAGTTACTAAGTGACGGCCATAACCGACTTCAAAAAGCCCTTTACGGCAGAGATAGAACCCAACCATAACTAAATAGTCATAGCTCCCGTATTTAATCTATTGTTATTCCATAACTGGCCGCATGGCATGGCAAGTTCATCCCGAAGTCATTGTTATCTCGATTTTGTGGCACCGTTCATAAATTCACCGTTGTTTCAGGGACTTCACCAGGATATAACAATAGTCGATCAACGGTTGGCCGTGCAACTAGTGTCGGAAGATAGGACCGCAAAGAAGGTTCTAACAATGGCATTGTTTTAGGCTACTCAAATCGAGTTTTTGTAATTCCAAGAGCTCGAATTCCGGGCTCATGTTGCCAGCAACGTAACCTCAGCATGCCACATCTTTAACCCACTTGGCCACAGCTAGTAAGCGTATAACCCTATCAGGCTACTCAACCCATTAGATTTTCAAGTCATATGGTCGTGTCAGTTATTTAGTAGATAATAGGATTATATATATCCAGTACTACAGCTTAATGGTTTTGGACATAAAACTGGATTGCGAAAAAACTGGATTGCAAATGATATCAGCTCCTCACGGTGTCTTATTGCACTGTATATCAATCCTTGTTTCTTACTGACACAAATTAAGAGCAGAACAATATATTAATATTCTTGAACTATTCCGAAAAGTAGTATCAAATGCTACCCGAACCAACCATTGACCATCATGTGGCCCTCTACATGGGATCTAACAAGGCTACTATAGGGAGGGTTTGTGATTAAATCCCGAAACTGTAATGATTCATACGACATGACCGCACAAGACTCCCCCTTCCCAAGCCGCTTGCATTGTATTCGCTTAATAACTGAATTTTTCCCCGACCATCTTTTCAGACATATCCCAAAGACGATTCGCATCCTCAATACTTGTGGCATGTGGCGCAGCAGGCTTGACTTGGCAGTCATATAGATAACCTCCGTTATTATCTAGTTTTGTATCAAATCTATCAGTTTGAAGCGACTATGGTTTATTATAAATCTAAGACGGTATTCCGACTTACCGACGATGGTTGGACTGAAGGCCGCAAAGATTTGGGTGCTTACACCCTGTGCCATGCTTCTATATGTGACCGGCGTGTCGAGATCCTTGAACCGGGTTTTCGCCATTTCCACTGCTCGAGATAGACACATCAACTCACTGATAACCTAGTGGTTTTTGAATAGCTGGGTGAACATACTGAGCTGATCGATTTCTTCTTGACTTTGGTAACGTCCAAGGTTGGTGAGTATGACTATGAAATGGTGTTATAAATTCTGGTTCAACTAACGTCTCCAAGCACCATGCCGTGACTTGATTTGGTAAAACGTGAAACTTACTCCCAGGTGTCAAGCTGTATGATAAGATCCCCTTTGACTTGAGTTTATCCGCGAGTGCAACCGAGAATAACACCTTGTACCAAGGTCAGTAAACGCTTTGAGGAGAGTTGATGTACTCGCGGGATATCACATACATTTCCGGTCTTGGCTTGCCCGTATCCTAACATCTTTTGATATTCTGCTCCATCCTATATCTTTTGTTTAGTAGGTACTCGGATGTGTTCGAACTGTAAATATACTCACGGAGAAATTGACATCGTCCCATCGAATAGGCGAGATCATATGCCCTCCACTTGATACATTGACAATCCTTCCACCGTCTGCGACTTTTCCCGCTTTCAATAGCAAGTTGGTAAACAGGAAATGCGACAAATGGTTCACAGCGAACTGTTGCTCAAATCCATCTTCAGTTTTAGCATAAGGAGTAGCCATAATGCCAGCACAATTGATGATGACATCTATGGTGAGATCTTTCTCTGAGATCAACTCCTCAGCCGCTTTACGAATCGATGCGAATGACGCTAAATTCATGATAACGCTCCTGGTGGATACCCCTGCTTCCTGAACTTCTTTTGCAACAGGTGAAATTTTGTCTTCAGTTCGGGCGTGGAGTAGCAGAAGCTTTGGATGGGCTTTCGCTAGAGTTATAGCGGTTCCCGCTCCAAGACTGTTCGTCGCAACACCAGTGATGAGAACTAGAAGTATTATAATGTTTAAATGACTGAAACTTTCGAATTATTAAATGAGCTTGTGTGAATTGCCTTACTTGTTTTCCCTTTGATGAGGTCGGCAAACTCAGTGACGATCTCATCACCAGTTGTCTCCCAACTATATTTGCTCGTCATTTTGAATAGTCTAATCGAATATCGGGTATATGAACCTCTATTAATTGCGGGTGAAGTCGAAGAAAATATCTGGTCTCAAATGCGCTTTTCTTATACCTATGTCAATACGGGTCCAAGTGAGACTGAATATGAATTTTGGTGACAATGGCGTCCATTTTATATTTCAAAAGAGAACCCCTATAGTGAGTGAGAGTTCCCATCGCTCGACTCGCTCGGTAATCAATTGCTAATGATACCAATGCTTCTCGGCTGATAAATGTATAGTGGGCGACATTTACAACCACGTTCAAAGCCTCTAAGACGATATTGGTTTCCTATTGAAGTAAATACTCTTTGAAGTATTTAAGAACGGAATATTGGCGGAATTAAATTATTTAGCTCCGTCCCGGAATCAGGCCCATCCGACTATACAGTTTGGCGCATTATGCGAATCTATGCTACTGTGTTTTGGGTGGTCTGATGTGGACACTAAGATTGAAGTAGACTCGCTTCAAACTCAGGTCTTCTTGCTTATTTCCAATTTTTAATAAGTCTTCAATATGAATGAACATTCACTAAAGTAAAGAATGACAGAAAGAAAGAGCTTAATGTACCATTGAAAGATCGCTAATACCCAATTCCTCGACTTGATATCTCTACATACATCTTTCTTTGTTTCAAGATGATGTATAGATGCGTCTCCTCTGAACCACAATCTTAAGCCTCGCTACCTCTTCTCCTCGTAGACTCCATAGAAGCCGTTAACTCCTCTCAGCTATTGATTGCAGACGTCACAATGCTGCAACATTGTTGCCCAGAGCTGAAAGCGGAGGCAACTTACTAAACCATTTTCTAGATGGGGATATCAACAAACTCCGTTACGGTATGATTGGGTTAAGACTGAAAGCCTAATTTGGCTAGCCAAACTCTCCCTTGTCCAAAAGTAATTTGGCTATGGATCTGTTGCATTTTGAAAGCTCTTTTACAAAACAACACAACTTGCTCAGTGACCTCGAGAATTAACTTGGACTCTTAGGATGGCTTTTCGTTCTAATTTATCAGGGTTCATGTCTATTGGCCTGAATAATGCTCCTTACAAACTAATATTATTTCTGTCATACGCGTCTAGAGGCAGCATAATGCTCGATGTGGCGGCACCGAGGTATCGTTGAGGCGTACATAGGTCAAGTTATTAGGAGAGGGATGAAACGGATCTTAACGCCTAGTATTTCAATATATTGCTAGCATGTGACTCTCTTAATTGTTATACTGTGTGACATGAAACTCCCTCAGTCGGCTTTGAATTTTTTTTGTATCACAAGCTAGAAAAGGATACCATGTTGTAACATGATCCAGCTACCCTGGTCCAGAGCGATACCGGGATAACGTAGCGGGAACTTGGAAGGCGAACGTATCTACCATATTGCTCGCCTCGAATTTAATATAACAGCTAATGGTGTATAACGCAAAAAAATTAGGATCCTGGTATGATGATGTGGCGTTGTTTCTTTAGGTCATAAGGATCCAGAATAATATTGGAATATTGGGGATGCCTGAGAAGTCAAGTCAGGATCACGATATATCGATACTCACAAAGAGCCGAAGGTCTAACCCCATGGACCAAGCCCACGACCGCAACATCGCTTTCCTTCGGGTTTCCGGTCTTGCTGCCTAATACTCCCTCAATATTGCGATCCCAACAGTTTCAAACCAATGACTGATATGAAGAGAAAATGTTGGCTTTTGCCACCTTGTTGTTTCATATGATCACTAATGATGCTGCACGCATTTATCCAATGACACTACTATTCTTCGCGTAATACTACAAACGCACCCGAATTTCATACGTTTTATAGGCCGTTTATGGTCTTGGCGTCGACTCTATGCATCATAATGCAAGCCGAATCTACTTCGTGTAGTCGTTTGGCTTAAAATTCACACTAGCAACGTCCTATTCGTTTCACAAAGTTATTTGCTTACAACAACTGGATTCCTGCGACCGCAAGCAATTCTTAATATGATCCTTCATATACAATAATTGAATTTGGTAGTTCGAAGCCTTTGATCTAGATGATGCGGGTACTCTATGCTCTGATCTATCAGGGATACAAGTTATCTCTAGCGCTATAGTAGGTTGTATGATTCCGAAATGCTCGCCACCCATGCCTAGTAGAGGAATCGGATGCCCGGTCAGATCCAAAACTAGGATATATGCCGTTTGAGATGATTGGACATCACAATTTTCTCGACAACATCCCAGATATTCATTGGATTGGAAATAGAAGCCGAGTACACCCGCTCTCCAAAAGCTTTACAGGAAGTTGCATGCGCAGCAGAGTGTCCTCCGCAAATTTTATATACCGCAATCGAGATATTTGAAGAAAAAAACAAATTCCGAGAACTAATGTCGTTGTTCCGGCATCTCGGGAAAACTTAACAAAAAATATCGCACTTATCCATTCATCCGTCTCTGTTTCATAGTTTGCGTTCTCAACGCGAATCACCGCTACTAAGCACAGGCATTCATAAAAGAAGAAAAATTGAATCAATATATGCCGAAGCGAGTGGATACATGATTTCAGGGCATCTCGAAGATATGAAGTTGGGCATGGCAGAAGAAGGAAGGCACCTATAGCCAAGTTTCGACCCCCACGCGAAGGTTTATTCCACATGCTCTATTTGATCACTTCGAATGGTCATTCTGTTGCATAAATGAAACGTTCAAAACAGATTTCATCCCAAGTTTTATTATACCAAGAATTTACGTTATAAATGCAAGCACGACATTCTCTCGCAGTCGGCGATCACAAAAACCGAGCCCACGGTATGGCCTCGCGAACGATGCCTGGCAATAATCCCTCGGTCCGAACCGGTGAGCAAATGGGATGAACAACGCCCGAATTTTTCGTTCAAATTCTCGAATCCGGCTGGAAGCTTTCCCCGGCAATACCACAAGCGTGCGGCCTTAATCGGCCGGCCGCGTCGGACCTCTGTTTTAGCTATGCAAAAAATTTTCATACTGTGTATCATTAATCCGCGCCATTTTTGCATTTCTCATGCAGAAACACGAAATGTGCAGGTGGGTTGAGCAGACGCTAAGACTCTCCGCAGAAGGAATTCGCAGACATTTCCCAAATGAAAATTTACCATATTTCGAGCATAAACCTCGGAAAACAAGGAAAGTTTTGGACATAAAAACTCATACTAACTACTTAGAATGTATACGATACAGGGTGTCATCCCGAGATGCTTCCGGATCTATGCAGAGCTCACCGCAATCAACGTTGTCAATTTTGTAGAGCTGCCAATCTTTTACGAGCGATCTCAACCATGTCAAGACTCGTAAAACCCAAAGAAAAACTGTCGTTTATTAGCTAGCGGACGGTGACTTGTCTCGATAGTGTTCACATCTGCTGTTGAGACATCAGTGATAAACTTTTAGGTCACCAGGCTTGGAAACGACACGGCTCGTGTTGGTACATGTACATCTGGCCGGGCAGACACCCGGTGCCCTGTGGGCAGTGCATATGCCAAGGAGGGTGACAACCCTGCAAATTGTAGGAAAAGCAATTCCAACTAAACCACTTTTGGGGATTTCGCGTTTTTGCTCCAGCGGACCAATGGTCACAGTCAGGCCGACTTCGCGCCCCATGCATAATAACTATCTTGGCGCTCTCCTGCATGCAACGTGCAGCGACCTCATGCGGCGGAGACAAGAGCTACTTCGTAGAGGAATTAATAGATCCTTCACTTTGTCCTCCCGTTAAATCACAGGTTTTCGGAAAGTCTAAATTGACAACCTAGCCTTTTGTAAAATCTTACGAAGCTAGCTGTTGAAATTTTAGAGGCCTTCGAGCTACAAATACAGGATCCTCCTTCAAAGCGCGTGAATCATTCGATCAACTTGTAGCCGCTTGGTCGATCGTCCTACAATCACACTACTCATAATTTTGAGAGACATGATCAAGCTCCGGGATTCAATACTGATTATCCATCATAAACATCGCGGGTAAGCCCGTCTAAAAGCGGTTCTCTGCGCAATCGACACACACTGTTGAAAAGAGGTGGATGAAGACTTGTTGGTTAAGTATCTAAGTATAATTCAAGTATCTAAGATAGGTTCATTGTGATGCCGATAGCCATGGAACAGAGGCCTAACATTCTACCCTGTTCAAGAATTCATAACTCAGCTGACTCCAAGCTCATTTGAGCCAAGTTACACGAGTTTATTGTGTAACTACGGAGTTTGTTTTGTGTAACTGACGGAGCATTCACGTCAACACGTCTAAACAGGCCCCGGGAATATTTATCGTGTATCATTGCAATGCGATTTGAGGTTGTTTTCTGAATTGATCTCGATCGACCAGTCGTGGCTACCAACATTGCATCTCGTTTCATAGTTGCTTGTGAATCCGTACGCCCACTTGACAAATGGCAATCATCAACTCGCTGGAGATTGCATTTAGCAAACAGGACTGCAGTGCTAACTATGTCGTGGCGGTCTGCCATTGCATATATATATGCTATCGCAGAATGTGACTTGGAAAGGCTTATTGATTTCTGAAGCAGCAGCATTCTGGCGCCTCGATAATCGCTTTAATAGGTGAGCTTTCTCACATGACATGATGGTTGTCGTGGTCTTGCTATTTGTTTTCAGCCCCCGGAGCGTCAGTCCGAGACAACCAGCAAGAACGGCTGCAGTCGGTTCGAACTTGCTTGTTTAATCATTGTGCAATTTGATGCAGCTGCATGCAGGCTCCCCCCTTCCTAAAAATCAATGCAACCCATCAGAGCCGCAATAGAGTTAAGGCTTTCAATTATACCGAACATACCATGTATTTTCCTTTGCTGAGTCAGTGGTGACCAAAAAATCGCAATCGTTCTATTTCTAACTTCCTGAGCCCGGCGATAAATGCAAGTGCAACTTATCAACAAATGAAATACCATTCTTCACATCGTGGGGTCGTCAATCCCCCCCGTTTATATAATTATGGGGGCGCAGCGTGTCCCTCTCAAGAAACAGTGTTTTATCCCTTGTAAAGAACCTCGCTTAAGCTGCGCAAATGAATATTTACGGGGCATTCTATAATAACTGGTCAGCTGCAGCGAGAGCTGGCGCTCCCGCGCTATATAATTTCCAATGAAATGAGGCACTCCGATAATTCAAGGCGATAGGATAATAGCATCGCGAGAAAATGGAAGGGGATGAAGCCACAAATGTTTCAAGCGTCCGCGGCTGATCCGAGGTCACACAAAGGAGCTGATATCTGGTAGAATTGACCCCTTAATCGAAGTTTCGTGATTAATCACGAAACTTCCCAGATTTGTTCCCGAGAGTGTGTCAGCAAAGCACGCCGATTGACGAAGTAGTTATCATATCATATGGCTGCCTAACGAGAAAATGATAATACTACTTCGTACTACGAAGTCAAGTCACCAGTGTAAACGAGTTGAGTAACCAGTATTGGCTCATGCATTTTGTGCAGCAAATAGGAAGCCTTGCGGTATGGTATATGCAAGTCGAGCGAATCAGTTTTCCCTATGTGGTCGATGCGGAGATAGTTCCTGGTGATTTCCAATGTTCTTCCATGCAAGGATATTTCTTCCTGTCCTATAAGAGCCCGCGAAGTGCCAAACGATGGTGCTTTACGAAGTAGATCGAGCCGAGATATCAGATATCATAAAATCGAGAGAGGATGTGGTCTCTATTGACTAGTAACTTTAACTCAGGAATGATATGTTTGCCTCAACACTTGTCGAGGTGAAGTCGAAAAACTGGGATATCGAAACATTTCAAAATTCAAAGTTTAGCGTTTTCGCAGCTCTAAGTCGTACGTGTGCCGCACAAAAAGCATGCCCCCGTAAATGGCGGAGCGGGATACCGAGACTAATACCGATGCTAAGAAAGCACCAATAAGCGAAACCCAAATTTGTGGTAGCACGGGTTTGCAAACTCTTGCTACCATGCGGTCACCCGCAGCTCGCTCTATGAATAAAATTACAAGGCACTCTCCTATCCTCTAGAGGATATGCCAATTATCAAAGCCCACATTCTTTATCTATCTTCAAGGCCTCCTTGTTTCCCTACCGTCATTCGCGAAATATTGCAAAGAAGTTAACCGAACCGGACTTCGCTTGGCCCAGTTGAGGTCATACATATTACCTATCTGAGCAATTATCTGGGAACCACTACACAGTATACTGTGTGATCACCAGCATTTGGTGGCGTTTTTTCTTTCTTGGTGCGTTCGTGCACGGCACGGGGTCTCAATCGGGTCCACCAAAAGTACTGGTTCTGTCGCTGAAATTGACCAGAAATGTGAGCAGGCTTCGATATCGATAATCAAGACTACTTGATTTAACTCAGCCTTGCGGACGGTAGATTTCTATCAATAGATTCGCAACGCGCAGCTGCGCAAAGCTACACACCCAATCATGCACCCAATCATAACGCACGAGCCACCCCACCCCTTATGTAGCTGACCCATCGAAAGGAGTACCGATAACGGTTCATTAGAAGCATCGAACCCAAAATTCCACCCACATATGAAGATCAGAGGTCACGGCACCCCGTAGACTTGTGATACCGGATTTCTAATGAATACGTAAGATACTTGGAGGATTGGGCGATAGTCGGGAGAGCCTTGCGAGCTCCTGTCTAATTTATATGCGGAAGAAGCAGATGCCATAGCACGCTATAGCAGCGCTATAGCAGGGCCCGCGAGCCGGCAATCCCTAGAATGGTGTTGACACCATCATGATTTCGCACTATGGCTATAGCTATCATTCTACATCCAAAGATAGTGTATAGTGAATATCCTCGCTCTTCAAACTTGGGTCTCGATACAAACTACATCTTCGTCAGGATATACTTCAAGAGAGAGAGCGTATTATTTGACATAAGAAGCACATCTGAGATCAAAGGATGCACTATCTCTGCAAGCAAGGCTTTTTGTAGGATGGTCTATTTTCAAGAGGGGCTTCAGGGCATACGCTCGCTCTTGACATAGACAGACCCAAGTATCCCGCGGAATCCCGTTTTTCTAGAAATCCTACGTGGACTCTGGAACAATCCATGTATTATTCGACGTAAGATGCCGTCTTTCTTCCCAAAAAGTTTCAAGAAAGGCCGTACATACCCGATCTTCTTCCCGCTCAGCCGAGTGAATCATGCTTTCAAGGGATGTCGTAACGAGGGGTTTGGCTATCAAATATGATACCAAGAGAGGGGTAAAGCATCGATAGCTGTCCCTCTCAACGCTTGTCGAACGATATCATAAGCCCAGGATAAACGTGTGGGGCGGTTTGATCCTCGTACCCCATGTCATGTACATAGTATCTGACCATAGGCCGCAGATCCTTGCATTCCATCCTAGTCCTCGCAGAGTTGAGAGAATCTGCAATTCGTACGCTGAGTAGCCTGTCACCGGTAGATTTCAAAAAGTGGGGTTCAACATGCTCACCAGAAAACCCATTGGGGTGGGTCAAAGGCATTAAATATCCTTATTTCCTGCCTTGCTTATTCCGATAAATATTTCCTGCCTTGCTTATTCCGATCAGGTGCGAATTGTTGCAGTAGTCGTTACCGGACTTTTTTGGTAGCTGCGCTAAAATAAATCGCGTGTTGCGATTTCTCCAAGAGGGCCTCTCGTCAGATCCAGCAGGCCTGACAGGTGCGGTGCGATTTTATTGATCGCAAAACACCAAACTCACAAGTATGGGGATAGACATGTACGCACGTCTATCCATATATGTTTCTCCCTACGGATATATCTACCCCAATCAGATAGCGACAGACATCATCAAGAGAGATACTACATGTTAGCTAGAATCCAGTAATAATAACTTAAGAAGTGATAATTACCAATATCAAGAGCGAAGGGATTAAACCTTCTTAAGCTTCAAGAGTACGACTTGCAAGATCAAGAAGCCCCTCCCTATCTCACAAGCCACATGTCGTCGCATAAACTCCGGCGACCCTTCCCATCCTTGTTAACCTAGTAAACCCCGGATTTCGTGAAATGCTTGGTTTTTTTTTTGTGTTAGTCTCGATAATACCCCCTCAATGTAGGTTAAAGTTATGAAACATGTGGTTTCCCCGTACTCCTCGACATCACCATACCTCATCTCCAACATCTCCACAATCACGTCTACCATTCGTTATTGATATCAGTATTCCGAGAACTTTTTTGTTCGGGGGGTAAGAGGAGGGGTATATCCCATTCATATTTCTCCTTAATGTACACTTTCATAACTCTTCGATGATAGAAAAAAAAAAAATTAACTTTCTCATCGAAAGTAAACCAACCCCCGTTATTAAAAGAATAAAGACCATCGTATACCGAATAGCCTTTCAATTGAAAACCATTACACATGCGAAAAGGATATCTAACCAAGTAGAGAAAGAAAATACGATCTAGACGATGCAAGTTAAAAGAAGGAAACGAGATAGTAGGAAAAGAAAGAAAAACGCCATGTAGAGCCAGGTTAGAATAAAGGAGAAACAATAAAAAGAAAGACCAGGCGTCGATGGAAAAATCGATGCAATAGAATCCAGGATAGCCTCTATTTGGATCCAGGTGGTATATAGCAATCCATCAGTAAACCCGCGTATCGCACTAGCCTTGAGCTAGCAGTATGCGATTCAAAAAAGCGGAGCCAAAAAAAAGAAAAGAAATTCCAGAAAGCCATGGGGTGAACATAAAGACTAGTCAAGATCCATGGGGGGTTTTGGCCAGAGAGGTCCAGATAAGCCCAGAGGAAGGTACTCCGGTGTCGCAGGATTTCCTCGTAAAGTCCGGAAACGGTATTCTGAACCCTGAGTTTATGGTATTCTCGTAAAAGCAGCTTTAAATCGCCATCCCTTGCTGCCTCTGTCGTTCTACGTAAGCTCTAGCCTTTCTTTTCTTCAAACTCATATCGCGTCTCAATATGTTAGCCGCAGAACTCTCATCCCCAGCCGCCTCCCTCGCAGCCATATAAACCCGATCCTGATCGAGTTTAGGATGCTTGGTCATCAATGTATGATACGTATTAGCGATCTTTCTTTGCGTAGCTTCATCTGGTGGTGAGATATATTTGATCCATTGTTTAGTTCCTACGGATGCGACGCCGCGGGTTACGGCTTTGACTCTCATCACTGCGTCATCAGTGATGAGGACGACAGGGCGGACGTCGGAGCCCGACAGACGAGTGGCTGAGATCATGCCCTGGGATTTCGCGGTATTGATGATGATATCATCGAGGTTTTTCCGACCATCTTCGTTGTAATCGTCGATGAGTTCGTAGAATTGACCGGAGAGATTGCTGATAGGTGATCCCTTTGCTGTTATGATTCTAAGATTCCGCTTGTCTTGAAGAGCTTGAGAGAGGAGATTGAGCGCCATTTGAGACGTCTCGCTTACTTTCCCATCGTTACGTTGGAGACCACGAAGTTCGGTGATCACGGAGTATGGAAGGACGATGGACCATTGGTTGGAATCCAACATTTTCTTGAAGATATCAAGATGCTTGACGAGACTGTTCGTATCGACCACAACGGTGGTGAACCCTGGCTTGAAGGATTCGGTCGAAAAGGGAGCCGCTTGCTTAACCTGTTTCTCTTCCTCCACGGTAACCGTGGGATCGTTGAGTTGCTTCCTGAGTGCCGCCCTCTGCGCGAGAAGCTGGCTCATCTCAGGATCAATCTCATCAAGACTAGATTCCTCTTCTTCGTCCCCGAGCGTAGCGGGACTCATCTCCATCTCGACATCGGAATCCTCTATAACGGAGGTAGGTTCTTGCATATCGGTCGATTGCTGGGTATAATCTTGCAGAAGACTCTTGAGTTCAGGAGTAACGGAGAACGACTGTTTGGCTTGGTCGTACTTGATCCATGGTCCGTAATTGGCAAACTTCACCAACAACCAAAGCATTTTGTCTTCCCTGACAAGACGCATGCTAGGTAATTCTATCAAGCGCTCATCGTCGTCGACTTGAACCCTGCTGAAGTAGCCGTATGGGAAATACCTACGAGCGATCTCGAGGCCCCTCATAGAATACTCCTCGGGCAAGGGACGGAATCCTTTCTGGACGACTGGGAAGACGGTACTATCATGAACTCGAGCCATAGCAGCCTCATCGACCTTGCGTTTCTTGAGCAGGGCGTTGGCGTATTGCGTCATTTGCTCCCAAGGAAAGTTCTTGACAATCAAGGCCATACCCTCCGGGAATTGCTTCAAATAGTCCAAGAAGACAAGCCAAACGTGGATGTGTGGCTGACAAGCTGCATCGACTCCTCGGTCGAAAGCGAGGGAAAGAATGTCAAATGCCAATTCTTGCGCGTGAGCTAATGAGATATCGAAATTCACTTGGGGATCAAGTTCTGGTGGAGTAAAGGTAAGAGCATTTTTTGGATCATATCCATCAATGATTGGGCCGGGGGGTAGGAGGTTATCTGGCTCCGTCTTGCGCATCTGAGCCATCTTGTAAGCAGCTTCTGCGTCATTGGTAGCTTTCTGATTCTCTTTCATCGTCGTAGCCATCCTCATTCTGCCCTCTTTGAGGTTATATTGGAAAAGAGAGGCGACGCCACAAATGGCGATGTAAACTCCGGGGATCTTGAACTTGAGCTTTGTCGCGCCAATCTTCTTGTCGAGGAGGTCGAGATACTCGTCCTTCTTCTCGGCAAATGCATCTTGATTGACAAACGTGAAGCAAATGGAATGTAGGAGAACAAAAACGGCATCTGGCGATTGGTTGCCTTCAATATCCTGCTCCTTGAGGGCAGTAGGATCAAACAAGGTTAGAATACTCTCTCGAGCAGCCGAAAACGGTTGAGCAACTGCCAAAGCTTTGCAGTAAAAGAAAAGTTGCTGAAGAATGTTAGGTCTTGCTAAAATCGCGAGGTGGTGATAAAGTCTCCCGACGTGAGGTTGGCGGTCGGTTCCTTTGGAATACCAAAACCGCGAGACGTTCATCCACACTTCTCGATCGCGATGGTCACCTTCTTCTATCGCCATTCGGTAGCGCCCGAGATCACCCAAACATTCAACCCATGTGTCCGCGAACGCGGGCACAGTCTCATAAAGCAGGGCCATCATCGAATACGCGAGATAGATAAAAGCAAGCATGTGCTCAAAGCTATCCGGTAAACGATGTCTCAGCAATTCCAGAAAACTATGTATACCATGGCGCCACATGCGTGCTGGCATAGCATATTTGGTGGCCAGTTTTCTTAAAGACGGAGCAGCTGATGGATGTTGGCTCGCGAGGAAAAAATCATGGTGCTCGTGCAATAGCGTCCGATGGAGCGCTATTAGAGCTTGCCACTGATCATTGTTCAACCTCGGTGCTTCTTTGAGACCTTGGGTCGCGGCCGCCGCTTGCTTGGAGTCCACTTCTATACATTTGGCCTCAACCATAACTAAACCTGCATATATTCCCTTGACCTCTGCTACTAGCTGCTCTTGAGAGATAGGTCTTGTTTCGGGTTGCAGGATAAGTTCAGGTTGAATCTCAGGTTCATCTTCATCCGGAGATGACTGAGGAGGAGGGTTGGAGGTAGAGGTAGTAGAAGGGGTAAATGCGACAGGTATTAAAGGAGGAGAAGCGGGAAGCTGCTTTCGTAAAAGCACAGGAGCACCGGCCTGAGCGGGAGCGGCTAGCAGGCGCTGTGACTGGTGAGGTGGGACATGTTGAGCATTCCTCGGGGAAGAAGGAGGAGGAAGTTGCCGCTGGGGCTGTGGTTGTCTGGATGACTGGGCAGGCTTTATGGAGTCCGAACGATGGTCATACAACCTCGCAGAGGAATTATCTGTTCTGGCTGGCCGCCTCACAAATACCGGGTCGACTTCGACCCTTCGGCCGCCATTACCCTGGAATCGCCTTCTGGCGGGCGGCTTAGCTGACGAGGCAACAGGAGATGCAGGTGTCTCATCGAGCTGCATCGGCTGGGCGACGTCTTCTGCTTGTGTCTGAGGTATGGATGAGTTATGCCTATAGGTATAAAGGTGGTTAGCGTGATGTCTTTGTCTGCTGTTATCAGCTTGGATGTTGCGTGGGGGTAGTAGGTTAGAGGGCGAGTGGTAATTGGTATGGTGAGGTGATATTAGAATGTGCTGCCAAAAGGCGGTGGTACAGGAATTCAATCCTAGACGTGTACAAAGAGTGCCGCATTCCCCTTTCGGTTGCCACACCACTCTGTCACTTCAAAGAGGATTTCCCACTCTGTTCCCTTTCTTTTCTTTTCTTTTTGTTCTTTCTTGAAAAATAATGATAATGAAAAAAAGACACCCGTTCGCGTTTGGGGTCATTTCTTAGATTACTTACTTTTCGTCAGCCAGTGATGCTGCAGCCTCGCTCATTCCATGCTCGTTGACCATATGCCGGGCGAGATTCGGGCCGGTCCACGGGCATTGCGAACAAGCCGATTTCGTTCTCGAATCTCTCATGCCCGCTTGAAATTTCTGGGAGATATCGCCCCCAGAGGTTGGACTTAATGGCCCTTCATTCCGCTCAGAATTCATGATACGGATTGTAAACAGACCAGGTAGGCTTTAAAGTCGACTTTTGAAGTTGATAATCTGACGAGAAAAAATAAAAGGATTCTGATTTAAAAAAAAAAGTTAGCTACTGTTCCCATAATATATATTCGAAGGATCTCAAATCATTGGGGCGACCCGAAAGCAGTCGGAAGGCTCACAGGTTCACACGTGACCTCTTTTTTTTGGCGGGGTCTAGGTAATACGTACTTTATCGCGCCCGGAAGGACTTATAGTCTGCAAAGGACGTCCTGTCCTTCTCCGGGGTGTGAATCTCAAGCTCCTGACACTGATTGCTGGAGTAGCCGAAGAGAAGGGGACGTTGACAGGGGGGGTTCGGAGATCGGTGGTGGCGGTGGATATGTGCGGTTAACGTCGTTCGCGGGGGAAATGAGGGTTCTTCTAGTGTTTGCGGGTTGCTCGAAGGGTCTCTGAAGTGCATAAGGTATGACTAGACCTAGACCCCCGCAGAAGAGAAGAGGGAGGTAATCAAACCCTTTTCTCGCGATATTTCGAAGGCTGAGGCCTCCGATTTTTCGGTCCTTGAGAAGTAATGATTTCTTCGCGCGATAGGAACGGGCGGCTGAGAGGTTCCGCCTGGGAGATGGTTTTTTGTTAGATATAGCGTTTGTGGGCAGTAGCCTCCGGAGGCTACAGGTGTGCTTATGATGATTACTGTCGAGGCAACAACAGGCTACGTTTGTTTTTTAAGGCATTTCGTGGCAGAGCAGTGTGCAATTGGCGGACGATTTGAATATGCAGCCTGGGTGCCTTGCCTGGAGAGGATAATGAAGCGGCGGGATCAAGGTCAAAAGTGGCAGGTTTGCAAAAGATATTAGATATTTTGACAAGAGAGTCAAAGTAATGGAAAGCTGATGTGAGTCCGGAATGA
Organism: Dactylellina leptospora; assembly: GCA_036971365.1. Lineage (NCBI taxonomy): Eukaryota > Fungi > Ascomycota > Orbiliomycetes > Orbiliales > Orbiliaceae > Dactylellina > Dactylellina leptospora. The sequence continues at coordinate 316,491 of JAJTUC010000020.1, read as the reverse complement.
TTGACTCTCGACTTCGTGAGGACCGAAGTAACTTATAGAAATCACATCTTCAATCCTGGGCTGGCAGAATACCTATTCACTATGTCACCAAGGGGGAAGTGCATCCAAATAGTCTGCGGAGGTGTGCACTTATGCACAGCTATAATTCCTTTTTTTCGCGGTCGCGCAGCTTCAGTTGGCGACCAACGCAAAGGCCCCCTTCGCCGGATTTTGGGGGGACTGGATGGCCCCGTCCTGTAAAGGATCCGATTCTCCCTCGCTCTAACAAATATTCATTTTTGTGGCTCCGGCCCAATTATTCCAGATCCTTGAGCATTCATCGTCGGCCTCGGCCTTGGGCTTACTGCGATGCTTGTTGGGGTTTGGGCAGGCAGGCACAGCACGAGGAGAACAAGCACGGCCTCGGATGATAGTATTCGAATACATTCCCAGGTCTGGGTACGGGAACCAGTCGATAGGGTGCATACTTCGTATATATATATATTTTTCCGTGCAAACAAATCAGTAGATAGATAAATCCAAGCAGCGACGTCGATATGGTTTCTGCCTTCGGGAAAAAAGTCGTCGCGAAGCTGACCATAGGTGTTCCACCACCCTTAAGTACGATACGAGGCTGGACCTTTCACCAAAGTGACCAAAGACGCATCAGGGACATTCCACTAAGTGGGCCCCCGAATTCGCGAAGCTTGCTACCTAGCAAATTTACATGCGGAGTCTACTGAGTACCTACTCAGTAGACTCCGCATGTAAATTTGATAGGCAATGGCGGTCACGTTTCGCATGAGCCAAGGCGGTGGAAGAACCAACCACCCTTCTAGCCTCATTCTAGTTCTGGGCAGCACAAGCGAGAGCTGAGCTCGCATCGGCTGTCTCAACCTCCTGACAGCATCTTGAGCTTGAAAATCCCTTTATAGCTTTCCCAGGTAAATAAACTCCGTCTCGACCAACATACGTCCATCTATCGTTCCTGCACGATCGAGGAGGGTGGGAAGCCAGAAAGAGATCGTTGTCGGACAGCCTTGCCATTGCATTCGCCTCCGAACCCCGACATCCGAAAGCTGTGCCGCCGCACATCTTCTCCCCCGACCAGCGCTGGTCAGCTTGCATCCATCCATCCGTCCAATCCCGTTGTCTCCCTCCCTTCCGTAGCTGGGAGTCGCGCCTCGCTCGTTGAGAGAGAGGGGACAAGAATCGTGCCTGGCTGTGCCGCCGCTGTAGATACATACCATCATGTCTTCAACCTATTCACCGAGGCGGAACGAGCCTACCATCGCGTCGGCGCTCATGGGAGCTACGGTCTCGCCGGGAGCAGCCCGTCACAATCGCCGGCCGGCGCTGATACCCGCAGCCGCATTCAACGCTTTGGAGTCCACGGCGGATCTGTCGTCCATATTACCAGATCTCCACGGTCTTCATACCGGCGGTGGTGCCGTCTACATCCTCCCTCCCGCGCCTCCGCCCGCGGAGCTGGCGCTGAAGGTCAAACTCGAAGCTCAGCAGCTTCACCCCCGACCCAAAGCGCTGCGACGGGGTGCGAGCAATACCAGTCTGGCTTCGGAGGTGGACGGCGACGGCGACTGGGCCATGTCCGGAGCTAACACTCCCGTTCAAACCGGTCTGCCCGTTACCGGCGGGATGAACAATCATATCCGGCGCTGGTCGATGAAGGACCTCGTGGATCCTGATCTGAAAGGTGAAGAGGAACCGTTCGATACGCCGAAGCAGTATCTTCACAAGAGACAGACCTCCACCGTTTCAGACGACCTCTTCCAATGGGTGAACTCCAGCACGGATCCGGAGACGGGCACGAGAATGGTCGATATCGATCACCGTCTCGTCAAAGATCTCGATAGCCTCCCCACATCGCCCATGAGCTCAACCTCCCAGCCTGATATCACGAGACAGCTGCAGCGATTGCAGGAAGCCTCCAGGCTTCTCCACGAATTGTAACTATATCAAACCATTTTTCCTAGTCGAATCATCTTCCCCATCATAAAAAAAGCATCATTTGCGCGAACGACGAATTAACGACCACACCTACTATTATACCCCAACGGAAACTCCGAATCTAATGCTACCAATCGGAATGAGAAAAATACAATACCACTTGACGGCAATTTAACGATAATTTACGACGGATCGAATCAGTTTATAGACGTGTCACCTTGTTCAGTTCTGACAAAAAATCCTTCATCCTTCTTCTTCTTTTTCTTCAGCGACACCCCTTTTTATACTTGCTCTTCTATCCAATCATTTTTACGCGGAACTACGTTTGCAAATCATATCTTGGGAGTTTACATCTTTACGTTGTATGAGGGGACAGCCTTTTTTTTCAACAAGCTGGTAATTTTTATTTTTTCAAGTATATTCTAACCCCATCTTCAAACCAGTCTTGAACTGCCGATTGACATGTTCACATGTTCAAATCCGCTGAATGTTTTAATATCGCGAGCCTCTTTCCAAGCATATCATCTGTATTTGGTCATATGACCTCAAAACATTGCTTCAGCTTATGTCGTTTATCAGCTAAAATTTAGAGCTTAATACCTTTGTATGAATAGAGCCTCAAAAAACTTTTATTGATATTTTTTTTGTTTCGTATATGGTTTTATCCTCCACGTTTAATCTCCGGCTGTAATCTTATCGCCCAAAGGATGCCGTCGAATCACACGACCGGGTAAGCATGAAACCCTATGATCTCATGATGAACTTCAGCTCGATAAATCTCGCGTTCTTGATGACCCGCAGGATGTTTTAAAAACACCATCAGTCCGAAGCACGCAACCAATAAGAATGCCAGGAATGGTAGCTGTCAGAGAGCCTCACGAGATCCCCAATGCGAGCTTGATAGCTCCAAAGCTCTATTCTGTGCCAGCTGCCTAGCATCAGCTACTTGACCGAGTAGCTATTCATAGACACGGATCCTAGAATTTCCCCCGCTTTTTTATCGAGATTATCCTAGCTCATCCTTTACTGTGCCACCACGAGCTTAGTTTCTCCTGAATATTTCCGGTCCTCATAAGGACCAAGTCTTGGTACAGTTTCCCGACATAACGGTATTGGCGAGTTGAACTTAGGCGAATCGAAGGAAGGCGCAAATATTTTGCGTTTTTTTCCCTAATACTCCGTTAGGGGCCATGTCTCACTTTCGCTCTAACTACAGGGCAGGGGTTCAAAAGTCGATTGCGACGCATAGATCCCAGACTCTCTTCTGGTGTGCAGTCGGTTGGCAAAGCAGTCCGCCAAGCTTTGGCTCAACAACGTCATTCAACGCCACGCAAACAACTTTACTGTGAGGCCAGTCGATATCTACGCAAACACCACAGTTCATAGACTGAAGCTCTGACGAATTATCTCAAGACGGGGTGTATATAACACTATATACGGAAGGTTTTTTTTTTTAACACGGCTGTACGGAGGCAAAACGACAATCTCGAAAATGTTTCGTTGTTTCAACTTACCCGCCCGTTCAGTCTTGCCACATTTCGAGTGTGGATACGCAAAGCTATACATGAAGTTCTCGTTGTTTCGATCTTCTTGTCAATCTACAAAGTAGACAAGGTTTAGAGGGAGCTCGTATGACAGGATTACACAGTATTGGCAGCGAGGTAATATTATCATTGATAATTGGGTTAGCTTTTCGCGCGCGAAAAGTGAAGGATTCAGCCCTCCAGACAAACTATGCATCGATTGCCCGGACCCGAGACCCACGCTCCACCCATGAAGTTGTTTTGGCGACTGAGACACAGCGGATTAATCTACCGATACTTACTTAAGTAATAGAAGTAGTTTTTACCGCTATAGTCGACTACTCTAACGGGGACTGCGCTGCTAGGATTGATGGTTCAAGTCCAATATTGAACCCAAACGATTGGCCAATTGATCACACGCTTGACGAGGCTCGCGGCCCGGCGCTAACTAGTGAGGGTTTTGTATAGCTGTTTCCAGTTATAGTCGCTGCGCTATTGTGGAGGAGCTTCGGTGCATGTTTGATCAGTGACTGACAGCTTTCTCAGGGCATTCGTACTACGGTAAGTTTGAGTTTCGGTATAGCGAACCGCAGGATCTAAAAAATTTATTAGAAAAAAATAAAATTCATCCACAACCAGAACAGTCTTCCCGCCGCGAGAAGCCGAAATCGGAAGATTCCTTGCCGCAGTTTTGGGAAGTCTTATCCTCACCCGGTGGTCTCGGGACCGGTATGTACACCAACATTCCCTAAGGCGCTCCTCTGGACTTCCAACCGGTATTTTAGTTTCGCGGAGACCCAGTTTGGGTCCCAACTAGCCAATTCTTTTTCGTTCGAAAAGTTAGTTCGAGTCCTTGCCTTTCCACTTTGTCCTTTCCGGCCTTTCATATCCTGTAGGCGCAAGCACGCCAATTCCTTTACCAGCTAAGGTTTACTTTAGCGAAGGAGATCAAAAAGGAAAAACGGGTCGGAGGAAACCGTACCAGGAGTTGGAAAGCGACTGAAAATAGTCGGGGCTGGTGGTTTCGGTATTTTGTTGTCTGAACCCATGAGCCGTAACGCCAGTGGTGCGGAGAAACACCGTAACGCGTGTTGGGAAGGCTGTGTGATCTAGGCTGAACACACTCAAAACCTCGTCTCCTGTAAACGACACGATGTAGGTAACACCACCCTCCTCAATTTCCGAATCGGAAAAAACATTTATATATATTATTTGAGTTATTATTATCCAATGCGAAGAACCCGCAAATGGTTTACAAAGACGCCGCTTCCATGTGGTAAGTCTACGCATTAAGCGGGGCTAACCACTAACATCGGCAGGTCCATGCAAACCAGAAGGCCTGGCATCACAGCTCCCTTTTTTCATCATTATTTCTCATTTGAGAAAAAAACAATGTGGTGCCAAAGTGAATCCTTTGCTTCGATCACGTTCTGATACATTATTGCATAAACAACCGTTAAAGTACGACGGGAAGGATCGTGGGAATCGCGAACACGATGGATAAGGAAGGATATCAACGGATTTCACCAATCTGTTTCTATTCTTTCCTTTCGGAGCCACTGTATCGCATGGCCTTTTCATGGATCAACGCTTGATCAATCATGAGGTTGAACTAATCGGATACTGACACATTTTTTTGATATCTTGCAGTGCACTAGGTTTCTTTCCAGCAGGTGGTACTTTTTCTGCGGAGGTCGTACATAGGCTTCACTTTAGGCTCAAGAATTAAGCCTCGACGGGATAGCGGGATTGTGATCGAATGTTAGACGTGGTCATAGTCATATGGATGTGAGCTTATTATCTGCTGTCAGTGCCCTATCTAGCGTCGAAAAACAGCACGCCGTGCAGAAAAGCCTCAAAGGCTGTTCTTAATCGCGACTTGGGCTCGATGATTGGGATATACGGCTAACAAAAACTTGAATCAAGCGAAAAACGCAGGAAAACAATATTATAGGGCTCGTTCAGACCGCCCCAAGACATAGATTGTCTCCAGTTGTATAATCCAAGAAGTATAAACATATATCCCCTGTAGAACTTTCGGGTTCGAACGTTCACGATATCTTGAGACCATTGTGGTCGTGTTCGTGTCACGTCGAGGGTATCCTCAAGGAGCCTTGCGGGGTTTGAAACATTTCCCGCGATTGGTAAATGCAAACACGGTCCGGCGGTAACCTTAAAACAATCACATCGCAGGTTAAACCACAAATCACACAATCACAATTCACAACATTGCATTTCCGGCCGGCGGCTATCACGATGGATCTATTTGAGTCATTACCGGCGGAACTATCTCTCTTGATCCTTGCTCCGCTATCCGGGAGAGATCGTTGCGCTTTTGCGAGATGTTCGAAGTCATGCTACAACCTCGCGATCCCCACCCTTTCCCTTTATCAAAAATTGGTTTTATCTTTAGGAAAAAACTGTGCTTTAACTGGCAAAGATCCTGGAGATATCATCAAGCCTGGAGTTATTCTCAGCCGTTTTCAAGATGGCGGCTTTTGCGAGAATAGCAGACGGTGGATCCGGTAACATCTCCTCGTATCAATTGGGGGTTTCTCCCCTTTGATATCTAGACCCCGATACTGACACTTTGATTGGTCTTCCTTGTTGATAAGGTGGATTCAAATTGAGAAACCGACCAGTGCTTCACCTTGGGATATGATGTGTACGGAGCTGGAATTGGGGATATCCATCGATCAGATAGACTTAAGCTTCGTGGGGATAAATCAAACGATAACCAAGATCCGAGAATCCGCCGCTACGTTGGAGTTGTTTCCTAATATCAGAAACTTATTCATAACGTACAACATCCCGAGTCAATTGGAGAAGAACGTCTACGTCGCTATCCTACGTGCCATCACGAGTTCCGAGTCTCGGCAACTGTTACAAACGTTACATTTCAAGATTTTCACGAAAGATAGTGATCTTGCATCAGCACCCGGGATAATCTCCACATACGAGGAGATATTTTCGAAATTATCGGTGGAGAACCAGCAATTCTTAGGAGGGAAGATACCCTACGGTGAAATCCACGATGCTGTCAGAGAGATCAGCAAACCTTTCCCATCACTCGAAGAAGCCGTCATCTTGGTCAACGGCATGGCATCCCCGTTAGCGGATGCCGAATCACGGACGTTTCAATTGTCAGGGTTTTATTACCTTCCGTTCAGCAATGCGCCGAAGCTATGGAATCTCAGCGTTTCAACGACAGAAGATTCGTGGACTGATACACCACCCGACACCGAAACGCAAGATTTAAAAACCGGACTGGAATTCCCATGTTTCCCCTCAGTCACACGGCTAGAGATCATGAAATATCGTCCGCTGAGGTCAAAGGAGATGGAGAATCTAGTCTACAGATTCCCAAATCTAAAACACCTTTATATCAAATTATTAGAACGTCAGTTTCGAGAAGAAGTTATCGGAGACGGTACCCCGGAATTCCCATATACCCCATTAATATCCCTCAAAACCCTCGAAAACATCAGTCTCCCGTGGCCAGGGTATAATTTCACTCCCACGAGACCCTTACCCAATAATCGAATAGCGTCGAATACGGAGATAAGTGTGTTGGAGGGAATGGTGAGAGAGATGGTGAAGTCTGGGGCGGAAGGGTTGAAGAAGGTGGAATGGAGGGGGGTTAGGTATTCTTATGCAGGGGAAAGTAGAGGGAGGAGTTGGTTTCTTAATTCGGTATATTTTAAGATTGTGAGGGATGATGGAGATGGGGAGGGGGAAGGGTGGGATGTGGTGGCGGAAGGGGATGTTACGGGGTATCAGGATCATGCTGTTGACTGGGTTCCCCCGAGGGATCAGGAGGGGGTATACTGGGTGTGGTAGTAGTGCTGTAACCAGCTGTATTTACTAAGACAGGTATCTACGGACCGCACCACTCGAGTATGCTATTTCTAGTAGTAGCGACTATATATGGCGATATCCAACTTGTGCGTGTGCGTGGTGTTGGTGAGGCCGTCGCGTTGTCCGTGTTGTGATCTGCAGGTATGGTGTGATCGCTGCAACACATTAGTTGCTCCTGAACCGGCCAATCAACGCGGCCCCGCCGAAAAAGCGAAGCTGCGAACTCGGCTGCCATTGGTCTTCTTTTCTCTTTCCACACAACCTTATTCTCACAACCGTTTCTTCCTTCAAAATATTATGAACAATGGCACGGCCGTCGACATCCGTCTGACCGCTTGAACCCCGTTCGACTATACTCGCTACAGATTATTAAACAAATCCATCGAATAGTTAACATGACCTTCACAGAGACTTCGGCTTTTGCTTTTTCAAAGGCAAATTACAGAGGGAACCCTTAAGGAAGGAAACACACTACCCCATTTCACATATTGCACATTGCACATCATCGCATAGACATAGACGCAACTGGTATCGTCAATTGGCGCAGCTGAATATTCTTTTACTACTCCTACTACACCCCAAATAAATCATATCCATCGTTCGGTTTTGTCCGAAAACATAGCATCCCCATCTTTATCGGTCTGCGGAAATCCCGGGCTTCGTCCTGCACAGCTTTATCATACGTCACTGCTCAAAGTAGCCTTCTCGAAAGCATCCACGATACGGCTATATTTAGCAATACTCTAATATCCAAGACGTTCGATCCTCGCCCATCGTTTTCCTGTTCGCGGCGAGTCATCCGGTTTAGAGTGTGCGGTTCGCTAGTGGGAATTTTATCAGATCCTTCATTATAACCGACGAATTAGCCTTGTCGCTTGAGGGCGATGGCAACCGCAGACACGATGCCCGCGCTTGCACATTTGCAAAATCACGTTAAGAAATACGGTAAGTCTGAGCCTTTCTGTTCTCCCCCATTTTTAATCCCATGCGGACGGCAGCTCGCGTGATTATCCGACATTTGGAATGTCTCACCTGCGGGTTTATCCTTGATCCTATATCTCAACCTTCACACAATTCTTTCCCCTCAGAAAGTACATGCGATGCGTATCACGACGGGAACAGAAGAATATCGAGACTAACTTGTCATGTGCGCATTTGTCCAGTCCACGAAACAACCCAGCCTTCAAACCCATTCTCCAAATTCCTCGAACAATCCTACTGCATCATCCCAACCTTCACCCTCGAATCCGGCGCAACGATCACCAATGTCCCCGTCGCATACAAGACCTTCGGCCAAATATCTCCCACCGGTGATAATGTCATGGTCATATGTCACGCCTTAACCGGCAGCGCCGACGTGGAAGATTGGTGGGAACCGCTACTCGGTCGAGACAAAGCACTTGATGTCTCCCGGTTTTTTATCGTGTGTTTGAACAACCTCGGCAGCCCTTACGGATCCGTCAGTCCTGTCACCATCAATCCCGAGACTGGGGAGATCTATGGCCCCGAGTTCCCGTTGACCACCATCCGAGATGACGCGAGGATTCATAAACTCGTTATCGAGGATTTGGGGATAACCCAAGTCGCTGTGGTTATCGGAGGAAGCCTCGGTGGGATGATTTGTTTGGAATGGGCTTACTTCGGGGACTTCGTGAGGAATATCATTCCGTTGGCTACGTCCGCGCGACATTCCGCTTGGGGTATCAGCTGGGGGGAAGCTCAGAGGCAGAGTATCTACAGCGATCCGGTCTACGATGATGGGTATTACGACCCGAAGATACAGCAACCCATCGCGGGGCTTTCGGCGGCGAGGATGAGCGCGCTGCTTACGTATCGTTCGAGGAATTCTTTCGAGAGTAGATTTGGGAGAAACGAAGCCGATCCGAGGAGGGTTATTCAAAGAGATGGGGTTAGGGCGCCGAGTACCCCCGGTGAAGAGCATTGGGCGAATCATAACGAAGGATTCCGTGATGGGAAGAGGTTACAATCACCGCCCTTTCCGCCGGTTTCAGGGGTTAACGGTATCAACGGTATCAACGGGGGTGATAACTCTGCCGATGCGAAAAGGAAGAAGATACGGAATCCCATGTTTTCGGCACAGACGTATTTGAGATATCAAGCTGATAAATTCGTCAAACGGTTCGATGCGAATTGTTACATCGCCACGACGAGGAAGATGGATACCCATGATGTCAGTCGCGGGAGGGCGAACACCATCCGTGAGGCGTTGGGGATGATTAAACAACCGACGTTGGTCGTGGGGATCGAGAGTGATGGGTTGTTCACGTATGCCGAACAACAGGAGTTGGCAGAGTTTATTCCCGATGCGAGGTTGAGTACGATATATAGTCCGGAGGGGCATGATGCGTTCTTGGTGGAGTTTAAGATTGTCAATGACGCTGTTGTGGGGTTTTTGAAGGAGGTGCTGCCGGAGATTATGGGGAGGGAACCGGTTGGGAATGCTGAGGAGGGAGATGGCGGGGTTGTCGGGGAGGTTAAGAAGACGAGTTTCTTTGGGGAGGCCGAGGGGACTGATCTTGTTTCTTGGTGAGATATTTATGGAGAGGATGTGAAGAGACGGACTCAACGTCTATTTTTTGTTCATGGTGCGATTTATTTATATCGGGGTTCAACTCCCCGCAGAATGGTTATTAGCTAGCTTTGAACATTTCACAATACAAATTTACTCACGATAATTCTGCGAATTTCTCTACGCAAAATGATTGCCTATGTATATTTCGTTGGCCTGCGAAGCATGGTTTCGCAAGTTTCGCACTGCGAAGTATGGTTTCGCACACTCTACTAATTTTGTGTTGCAGCTTTGGCTTGCGAAGGATGGTGTCGCAAGTTAGACAACACATGAGTTAATTGTAGTTTCGGTCTGCGAAGCATGGTGTCGCAATGCTAAAACTGCGAAGCATAGCGTCGCAAGCCAGACACCACACTATTCAACCAAACTCTCTCTTTTGCAAAGGAGGAGTTTGGTTAACGAGACCAGCGAAGCACGAGTCTCTAGACTAAACATACGCTACAACTACCGAATACGTGTAGGTTACATCGCCGGTATCACAAGCATTACCAGCATTACATAAAAACGAGTCCCCGATCGTATCTTTTGTGGCTAAGCTTTTCGAATAAATTGGAGGGTAACCCTTCACATCCAGGACGCAGCCAATCGTAACGAGGTTTTCAGGGTTTCGGGGACGGCGTGTCGCGGTTGTATCGGGCAGCTGGCCTCCTTTACGGGAATACCGCACGCTTTTGGAAACTCGAGATAACGGTGAGTCTTTCTTCGGTATCGTGAGAAAATTCCTCCTTTTTTTTTCGTTAGGGATTTTGGCTGTTATTTAAGCTTTAAGGCTTTCTTGGAAGATTTTTTTGGTACCTACCCTTTCGACGATTTTATTGTTCCTTCGAAGGTTTTCTGACGTCTGCCAATACTTCATATCATAGAATCAACCAGCTTATTCCAGCACGAGGTTTATTTTTAACTGGCTTTCCGGATAAGGTTATATAATGTACTACGCAAGAAAGAAGATCTCGAAGCATATGATTAATAACCAAGAAGACCATCCCAGCAAGATGCCGCGAGTATCGAAACCTCCCCAAGCACCCATCCTCATCCCCGCATCCTCCACCCCATCTACCACGAACCCACCTAAACACATACTCCCTCAACGAGAGTATAAAAAGACTCAACCGGAACGGTACCACAATCACAAAAGAACATACGCGCAACCAATGCAATCCCTCAAAGAAGCATACTCCTTCATCCGTCAGCAAAATGAACACAGCAGTTGGGATTTAACGATAATATACATCCGACAACATAAATGTCAGAAACTGTGTGATGATATGGATACGTTATTCGAACAAGTGGCGGAGAAGTATCGATTTGCGGAGAGGATTAAATTTGCGACTATCGATGAGAAGGATTTCGATGGGTTTCCTGTTGGGAAGAGGAATGGTGATGGGAGAAGGCGGGGTGGAGAGGGTGATGAGGGTGGTTTGAGGGATGGGGAGGGGGATTTGGATAGGCCGGTGGTGGGGTTTTATAGGAAAGGGGCTAGGGTGTATAGACTTGTTGATCCGGCGAGGTTTGAACTGGAGTATGTGATCAATCGGTTGATTCGGTAGGCTGTTCGAAGATGGGGGATTCTTTGTGATAATGTATATACAGGTATTATGGTTCAGGTGCTTTGGCGTTTTATTTGATCTGGTCATACGTGAGGGGGCATTCATGTTATTCGATTGATTTGTGCTTTATGAGACGGTAGATTCGAGTTATGATTAATCTGTTTTTCGTGTGTCAGACAGCTACGGACGCAAGATGCGAGGGTAGTGAGCTTTCCCACGGAGAATTTGTCCCCGAGATGGATCAAATATCAAGCACCTTGATAATATAGATAAATCTTATCTCGGAGTAGATAAACAGCTTCACGATTCACCAATTTTAGCCCGTCCACGTTGTATTTTGCGAGTTGTCCTGCGGGCAGCACATGGTCCCTCGGCGCAGGCCACAAATGCGACCAGCCTAAGCGAGAGAAACGGCGCCGAGAAAAGTTGCCTCGGTTCATTTGGGCGCGGCGCTCACCCTGGCATTCCCTGCCATCGCCAGTCTGTCGCGACGCCGCGACCTTTTCCCCAGGTTTTTTCCCCTCTCTCTACCTGGAGAATATCCCGTTGAACCCTCCGCCGATATATACCATTCCCCGGACGTTTGCATTGAGTTCCCCCGCTTCTACTTTGTATCTTTAGACGGTGTTCGGGTTTGCCGCCTTTTCTTGGCTTTTGCGGGTGAGCCGAGCTTACCATCATCCATCATATTATATCCCCAGTCTTCGAACCACTATTTTCTTATTGTACTTCCATTTGCTCTCTTGTTTTGGTAAAATCTACGTGAAATCTGGCGTAGAAGTTTAGGATCTAGAAACATCGAATTTTGGTTTGGAGTAGTGATATCGAATCGTTAAACATGTCGAAGCCTGCGGTTCCATTCCCACCCGAGGACGAGTTATACTCGAAAGCCTGGGCAAAAGACATCTTCAGTTCGTATCCACCAACCTCTCCACCAATCTCCCCTCACAATGCTAATCCCTTATCGTAACTACAGAAGGAAAAGTGGTCTTCTGCACCGGCGGCGCAGGCACAATCTGCTCCGGCCAAGTCCGCGCCCTCGTCTCCCTCGGAGCCAACGCCGCAATCCTCGGCCGCCGCGAAGCAAACACCAAATCCGTAGCCCAAGAGATCGAGAAAGTCCGCCCGGGCTCCAAAGTCCTCGGTTTCGGCTGCGACGTCCGCGACATCAACTCCCTATCCTCCGCCGTCGAAGCAACCGTCAAAGAACTCGGCCGAATAGATTATTTAATCTGCGGCGCAGCCGGTAACTTCCTCAGCACCGTCGAAGGATTATCCAGCAACGCGTTCAAAACCGTCATGGATATAGATCTATTAGGTTCTTTCAATACCGTTAAAGCATGTCTACCGGAATTGAGGAAAACTAAGGGGAGGATTATTTTTGTCTCTGCGTCGTTTCATTATACCGGTACGGCATTGCAATCCCACGTCGCGGCCGCGAAGGCAGGTGTCGACGCGCTGTCGCATACGTTGAGTATTGAATTGGGACCGGCGGGGATTACGTCGAATGTGGTTACGCCGGGAGCTATCGCGAATACGGAGGGGATGGATCGGTTGACGCCGGGGAAAATGGTTTCTGAGGATATGAAGAAGAATCCGGCAAAGTTGAATCCGTTGGGGAGGTGGGGTGCCATCAGCGAGGTTGCGGATGCGACGATTTTCTTGTTCAGTGACGCTGGGAGATACGTTAACGGTGTAACGTTGGTCGTTGGTGAGTAAATTTCTTCCCTATCTAGGGTTTCTACATTGGTCTACGCATACTGATGATGGGTTTTGTAGACGGTGGGAATTGGAGGAATGGCAATTCGATTGCGAATTATTTGTATCCGGATTTGTTCTTGCCGGGTGCCGAGAAGCACTTCGATTTCGGGACCGCGAAGGGAGGGAAGAAGCAGAAAGAGAGCAAGTTGTAGATTAGCGGAGTACTCGGTTTGGTATTGGCGTAAAATCTGTATCCCATTTGTTTGAACTTAACACTATTTGTATTGTCGTTGCTTCTTGGGTATATTGAGTTCGTAGAGGTAATGAGTGAGATACATTATTAAGGGTTGAATTGCTTTATCAAGGCCTTGATAGGGCAGTGGATGAAGAATATATAAGCAAGCTTGCCAACGGCATGGTAAAGAGATGTAGCGCACGCCAACTTTGAATACAAAACAACCTTCTTCAAAACAAAACCATCAATTGATACAGGTATCGTATGTACGGAATGGATACAAGCCAGCCTCGCTGTTGCATTTACTGGAGAAATGTGTTGCGCGGATGCGAAGAGCAATTCCACGCGACCAGCTGTTCGTTAATTGGCCTCTGCTGCTGCTCGTCGGCGTTAATTAATCCCTGCCATACCTTCTGACCTTCCCTTCAAACCCTCCCAACTACCAGCAGCAACAGCTCCCTCGAAGCTCCTCGCCAGTTCCAAGACACTCGCTCGCATCTCCGTCTTTTACAAGCTTCTGATAGCATCACCTCCGCATCATTCATCATGGCGTCCTCCGGAATGTGGGAGGTTGACCCTGAAACTCGAAGAAAGGTACGCCGCGAAAGAAAGCTTGTTTCTCCTGACCGCCGGTGCGGCGTTGCTTGTGTTTGGGGTACGTTGGTAGCTAACATTTTGGTTTTACGTGCGATAGCTTCTCGAGCTTCAGAAGAGGCCTGGGAACGGTACTTGCGTCGACTGCGACTCGCCGAGTCCTCAATGGGTACGATACATTCGCACCTCCCTCGCCACTTTGATCTATACTCTTGTTCGCTCGAAGAATTGATATGACCGGGTGGGAACCTGTGCTGATACGTCCAGGGTTATTGTTAGGCATCGCCGAAGTTTGGTATCTTCTTATGTCTCAATTGCGCAGGTGTTCATCGGTAACAGCTCCGTTCACGACCTTGTGGTCTTCACCATCCGATAGACTTTTAACTGTGATATTTGTATTATGCAGTGGCCTAGGTGTTCACATCTCGTTCGTTCGCTCGATAACCATGGATCAATTCAAGACCTCCGAAATCCAACGAATGACCCTCGGCGGAAATAACGCTCTCAAAGAATACTTTGAGAGTTGTCCGGAATACTCATCAGACATGTCCGTCGCGGACAGATACTCGGCGCCCTTCGCGGAAGATTATAAAGAAAAATTAACATGCTTGGTGGAAGGTACCGAGTGGAGCGGGCCGAAACCGCGGACGGCGGCTTCGGCTGCTGTCAAGAGTGTTAAACGGACGGGGACCGGTGGATTGGGAAGTGGGCCGAACAGTCACTCTGGTACACCGCGATCTTCCAGTCCTGCTGTTTCGACGCAGAAGCAGAAGAATGAAGCATATTTCGAGAAGATGGGGGCGGAGAATGCGAATCGGAGAGATGATTTGCCGCCGAGTCTTGGTGGGAAGTATTCTGGGTTTGGGAGCACACCGGCTCCGGGTCCTGCGAATGATGGGATGGGCGGCTGGGATGATGTTACGAAGGATCCCATGGCGGCTTTGACGAAGGGATGGGGGTTCTTTGCTAGCACCGTCGCGAAGGGAGCGAAGCAGGTGAATGAGGGATTCGTGCAACCGACAGCAAAAATGGTAGGAGTAACACTCAGCTCTAGTATATCGTACATAGAATTATACTGATTACGTTTGCTTTAATAGGTCGCGGAATCGGATATCACGAGCAATTTGCAGCGGACAGCGTTGACAGCGGGGAGTGCGATCGCATCTACGGCCAAAACTGGGGCTGATTCGTTCAACCGAATGCTCGACCAGCAAGCTAGAGGAAACTATTCGGCGATCCAACCCGAGAAGAAGGACTTTTGGGATTCATTCGGTGATGCGGAGTGGGATGATGAGAAACCAGCGCAGAAGAATAGCGCGATTGGGACGAGCGGTATCAAGAAGAGCGGTGGTGGAGCCGGGGGAAGGAAGAGCGACGATTGGGGTGAGGAGTGGTAGTGGCATTATCAGGGGCGAACGGGCGCATGTGTACATAAGGATACCTCAGGAATGAGTTTATTGATTCTATCCAGCAATCGCTTTGAATAGAAGAACCTTTATAGGTTCTTCGAATGTCAGTTTATATGTGGCGGGGCTGCTGTGGCGGGCATAGCTCCACCGCCACAGCAACGACGGCAAGCTCGCCCACCTCACAAAAGCGCAGCTCCAAAGTCATACAATCCTCCAACAAACACCACCACGACTGGCCTCCTCTTCCTTCTCAAATAACTCCTCGTGTTCTCTCTAATGCTATACCCGTCGCCATTAGTATTCTAACATCAAAGACATAATATCATATTCCCGACCACCCCGCCCGCCATGACGGTCGCCAAACCCCCACACCCCCTCATATCCTCCCATCCATCTACCTCGGGCCTCAAGATCTCACTACACCCGTTGGCGCTACTCACAATCTCCGACTATGTCTCGCGCCACGTGCTCCGGAACATGAAGGGCCCCATCGTGGGTGCCTTGCTCGGATCCCAAAACGGTCGCGAGATATCCATCGAACACGCGTACGAGCTCAAGCTTATCGATTTACCTGTCGAAGACGGCAAGATGGACACCGACGGTGAAGAGAACGTACGCGTTGATGAGTCTTGGTTCGTGCAGAAGCTCAAGCAGTGTATGTGTACCTCATTAATCATACTCCACGATGTTTTTACTTGTTATCGATAGCTGTGGATGAGAGCTAATCGCGGGATGTTACAGTCAAGGATGTTCACCCTACATTGGACTTCATCGGTCACTTCACATACCTCCCGCCACCGCCGAATAATCTCCCCCGGCAATTCCATCTGAGCATACAAACGCAGCTGCTGTCGCATAATGAATCGCTTATATTCCTGGCGCTCCATCCGTCCCCGCTATCTACATCCGCGGGTGGGAAGTTACCCCTCACAATCTACGAGTCAGTCTACGAAGAAGAAGGGGATACCCAGGAAACAAAAATTCTCAAAATGAAGTTTACGGAGTTATCGTATACCGTCGAAACAGGAGAGGCTGAAATGATCGGTGTGGATTATGTTGCGAAAGGTGGATTGAACGCCGGTGATGAGACGGGAGGATCTGCTGCTGCTGCTGCTGCCGCACCTGCCGCACCTGCCAGCAAGGAGGATAAAGCGACAGGTAAAGAGGATAAGAAGGATGCTAAAGGCAAAGGGAAGGCTACCGAAGCTGCGGCACCCGCGAAGGAAGAGAAGGAGATTACGTTTGACAGCCTCGCTTTACCCACGCAGACACAAGAGCGTACGTTGTCCGTCTAACCTATCACCGTCATCACACGATACTGATATTTTGATATATGATATAGTTCTCTCGACGTTGACTGCGAAGACTAACGCTGTTCGAATGCTTCATTCTCGTCTTACATTACTCCTCGCATATCTCCGCAGCATCGAGTCCGGGAAATCCACCACCGACTCACAAACCGAAGCTGGAGAAACGGCAGTTAAATCGCCAAAGATTAATCATCCGCTGCTCCGCTCTCTATTATCACTCACGAACCGTTTACCGCTTCTCGAACCACCGGCTACAGCGACATCCAGTCTTCCTTCCGAATCGCTAGCGGAATTGAGCGATGTTCATCTAGTCGCGTTATTGGGAGCTATCACGTCTGGAATCGAAGTTTCGAAGGAAGTTGGGAGGAAGTTTGCGGCGGTTGAGGCTTCGAGAGGTGGGAGGGATCGCGGACAGGGGATGGGTGGTGGTGGTGGGGCGCCCGGTGGGGTTATGGAGTTTGGAGGGTATGATAGTACTGGGGATGAGTTTGGGAGCGGGATTGCTGGGAGGGGCGGGTTGATGGGGACTCTTGGGGGGCTTTTGAGGAATGGTGGGGGTGGGAGGATGGGTGGGAGGCGGTTTTAAATCGTTTTAGGTGGGGTTTGGGGTTACATTGCTGGGCTGGAATGTGATTATGATGGGCTGAATGTAGGCTTGAAGCATTGAGCATTGATTGTTCTTGTATCGGCGTTTCAATCGCGCTTTGTAGAGCGTTAGCTGATGCGGATATACATATTTGTATCCTGCTTTATAGCTGCTTTTTAGTATAGGATAGTGCTACAATTCGCAGGAAGTGAGGTCTGCATCCTCATCGCTTACACGGTACAATTGGATTGTTTGTTCAGAGGTGCATGCTGCCGCAAGACGAGATTGCGCGGGAGCATCCGCCATCCTGAATGAAGAAGTTTCTTCGCATGAAATTACACACTTCAAGGTTTGGTCCCGCGATAACTGTAAAAAGTCCCATTGGGTGCAATCGACAGGCACCGCATTGTTTTGATTGCGAGAACGACGCTTGTGCGCGGCACAGTCCAGGGGTGGGACTGGGGGGTCCGGCGCCTCGACAGTCGACCCTTGCAGACGCAACGCAAAGTGGTTGCCGCATCCAACATTTTCTTTGCTAGTCTGCGACGGGAATGGCAGTTTAACAAGCTAATTTTGGGGAACCAACATGTTGGTAGGGGTTACATTTATCTTGGTCGAGACATGTTGGTAGTGTCCACCCGGTTGCGATATATTTTTTTTTTATCGTTGGTATGGAAAGGTCTTGTTTCCCGCAGACAGCGGATTTTAATCGCTGTTTGGAAGATTGCGAGGGGGACATTATCAACTTTGAGTCTTTCGAACGACAGCGTGACTAAAATCATCGTCGTCTTTCTTTCAAACGACGGTAATCCGATAAGTTTTATCTCTAATCGCTAAACGACTTTCCAAATCCAGTACCTCGACGGTATATTTTTCCAATGTCGACGCAGCGGTTGATACGAATGGCCGCGCCGGTCGTAGGCTTCCTCATGATCGCATTTCTAATCCTTCGAGGCTTTGGATCTCCGTCTATACCAGCTACGCTGAATGCACAGGTCCCAAACTTGTATCTACCAGGAACCAAAGACGATGCGAATCTCGGCGGTGGTGACGGTACCGGCATCAACGAACATTTTCACTTCACGCCACCCGAACCATCGATCAAACAAGGCATTATTCGTGGCGATTCTATGGCGTGGACGTCCGATAATGCCACCGCGTGGTATTCCGTCGGTCGTCACCCGAACCGTCCCGGATGCTGGACATACGAAGATCGATTCGGCGTATACAAGAAATTATCACCGGAAATGTCAAAAACGATATCAACCAACAACAACAACAGCCAGAACAAAAAGGTTATCTTGTTAAGACTCGGAGCCAACCCTGGAAAAGCCATTTCGTATGGCATGTTCGAGCTCTAATCATGGAAGCGGGTCATCTAGCCGGATACGATGTCGTGATATACATCCACACCGACGAAGAACAAACCAAAAAAGAGAACATGATCAAAAAAATACCCGAGGAATTACGGCCGTTGGTGCAGACGTTTTCTACCCAGGATTTGAAGCATTGGATTCCGGAGAAATCGAAATTTAAGAGCGTTTACGAAAGTAACCATACCCCGGTTCAAATGTTCATGGAAAAGAACGAGAAATACGAGTTCGTTTATTCGGTGGAGAATGATGTGAGGTTAGTCGGTCGATGGGATGTTTTCCTCGCGGACGTGGATACGGAATATTCTTTCCACCGGAAACATAAATCGTCGGATCAAACCATGCCAGAATATCCGGATCTAACGACCTTCCAATCCATCCGTCGCCCTCGCTCGGATTGGCCGTGGTTTAAAGAGCCCGGTGAGGAGAAATGTATATCGAAATTCGGCGGGAAAGAGTCCATCCGTTCTTCGCTGGGAGTTGTGTGGGGGTGGTCGAGAAGGCTGTTGAATTCGTTGACGAGTTATAATTCCGAGGGGATAAATTGCTATTTCGAGTATTTCGCCCCGACGGTAGCCAGGAAGGAGGAGTTTACGAGTTTCTTTTATCAGCATCCGCTGTATTGTCCGAATCGGACGAGTCCGAGTGAGAGACATACTAGCGTTGAGATTGGGAAGAATGATCCGAGGTTGGTGCAGGCCGATCAGGTTGCTGTGGGATGTACTGTGAGTATTCCAATCTCTATATCATTTAGCCATTTAGTCATTTGGAGTTTTTGTGGTGAATACGGGCGCTAACGGGTGACATGGTGGTAGTATTACTTTGTGAATAAACATTCGCAGCCGTTTTGGGATACTTGGTATCGAAACCCTGAGACTTGTCGACCGCCGGCGTTGGTGCATCCTATCAAGGGAGATTTTTTTAATTGAAAGGTATATGCATTCGTTTGTGAATGTTACGCATGGGATCTGGCGTTTAGTTTTTCGGTTCGGATTATTTTGATTAGATGGGTGGTTTATTCAGCGGCGTTCTCGAGATTATTCGCAGCTTCTGTTGGAGTTAGAAATATCTATAATTAGGGTCTAATATCTAATATAAAAATCAAGTCTACATCATCGCTAGTGTGCAATAACCCAATCGCTAAATATACAATTTCAGCAAAAATCACCTAACATCATTACGGTTATAGGTCTTTCAACCTCTCAATCTCCCGATCGACACTATCCCGCCCGATAGCGACCACATCCCCCTCCTCCCCTTCCTCAAATCCACCTTCTTCAACGACCCAAACCTTCCCACTATTCTTAACGTATGTGCCCCCTCTAATAACCACTACCAGAAACCCCAACGTCTCCCTCTCAACATCCCACACTTCCCACCACCGTTCCGGCAACTTTACCCCATGATCCCTCGCGGCCATATATATCCCCGCAACCGCCAATTCATGCGGATGGTGCGTTAAATACGGCTGCGACGGCGATGATAACAAATCCGTCAGATACGCGAAAGTAGTCTCGACTAATTTCCCGTGTTGTAAAGGATTATATAACCCTTCCGGTGAAGATGAAGCTGTAGAGATATCGGTGGTGGCGGTTAATACTCCTAGCGATTGGAGGTAATTGAACGCGAGGGTATACGGTAAATGAACGGTCGTGTTGAATCCTAACGCTCGTAGAATCTTCGCTTCCGTGGATAATAATAAGGATCGAATGGCGGTGTAGTCTCCTTCGGAGACGTAGTATAGTTGTTTGTTACTTCGGAGTTTGCTTACGCCTTGACTGCTGGGGTCGCGGAGGGCGGGTGGGTGGAGGGGACTGGCGGGGGAGAGGAGGTATTTGAAGATGTTGATTAAGTCGCGGGGTTTTTGCGGGTGTTCGGTGAGTTTGGTGGAGAGGTAGAGGGATGCGAGGCAGGTTTGTAGGAGCGGGGAGGATTGGTGGGAGGTTGTGAGGTAGTATCGTTGGAGGAGGATTATGGCCGTCGCGATTGTTGGCTGCGGACTACAACAGCGAGTTAGCAGGACATTCTGGAAGTTTTAGTAAGAAGAAGGGAAAAATACAGTTCCATGAGAATGCCGGCGGCTTGTAGGAGGCGACAGGCTACGAGACGCAGTTTCTGTTCGAGGGATTCGGGCATGCCGGCTCGCTGCGACGGAGAGGTCGAGAGCTGTGCGGGCGTCGCGAGGGGCGCTGAGAATATGGACACCATCGTCGCGATTATACGCCCGTTGACTGGCGCTGGTCCTGTACTATATGTCGCGCGTGTATGTAGAGCTGTCCTCGATATCTTCGAAGCTAATCGGAGAAGCAGAGCGAACGCGAGTCGGATGTTGAAATCGCGCTTCGCTTGTCGCGTGGAAGATGCTCTTTCAGGCTCAAAGAAGTTTATGACGTTCGGCCGCATCGATAAACTAACTAGCCGACCTCGGACAAGCGAACGAGGTCCAGAACATCCGCCATGACAAAGCAGCGTCAAGTCTTCAAAATATAACCGCGAGACTTTACGCATGTAGTGTGCAAATTGTAGTGTCGAACTGACGGTCAAATCAGGCGCAATGGAGGACCGGAATATCACTGTTCTCTACGCTTCGGAAACGGGCAATACGGAAGACTATGCTCACGAGCTGGCGAGGACGCTCGAGAGATTACATTTCAACGTCAGGATAATGGAAATGGATCTGTTCGAGCCGGTATACTACCTCTGTATTCGAATGAATACAAGTACAATGCTAACAATCATATTGTAGAAACACTTGCTGTCCACCCCGTTGGCGATATTCATGTGTCCGACGACAGGACAAGGCGACATGCCAGAAAACACGCAAAAGTTCTGGAGGTTCCTGCTCAGGAAGAAACTGCCCCCGAATCTATTGCAGAATATGAATTTTACTTCGTTCGGACTGGGGGATAGCACGTATCCAAAGTATGACCGGTCAATCACCCTTGATATGAGTCTGGAAGCTTTAAGTGAAGCTGCGCGGATGGCTAATCAATATTCGAGATTGGTACTCTAGATTCAACTGGGCGATCAGGAAACTGCATAAACGGTTATTACAGCTTGGTGGACGGGAGTTCTATATCAGAGGAGAAGGTGACGACCAACATGAAGAAGGGTAAATATTCTCCCTCTCCAATTTAAGATCTGGAATAAAACTCACACTAGTAAAGCACAGACGGGACATTAATACCGTGGGTCGAAGGCCTTTCTTCAAGACTCCTGGAGCTCTTCCCGTTACCGGCAGGTCTGGAACCTCTACCGTCGCACCAGCTCTTACCCCCAAAAATCACCCTCGAAATCGATGATACCCAACCGATATACCCTGATACAACATACACTTCCAGCATCTCGGTAGCCCGAGGTCCAACTTCATTCAACGTCACCGTCGACCGGAACGACCGTCTAACCCCTCAAACTCACTTCCAAGACGTCCGCCTCTTCACCTTCTCCTCCTCGCAACCACTAACTCACTCCCCCGGTGACGCATTGAGCATCTTAGCAATCAACCCCCCCGACGTCGTCAACGAAGCGATAACAATCCTAAACCTTCCCATAGATCCAGACCAACCCCTCCGCATAATAACCCACTCCCCAGATCCAACCACCCACAACTTCATCGAAAAGTTAACGCTTAGAACTCTCATAACCCATCATCTAGACGTCACCGCCATCCCGCGTCGTAGTTTCTTTACCTTCTGCGCAGCGTTTACCGATGACGAGTTTCACAAAGAAAGATTAATCGATTTTACGGATCCGAAATATGCGGAGGAGTTGTGGGATTACACCACCCGTCCGAGGAGGAGTATCTTGGAGGTATTGCAGGAGTTCGATTCGGTGAAGATTCCGCTGGGATATTTAGTTGAGATGATACCCCGTATCAAAGCCCGATTATTCAGCATCGCGAGTTCGAAAGAACAATATTCGACTCCTCTTCTTCAACCGTCTGGGGATATGGTGGAGGAGGAGGACAAGGGGTATAAATTGGATTTATTGGTGGCGATTGTGAAGTATCGGACGGTTATTAAACGGATACGAAGGGGTATGTGTACGAGATATATGGCGGATTTAGGGATCGGGGATAAGTTGCGCGTGACGGTTAGTAAAGGTGGGTTGGGGAGCAGCGTTCGACAGGTTAAATTGCATACGCCGGTTGTGATGGTTGGACCGGGGACGGGGGTTGCGCCGATGAGGGCAATGGTACACGAACGTCTATCTGAGGTGGAGAAGAAGGTTACCTCAATTCATGGTGGTGACGGCGATGGTGGGACTGAGGGTATGGGAATGTTGAAACCGGCGAAGACACTATTGTTTTTTGGGTGTAGAGGTCGGTCGACGGATTATTATTTCGGAGAAGAATGGGAAGGTTTACAGCAGAAATATGGCAAAGGTGTATTCGAAATCCGCACGGCGTTTTCGAGGGACCAGGAGCAGAAGAGTTACGTACAACATTTAATAAAGGAAGGGAAAGAGGAGGTGTGGAGACTGGTCGGGGAGATGGAAGGTGTCGTCTATGTCTGTGGGTAAGTCTGATCCTCTCTATCAGAAACTACTGTTATGATCTTTTGGAATATACTAATGATGGGCGTGAGTAGGAGTTCGGGACGGATGCCACAAGCTGTCAGAGAGGCGCTAATCGAGGTATTCGAAGAAGTCGGTGGGAAGACGAGAGAGGAAGCCGAAGCCTATTTACTGAGCATGGAGAACGAGGGGAGATATCGGCAAGAAACTTGGTGATTTTCAGTTTAGATATCCGTAGAAAGTTCAGAGAAGATTTGTTTATTGGGTATAATTTAGATGAGGGTAGACTATGCTTTATATACAATATAGAGGAGACGAGTCCCGGTAAAACCATTGCTTGCAGCACTTGATATCCATAAGCGAAAGAATAAACGACTGAAAAACGAGGAAGAAGACCAATTGCATAGAGAAAAAAGATGGTAAACCTTGTTATAAAACCTGTGAATCAATGTTAAACGCAAAACCGACACTGCGTCGAAAGGCTGCCTATAGGCTCATTTCAGCACCACGACCTTTCAACATAGCAATGCCCCAAAACCCCCAAACCGAAAGCACCGAGAACAAAACAGCCGTAACGTTCCACTTAAACCAATTCAAGCACCATCTCCCCAAATCCCCACAACCCCCATCAAAAACCCGACCCCGTAAACCCCGGTAACACCCCAACTCCCACCCTCCCACTCCACCATCCCATCCCTCAATTCCTCCCCGTTAACCCCCCTCTCCCCATTCTCCAATATCAACTTCTCCATCCGCGCGGACTTTGGCGACAAAACCACAAACGAGTAAACGTTACTAATAACCGGGAGTATCGAAGTTATGAGTAAATACGGATGTTTCTGCGACGGCGGAGAGAGGAGGTAGGATGTAACGAAGGAGAAGGTTGTCAGAAGGGTTAACGGGGTTGTGATCGTTGAGAGGGTTGATGTCAGATGTTTGAAAGAGCGGTGTGCGGCGGCTGGGATTGGATAGAACAATCGTTAGCTTTGTTTGATATCGCGCATGGTTTGGATAAATGGTGATATGATGGATTGAGATATTTGCGGGGACGTACGGGCTGATGGGAGGGTGAGAAGCGATTTTATCGAAGCGTAGGATGTGGAAAAGGAGATTCCCTGTGTTCCGAGGTTAGCGTTAACGATATCGATATCAGCGGCGGGGAGGGGCAAGAGAAGCAACGTACCGTGAGAAGACCTAGAGAACAAACGCCGACGAATTTTGTGACGGCGATAGCCGGGCGCGACATGTTGGGAGAGCGTGTGCTTGTGGTGTAGGCTTGTAACGGTGTCAATTGCGCTTTGTTATAGGTCGTTGGTGGTTGGTTGAAGTTTGATGGATGGTGTCGCGGATCGATTAGTTTGCGATCTTGGGATGAGGTTCCGGCGCAACGCATCGGTTGAAAGGGACATCGTTTTATCCAACATCCCGCCTTCACCCCAGCGACAAAGCAGCATTCTTTGTCTGCTTTCTTTCTTGTGAGAGTAGTTGGTTTAATCGACGCTTTTGATCAGTATGAGCTTCATCTACTCGAGATGAAAGAAATAAGGCGTCTTCTGGGAAACAATACGAGACATAGATTTGTTTACTTCGTAAAAGATAGATATCGTTTGAATATTTTCCGTAGCAGAATGAAAGCATAGCTATCTTTAGTAGCATCGACGTCTATAAAATGCGATACGGTAGTCGATGAAGCGGGACATTTTCTCTTCTCTTCCCTTCTTTTCGGTTCAGATATTGCCTCTAAGTCAAGC
The DNA here is from genome assembly GCA_036971365.1 of Dactylellina leptospora. Classification (NCBI taxonomy): domain Eukaryota; kingdom Fungi; phylum Ascomycota; class Orbiliomycetes; order Orbiliales; family Orbiliaceae; genus Dactylellina; species Dactylellina leptospora. The sequence continues at coordinate 291,552 of JAJTUC010000020.1, read as the reverse complement.
TTGCAAGTCGGAAGATAAAATATTCAAAAATTGAACTTGATCACTATTCCAAGTCGGTTAACCCCAAGAGCGGGACGCCAGTACCATGACCACCCTCACAGAATTTGTTCGTATCCCTCTAGAGTTCAGTCAGTTCCAAGTATTTGATAGATGAACTTATCGGCTTACAAGCGTTGCGTTCAAAAAGCTCGACGAAGTTCACGAAAAAGAGAGAGATGGAATATGCTCAGGCAAATATCTGATCATCATTCCAAGAGAGGGCAATAGCAATGTCGCTCTTCACGATAAGGTATCTCTATTCAGATATCGTTTTATCTGTCCAGATATACCGATGCTAAGACGAGGGTTTTGTCAAGATCTACGAGTTTCAACTCCTCGATTCGGAAGAATCTCTACTCAATAATCCCTGAGATCTGCAATCTCTCAACGGCGGAAAAGTCCAGTCTTTACAGGATCTTGCGCAGGTTGAACAAAGGCAGTCCAAATATCTTCTACGGGGGCGGAAAGTGGATTATCCGTGATATCGACGTCACAAGTTTGGAAATACACGTGATTGTTGAATTCAAGTCTTTTGAAAGGGATATCTACATAAATGATCGTTTGGAAGTTTTGTACAAGATACTTCGAGGGGGAGGGCCAGTTTCGAGGTTACAGATGGAGTACTTCAAAGAAGAAGCTCTGCTAGCAGAAGGATATTAGTTTACTTTTGGCGCCTCAAGGATCCAATGAGAGAAGAGTCTCAATCCACGTTCGTGCGTTTAAGATGGAAGTAGCTAGGTGTGTTGTATTTGACGCGTTGTCTTGAACGACGGGCCTGAATGCGAGTTAGTCTGAAAAGACGGTATTACAAAGCTTCGACTCATACTCAGGCTTCTCGGTGAACAGATATGGAAATAAACTGACGTAGTCGCAAGGCTTTTTCCCTAATGAAGTATAATCAAGTTAATTCTGCTTTGGTAATATGTGTAACTGCGGGTTGACTTCTGTCTGCTCCATATTTCTCCCCTGACTACAAATTGATACTTGACACCGGCTTCGACGGTTTCTTGATGTAGAGTTTGACTCAATATCCAAAAGCCAGCCTTGGCAGCATTTCCGTTCCAATATTGCATATAAACAAGAAATTATCCCTCGAGCGAATCTTCATACTCAACCTTGTAGCTTTTATATCAGCTGTCGAAAGCTTCAAAAACTCCCATCTTAAATAATATACTTTTTAAACCCGATTTCGAAGCATCCTGACCATAAAATACGATGAGTAGCTCAGAAGATTGGTCCGTCATATCGGAGAAGAAGCCAGTAGAACCCGAAGGTGCACCTACTAGTGGCGACGGGATTCTAGGACTGGTTCGTATCATTCAAACACTACCTATCACATCTATAAATCAGATCTAATCATATAGTATTTCCGTAATAACATAGGTCCGGAAGTTGCAGAATGCATCGCCAACGTCACATTTAGTAATCCTCAGTAAAGACCCCGCGCCGACAACGCAACCCTGGGAAACCCCAAAGACCAAATCGATACCATTCAATGAACCCAACGAGAAGAAGCTTTCGTTAAACTTCGAAGTGATTTCGAATTTATCACCTGATCATAGTTTGGCTTTGTCGAGATTGTTGGGGGGGTTAAATGACGGAAAGGGTCGACATGAGTTTCTGAAGCTTTGGGTACTTTTGGATGTTGATGTGGTTGGAGATGAGTTATTCTTGGTTGTGGGGAGAATTGCGGAGAATAAACACCAACGGAATAAACTTGAAGTGTTATATCATATTCTGGAGGTAGAGTCGCAGGGGGTTTCGAGGTTGCAGGCGGTATATTTTGAGAATTGAGGCGTCGGTAATGATAGAATCGTAGGGAATGTATCCTAAGAAACCTAGACAAATTCATGTAGTAAATGATGGCTTAGAAATGGCTGGCCAATATTAGAATTATGTGGATTCTGCCCTTTGCTAGCAGTTTCTCGTGAGCTACCATTAGTATAGTCCATAGAACGCGCTGGAAATTAGCTAATATTGGTTCAGCTTTTGAGACACTATAAGAAGACAAGCTGCCTTTAAGGTTCTTACAACCGCCTCGATAACTTCCCATCACCACCTACTCCCTTTGCTTAGATATATGGTCCAGAGCTGATAGCTCTCTTCGCAATATAACCATCTGACAACATATCTTTGTAAACTTCGGTCTACTAATCTTAGCTGATCCTGGGGCTCAAAACCTCAAGTTCTCTCACGATGGGTTCTTTGAAAGAAGTCGAGCTTCCACGAGATTTTTTCGTCGTGGATCTTGACACTAATCCTGACCGCAAAGCATCCTTTACAGAGCTTTCAGAGCTGGTATGTACCCCTTAACATAATATATTTCATAGATCGCGGGGCATAGCACAGCATCTAATTAAGCTGACTTCCTACAAAAGGTCAAAGACTGTTGTCGAAATGTCGACAACAGCAATAGCTACATGATCACAATTTCTAGAGATGAAGAGAAAAGTCCTGAACCCAATGATTGGAGTAACTTCAAGATCTACGCTGTGCCATTTGACAGACAACAATATATCAAGATTTCCCTGGACCCAGAGGCACTGATGAAGATACCAGTCCACAAAAAAAAGGTCTTGTGGTACATAATATCAGAGTTCAATAATACTGTTGAGAGTCCGTTCGAACCTAGTTATTGGAACGCTTGGACACTCCTAGATGTAGATGACACGCGCGATGAGCTTTTCGCTATTGTCGGTTGGGATGGGGATGATTTAGGATTAAAAGCTTCTGCGATGGAGGTTTTGAAGCATCTGCTGCATAAAGAGGTTGGTTCTGTTTCTCGGCTGCATGGTCTATACTTCAAGGAGATTTGATAGCGGTATGAAGATCTATTGAACAGAAGTGGTGGGAAGGCGAACTACTAGACTAGGTGTGGTAGACGTGGTATCTGATATGACGGAATGTGTTTTTTATTCATTCTTTTTCTTATGAAAGCCCCATCAAGCTCACACTCAAGTGCTCTGCTATTTCCTCTGTCATCGGGTAGTCTTTGATTGTGGCTTACAAACCTGTCCTTCTAGATAACAAGAGTCCCCAAAGTACTTAAGTTGATTAGAATAGACTCCTTAACTTGTTCAATCTAGCTACACAACTCTAGAATTGACTGTCAGGTCAGCCTGGCTTTAATTCAATAACTGCGGAGGCGTCCAGATGGCTCCCATGGTTTAAAATTCCTGTTCCTTGGCGCCAACATCTGGAGCCACCGACGTCGTTAGGAGTTTTGATAGTTTTGGGAGAGTATGGCTATTATTAACTAGCTCCGCCAAGCTCGGTGGTACTTGCAGGCCTGAGCCTTCCTTTTTACTATTTATTTACTCGCACCAACCGATTTTCTTCATCCTCGTAAAGGAATCACCTAGTAGCCAGGAGTGTCAATATTACTCATAGTATTTCTCCCTGTTCATGCTTCATGATTACTTCAGATCTCTCTCTCTTAATTCTAAACGTCTATGCTATATTTTCACCTTTGCGCAGCGATAATCTCCTCTAACGCGTACGTCACCCAAGCTTCGACACGTCCGCTTCAAATGGAAAATTCGTCCGCCGTCAAGCAAATGGTAGCAAGGAACCTAAAACATGCAATCAGAAGTTAGTACGTATCATTTTACCTGTTTTTCTTTTATCCTACTTCTGAAATATATGACATATAAAACCTGATAAATCGCTAATTCACCTGAAATAAAAGGCCACAACCATTTGGAAGTCAAATTCTTCATACTACATGATAACGCTTACCGGAAACTATCTCGTCGATAGTGCTCACAAAGTTCCAGGTGATTGGGATAATCCTATAACCAATGCAACCCCATATAATTCAGGTATCAGAAGTAGGGTTTCATTGAATCTTGACGATGTAGTTCACATCTCTTACGACAAAAGACAAGGCTTGTCAAAGGTCTTGAGGGATATCAATGAAAACATGGATATTTCGCAGGAGCTTGGATCTCTCTGGATGCTCATGGATGCAGAAGAAATTGGGGAAGAGCTATTTGTGGTTATTGGGCGTGTTCCGGGGAATAAACATGGGGGAAATAAACTTCAAGCACTACACCAAATTCTTGAAAAAGAGAGTCAGACCCTTAGCCGCCTTCATTTACTGTACTTCCAGGATTGAGAGTTTCGCCGGCATATGAGCAGCGGAAGAAGGAGGCTGGGTTAGTGAGGGTTTGGCTCGATCAGGATGTTCTTTGTTGCTGACATCTGGGTTTTTCATTCAAAGATTTTCATGAATAAGTGCAGCCAAACACAATTTCAAAAGAGACCCGCTTCTATGACAAGATATAGCCTAACGAGAGATCAGCCCTGTAACAAAGGTGCGGGTCATCTGGAGCTCTTTCTCAGGCCAGATGCAGCTTTCCGCCAACTGAGAATCAGAAATTTTTATTTTGTGTAACCAAAAATGGAGAGGGAATGAATCTCAGGCATCAATGGATATTTGTTTACCAACAATGTGGTCATGTGCCTTCTAGAAACAGAAATTTCTGTTTGGATTCCATCTGGTTCTTGTAGCTAGATAACTACGTTTCCCTTCCTGCTCCTGATACCTACCCCCTTGATCGTATCAAGCTTCCACGCCACACCCCTCAAATCCTAGAAAACTACTAAATCAGGCATCCTATTCTTCAAAAAAAAAAAAAAAAAAAAACTGATGCGATTAAATTCACTTACCAACAAGCTACTTCTAGAAAATCGGCCTATTCAAACTAATCATAATGTCTAATTCACAAGAAATCGCCCTCTCTAGGCAGAAGCCTATTGAAACCCTTGCAACTGAACTTTCAGAGGTGGTACGTCCCTTTAACACCAATCTAGATATATATCTTGTTCCCAGCGTGGACTAATACATAACCCAATTGGTGTCTGCCGGTTTTTCTGATCCAAAAGGTTCACAAACTCAACAACTCGTCAGAGAAAATGTTCATGATAACAATGACCCCGACCGAATATGCATTATGTGCGGGCCCTCATAAGTTATGGTGTTGGGACAATCCAAATGTCACCGCAATCCCGTTCGACATAGTCTCAAAAAATATCTCTTTGAAAATCGGCGAAATCATGAAAATCTCAGCGAAAAGGAGAACGGCGCTATCGAGACTCTTGATGGCACTGAATGAGGGCAAAACGGGTTCTTCTGGTAGCACAAACAATCGTTGGATGCTAGTGGATGCGGAAGAGGTCGGCCGTCGTCTTTTCGCGGTGGTGGAGTATTTTAATGCTGGGATGGACTCTGGAAAAAATATGAATAAGCTTGAAGCACTCTATCAAATACTTGAAAGACAAGAGGAGGCAATTTCCCGTTTCGAGGAAATGTACTTTCAAGTATCTTATCTTTCAGATTAAGTCTGAGCCTTTATGGGGGGCATACGTTCAGCGATACAAATGAGATATCATTTGCGGTTTCCTTGTTTTTGCCTGTTTGCAAACTACATATTTGTACTCTCTGGAATAGATTTCGTTAATGGATTTTCAAGTTTAGAGAGTAATCTAAAAACAGGTTTTGGATATGATAGCCTTGTTCTTTGCAAACCAAAAGTCTAATAGGAGAACAAATAGAGCAGTAAATGAGATAGTCTAGATCTCTTTCACACTCGACGACTCTTCCTCTTATCTTCCTTCTCCTTTTCCTTTCTCAGAACCGTAACGTCTAAGAAAATGTGCCTCCTCGGATCACTACGATCATACCGATCACGAGGTTCGTCATGTTGATATCTTGGCTCCGTATCAAACACCGCCCAGCATTCCGAAATCTCGTCATCCTTCTCCATAATCTCTTGCGTGAGATACTCCTTCGCAGTATCGATCAAATCGCTAACAGAATCACCATTCCAACCTTTATAGTTCCTCGACCTCGGAGCCGAATCGCTCGCCGCGTCAAAAATATTCGGTGGGTAAGAACTGTTCGCATCGCGGTTACCAAGAGACCTCGTCGAATCACCAGACGGTTCCTTTTTCTTCCTCTTCTCCTCTCTTCTCTGTTGCGTCTTCTTATCGAGGTTGAGTTGGCGGCTGCGAACGGGATATCTGATCATTAGAACCGGCGGGGCGGGTAATTTTTTAACCTCCTCGGGAACGTTATATCTTCTAAACGGCGGATACCTCGGTCCTTGGGAATAATCCATCACCCAGTCTCCCGATATAACCTCCCGTGCATCTTCCATCGGTGGCGATTGACTGAATAATTCGAGTTTGAGGTCGGAGATATCAGGTTCTTTCGCGCTATCAAAAGACGAGAACGACTTCTTGCCTTCCTTCCCCCAGAAGAATATGATATCTGACGCTAATAATGGCGAATAAGTGATGTCGAAATAACTCCTGATCCCCCAGCGTCCGTCATGTGCGTGCTTTAGAATACTCGTCTTTTCAGGTAATCGTTGATACCCCTTCGGATCGGTAACCAAAAATAACCTCCCTGTAATTTCCTTGGTCCCCTTCTCCTTCTGCAACGATATAACCAGCGATTCGGTCCAAAGTAATCCATGAAGACTTAAATACCCTCCTTCTCGACTAACAGATTTCCATGGCGGACCGGGATCGTTGGGGAGGTAACGGCGAAGACCCCAGAATTTGATTTTTCCGAATTCTGAGGGTGTTGGATCGATTTTGTCGTAGACGTGACGTTTCCGACGGAAACGTTCCTGTTGGAGGATTGTGCACCATTGGGGGCAGACAAGAGAAGCGATGAAATGTTCTTGCCAGCTCAGGTACGTGAGTATTTCTTGTTGGAGTTCGATGGGGAGCGTCAATAGATTCATAGCTTCTGATATCAGCCGGGTCTTCCCTTGTCCACAAGGTATCAGCTGATATTTGATGCAACGAGGAGAATCCACGAAGGTGAGGAAGTGAGATGGATGAGGAGAGATATTTAGGTTGATATCTAAGAGAAGCGACGTTATATACTCTCTCGCGTGTGGATAAGTCTGCGACAATGATGCTTGTTGCTGATAGTTACCCCGGTTTTCGAGACGAGGTTTCGCACCCCTGACAAGGCTGATTCTAGAGGTAAGTGTTGAGCCGAACACATATGCGCAAAGCTTTGCGCATTCCTTTTCAAAGGCGGGAATATTTAGAAGCTGCGATGAGAGTGGATATGTGTCAGTTTAAATAAAAATGCACCAGAGAGTACCGAGTACGGCGAAGTGGGTTTGGACGAAACAAGGAGTGAATTGACGGTCAGACACAGCCGCTCTCAGTCGGCGCTCTTCAGGCCGACAACGTTGGCTATTTAGTTCGCCCAACTTAACGACATTCTCTTCCATTTGTTGCAGCCTTGCGATACATCGAACATGACTCAGCGATTCATAATTAAATCCACGTAACCTTTTTGTTTTATAGTTAATTGCCTGGTGCTGCGGATCAATTCTTGCAGAGAAGACTGGAAGGTGACAGATTTCATCGAAAATCATAGATTGTTCCTAGTTAGAACACTACGTATGTATTCCCTGCTTTCTCTCAGCTCATTATAGCAACCTCCAGGATGAAAGAAACGTCTCGAATAGTAGACAAAATCAAGAACAAACAGCGCGATCAGAGCTCAAATAACAGACTATTAACAAATTTGATATCCTCTCCTTCATCCTTCCCGATATCTATGCATGGACAGAAACCGGCTTGGCATATCCCTGTCCAGCAGCGAAGCCTCTCAACTCAGCGTTCTCCGATCGAACGGGCTTCGGCTCAACCCCGACTCGCTCCTTGCTCAACAAATCCACCAGTAATGGATTGGGCCTTCCTTCCCTTCTAACCCCATTGACACCCTCCTCCCTGAACTTCGTGACCTGGTCCATGTACGAATCGAACAAGAAGCTGCTGTCGAGTGGTCCTCCCTTCGCTTCCGGGTGGAATTGAGTACCCATGATCGGCCGGGATTCGTGAATAATACCCTCGTTCGACTGATCGTTCAAATTGACGAAATATGGTTTCCAGCCAGCCGGTAGAGTGGAAACGTCGACGGCATAGCCGTGATTCTGAGATGTGATGTGACAACGACCAGTGGTTAAATCCAAGGCTGGGATGTTGTGTGCTCGATTACCGTACTTGAGCTTGACGGTCTTAGCACCAGCAGAGAGAGCCAAGAGCTGATGTCCGAGGCAAATACCCATGATTGGTCCGCTGTATGATTCGATCAATTTTCGAAGGTGGTAGACGGTTGGCATGCAGTGGGTTGGATCACCGGGTCCATTCGAGATAAAGACACCGTCGAAATGGTGGGCGACCTTGTGGATTGGATAGTCCCATGGGAAACAAGTGACTGATGCTCCTCGTCCAACCAATGACCGGAGAATGTTCTCCTTGACACCGCAATCGATAACGGCGACGTGCAAGTCTCCGGGAGACGAGACGTGGAACGGTGCTTTTGTCGAAACTTTGGCAACCAAGTTGATTTGTTCGGGATCGATGAAAGCTTCGTCTTCATCGGCATCATATTCTTCACCGATAGTAATTCGAGCGAGAGACGAACCCTGCTCTCGAAGGAATGTGACAATATCACGGGTGTCGACGCCAGAGATGGCGGGAACACCTTCACGAGCACACCAGTCGCCAAGCGACTCAACTGCAGTCCAATGAGAATATTGGAGAGCCGCATCAGCTACAACGATACCGGCAGCCTGGATGTGTGGGGACTCAAAATATTTGAGAAGTCCAGCTTCATCGCGATCACGCCCCGGAACACCATAATTACCGATGAGAGGCTGTGTGAACACGAGAATCTGACCACGATATGAAGGATCGGTCATGGACTCTGGATATCCGACCAAAGCAGTGGAGAAGACAGCTTCTCCGGAGATGTTTTGTTTCGCGCCAAAGGATTTGCCGTGATAAACCGGGCCATCCTGTTTCATTCAATCAGCACACACTCCGGTGATATATAGTCGTTCAATGCGGCTTACCCTGATAGTAAACGTGGCCCGGTCGTGAGAGACAGGTGTAGCACCACGGTTGATTTCTGGCATGAGTCGGCCGGCGCTACCGGTGACTGTGGCGAGGTATCGTTTCCCAAGAGATCCCTTGAACAGGGATTTGGATTGTTGACTGAGGATTCTTTTGGCCAACATTTTTTGCTGATACTTTTAGGTTTTGTAGTTGCGAGAGAATATATTTCGGGAGTTTGGATTGTGTAAAGTGAATAAGCGGTGTATTGTATCAGGAGCTCAATTACTGAGAGCAGGTCTTCCAAATGTGATCTGTAGGTATTTTAACGAGCTGTTAGCGACCGAATACTTCCTCAGAGGGGCAAGCACTAGGCATCCGAGCCAATCCCCCGTCGTCTCATTGGGATCGAATCATCGTAGCTCTACGAATTCAAACGCAGACACAAGCAGTAGTTCGGTAGCATACCTGAGATGTAGTCCTGAACCCATCCACGTTAGTGATACGTCCACATCAACAATTTAGAAACCGTAGAGGCGGAGGACTTACTTGGGAAGTAAAGGCTGTTGGGCAAAATCGCATACGTGCGGTGGTAGAGGATGAACCCTCCCGCAGCGGAAAGTGGGGAAGCGTAGAGTCTTTAGCGGTCGATGACAACCACGACCTTTGACAAGTATTTCGAAATTCCCGTGTTTATCAAAGGGAAGAAAAATGATTTCGTTGAAATAAAGAAAGGAAGAGGACGGAAGGGTTGGTTGAGGTTTCGTAAGGGGATTAGGAAAGAACTTCTGGCGTTGGACACAACCTAGACCTAGATTGAGCTAGTTTGAATCTCTGAATTTTCTTTCTAACGGCGTTCAATCGGAAGGTTCTTCCGTGGGGGAAATGCAAAGTAGCCAGTAGGAGCAGAGCTGAATGGAGGTCGAGTGATCGAGTAGTTCTGGTGGGAGGAAGGAAAAATTTGCGGCGGGGAGGTTGGAAAAGTTGGCCAAGTGTGAGGTTAAATCTGAAAGAGGAACTCGTCCAAGAAAATTTGCGTCAGAACCGACAAGGTCCCCGCGCCGGAAACGGGGCTGCTGAAATACAACAAAAACAACGCTCCTCGTATGCCCTTCGAGTAGGCTGTTGATTGTATTGAAATGGCAATGATACCTTCCTTATTCCTAAGTTGCTCCCTATTAGTAGATTTGGATTTACGACCTACGAGACCGTTTGCATTACCCGATAGTCCGTTGACACTCTCCTCCAGCAAGGAATCCCTTCTCTCCCGGCCACAGCACGTGATAAAGCGCAGGTTAATTAAGCATGCGCTTAGGTACCATAGTACTAATCAATTAATTAAAAAGCGACCAATACAGGGAGTTTTGTCTCCATTCTCGTCCTCGATACGAAATTTTCGTGCGTACGAAGAGAGTCTTGAGAAAACTGAGAAAGTCAACCAGTAAAGTGATAAGAAACTAAATAAAGCCTAGCCGAGTGAAAGAACACCAGGCAATTCTACCAGTGAATGGAGCTCTAGAATCCCTTGGTGATACTTGAGAATATATACCAATAGACCTTGCCAGACCCCGAGCGATAACTCGGTCAAAATATGCAACACCAGCACAGATTTCATGATACACCGTCGATGTTTTCAAAGTCACCAAGAACCCACAGTACCTTTTCAACCAAGCGTTCATGTTATTATTAACCAAGCGCATTATCCGGGTAAGTGGGCATAAGTATTGCCAATATTTCACAGGCTCCGGTCAAAAATGTGTCCGTGATGATTTATGAGATATCGAGTCCCAGAAGCATCCACCTCACCATCCGACTGAAACACACCAGCACATCTCCGACTCGACACCGCGGAAAAGGTAACGGTAGTGGCAAAATCCGAGTGAAAATAGCGATTATGGTCCATCCGAGCACCTATTTCTCCGGTGCGTCGAGTGTTCCCTACAGAATCGAAAACAATGTCAGCCCCTCTACATTTCAAGAATAATATAATTAAATAGGACCTACGTTCGAGATCTTCGTGACTTTCCGCGCGCCTTGATTTTATTTGCAGGTACACTTGGTAAATTGCGATGAATAATAACGGAAGACTAAATGCGATAGCAATGACGGCTTCTGCTGATATCTGCGGCATAATTCTCTCCCTTCTATATTACTTCTTGAAAAGAAATAGGATGTATGCTGTTCAAGTCTGCGAGGTAGATCGCTGACAGTCTCATAACCAGAAAGTGATTGTTGTGTTGGGAACGCAACAACACACCCGCTTGTGTGTGCAAAAGGCTAGCTTAGGTGGATGAGAATGTAAGTGTTGAGCATCCTAGAAGCCAGAGTTACTCGAGGCCTCTTGTAGGAGGAAATCTTGGCCAAGAGCGCTGTTGCAGAACCCCTAGGCTCAAGCTGGTCTCGTAAACCAAACTCTCCCTTTTTCCAAAAGATTGGTGTGGTGGCTTGCGAGACCACCCTGCGTCGCCCGTGCCCCCCCAGCGAGGTAGAAATGTTGCATGTTATGCTTTTTAAATTATTCCCGGGAAATATACAAGACTAAGCCTTGGATTCAATCCTAGTCTCAAAGCCAGATTACGTAAAGCTCGCTACTACCTATCCAGCGAGCAACACCACACAATACAAAATCTTCGATTTCATCGCGGTGTGCGCATTCAATCCCACTTCTACAGCAGTCTCGAGACCAAACCCACACGAAAGATTGGTGTGGTGTCTGGCTTCCGAGACCAGGTTTTGGGAACGGCGGACAAATATCTGAGAATGATCCGCGTATCTTCATCCAAGGTATCCGCAAGCTTGTTTATTCTGAGGAGGAAGTTTGAGCAAAAGAGGCGTTGCAAAAAAAGGACAAGCTTGTCTTAAAGAAGCAGAGAAGCCCGATCGTAATTTCGGTGAACAAAAGATAACAAGTTTGTAATCTTGTTTGAGAAGGAAGAGAAGAAATAGTGATGAATGCTACACTTATAGTGCGAAGGTACAGTGATGAGATGAGGGGCTTATTCATTCCACCCGCCGCAGTACTTATAAGATATATGTATATATATAGACCACCCTCCAAGACTGCAATCGCGGGAAGTTTCTAAAATATTTTTGAATGGCTCGTTAAGATTTTGGAGCCTAGGAATGTGTACGTGTAGTAGCAATCATCCGTAGATGCATTACGAAGGCGCTGCGCCGTCAAATCAAAAGTCGTTTCGCGAGATCCCCATTATGTATAACAACCGGGTCGCGACCCGGTGCTCTTTTGTTGCTTGGAATGCGTTCCTGAGGGCGCCCGCTCGATAATTAGATGTCTATAGCTAGAACTATGAATGTCTTGTCGATGGGACACCGTTGCACCGGCCAATCATTTTGCAGTATTGAATGCCCCGCACCACTATGTCAACGGCTCGCGTTCAGCCTTCCGGGTCTACCAAGGAAAAGAAAGAGACGAAAGGATGAAAACCAGTCCCCAGTATCATTGCAGCAGCTTCGTTAATATTGACTGGTCAGAAATCATCTAAATGCTCGGAAGCATTCGCATCGAACAAGCTTTACGAGTCTCCGCATGCCGCTGTTGAACCAGCAGAGATCTGGCAATCCGTCGAAGTTTAAGATGAACCAAGATCCAAGAAGTCCTTCGCGATCATGAACATGGACCTTCTCCAAAATATCAATCGGAACCTCAATTAGAACCGACCAGTTTCCGAAGAGGAACTCCATGTCCACCGCGCAGAAAATCTTTAACGCCCTCCGGGGAACCTGGACCCTGCACCGATCCCTCAGCTCCGCGATCCCGTCGTTCCCTTCAGGCACCTTCACCGGCACCGCGACTCTGACACCTCACCCTTCCTCATCCGCCAAATCCATCTTATATTCCGAATCCGGAGAGCTCAAGACAGACTCCGGCCTCACCCTTCGCGCGAACAAAAAGTATATCTACCGTTACGATGAAACCGAAGACCAAATCTCAGCTTGGTTCGTGAAGGAGTCACGTGGCGATAAAGAGAGCGGCGGCAACGCAAATATAAGCGTGGAAGCGGATTATTTGTTCCACGAGTTGACGTTTACTCAAGATTCGTCATACGCGGTATCGGGTACTATGATATCGGATTGCCGGATGACAGCGACAGGGGATCATCTATGCATCAAAGATAATTACGCGGCGCGGTATGCTTTCGAATTCGTAGCTGGGGAATTGAGGAGTTGGGAGTTGAGGTATACCGTCAAGGGACCGGCGAAAGATTACATCAGCGAGACGAGGTTTGAGCGACGAAACGTTTGAAATTCTCTCTTTATTGCAGTTGATTATTATTTCCAATACCGATGATAGGGAAGCATGAGTTCGTTACTTCATGAATGTACAAATCATTTTTCATCTTTCAACAAAAGTATTATAACGAATTGCCAGGTTCAGAACCTCGGCATGCCTAGCTTTTCAAACTTCCACTTCAAACTACTTTCTCTTAAGCATTGGTTTTCGCCTTCGCCTCTTCGTACGCTCCCTTTGCTTTTCCACCTTATTTACCACCAAATATTAGTCTCTAATCTTCGCTCGTATGTTCCCGCAAGCTAAGAATTCTAAATTTACTTACTCATTTCGCTTGCTTTGCCTTTGGCGTCTCCCTTGAGTTCTTCAGCTTTACCCTTAGCCATACCCTTAGCCTCTTCCGCCGATGGGGCGTTCTCCTGCGCGTTACCGACGGCACCCTTGACGGATTCGGCTGCGTCTTCGGTTTTTTGGATACCGGCTGCTAGGGTTTGACCGGCCTTCTTGTCGATTGAGTGGATGGTGTCCTGTGCCGGTTGATCAATATATTTTTGATCCCTAAGGTAGAAGAGGAATGGGGAAACGTACCTTTACGCTCTCGGTAACTGTTTTTCTGTAAGCAACGGAGGTGGAGAGCGGCCTGGTGGCGAGTGGCAGGCGGGTGAAGATTGTTCGACGGAAGATCGCTGACGACATTGTGATGGTGGATGTATGTGTTGACTGTTGTAGAATCAAAGGTTCAAACCCGACGTGTTCTCGAGATCAATTGCGAGTGCGAGAAAGCGATGTTAATTGAGTCTTTCTGATGGTAGAATTTTAGATGAAGGGGAGAAGAGGGAGGGAGGTATCGGCGGGGTTTGTGGTATTTATATTATACTTTTGCGTGGCTCGGGGCTTTCCTGACTCCAGGTTTGCTGCTGCCCCGGATCTATGATGTCACTTTGATGTCGTTGGCTCCAACGCAGACGTCGCGGCCTGGTCTGATGCATGTGCTAGCTGCATCCGGTGCTACAATTACTTAATTGTGTATTCGATCACAGAGATATAGCATCGGCCATCCACCGAAGCTCAGGTTGAGGGTATAATTAAACGATTGTGATTGAAACTTAAGAGGTTACACGATATGCGCGATTGTACAGGTTATATATAACACTTTGATATCAAAGAGAATCTAATCTGCACAGTAACCCCGAATCTCTGTCGATAAAAGCATCCGCGTGTATATAAACAAATCTCCATTCTACCAATATTTCCCCCTTAGCACAGTTCAGCATACTCGTACTCGGTACTCCCAACCATCAATCAGTCCATACAAAGCCCTTACTCAGTCAACCCGGCAACTTTGTACATGACTAGAAAGGAATTTCGAAACTCCTTTAGCAGCAAACCTTGAAGCATTGGATTGGACCGCCGTAGCAACTACATTGGGACCCAGGAAATTTATCAGTAATTGTGTATATCTCAAATACTTATATTGGTGGAAGGGGTGAATCAACGTACGCCTGACAATTGCATCGGCTACCACCGCACTGGGAGTCTGAGGTACAATATCCGCGCTTCACGATGCTGTGAAGCTCGTCTCGTGGGATGATTTCTGGCTTGAAGTTTGGATCGGTGGTTGGGACCGCCATGGCTGCGAGGGGAGCCAAGATGAGGGTGGCAACAGTGATCATGGAGAACTGCATTTTGGATAAAAGTTTTAGGTTATAAATTTCTAAGAAATTTAGAAGGGTTTGTAGATTGTTTGGTAGGTAATGTTGCTGATGATGTTGTAGAATGGGATGATGAGAAGAGATGATATTTGCTGAAGGGAAGAGGGTCTTTTATAGATTTCTTCTAGGCGTGAAGGGCCAATGTTCTTCTTAGTTTCTTGAGACCATTGTTCTTCTTAGTATCTTGATGAAGAGATTGCGGTCATAGATACGCCTCGGGGAAGACATCCTGGAGATTCCGACGTCGATGAGAGATTTCGGAAAGACTCTCTCCATCCGGTCTCGTATCCACGAACTCAGAGATACAATGAAGATCCCTAAGGAAATCTCAGCGATTGATCAGAATACGAGACAATTGTGGGCTTTGTGCCCGTACAGATCCTGTGATATCACGGTGGATCTATCATATACCAAGATTGATGAATACAGAACCCATGAAACGCATTCGAATGCTTCTTGACCTCAATCGACCTCTCGTATATCCATTTAGCCTAGGTTGTTCGATCAGCCCCCTCACTCAAAATGCCTCCTGTATCATCGATGAGGCTTTCGATGCGTACCTTGGCATGGAGGTCATACTCAAGGTACACCAGTCGATGTCTTCCAGCGCGTAAGGCTCTCGACTCGCTAGCGAATCGTTTTGCGATCGCAATTTGGCTCCCCTCGTCAGCTCAAATGAACTAACGAGACACAAGGATATCATCCAAGTTGAGCAGTTTTTATGCCATAGAACACAGACTTATGCTTGCATACACTCATATCCATAGGATTTATGTCTATATACTCAATTCCACACTCAGTAATTACCCTCCACAATCCCAATATCAGCGCATCCAAGGATAACGTAACTTCCCCCACAAAACAACCTGTCCGATTACCAAAAACGAGAAAGCTCGGACCAAGCCAAGCAGAACCGCCACCCCGTAAAATCCACCCAAAGTATCCCCCAAGTCCCATTATTTACCAATCGACCAAGAAGGTGTCCAAATATATACCACGAATTACACAGCCAGTACTTAGCTTATAAGCCGCAATTTATCCCTCCCCACTTACCGATATACCCATCCAATAGTTAACTACCCCCCTGCTAAACCTTCAGCGGCCCGGAAACCCTACGTACGCGACATTATCGAACATGCATCTTTGAATAAACAAACAAAAAAAAATATGTAGGTTAAAATACGGTTTTGCGGTCGGATTGGCGGGTGGTGGGACGTTCCCCGGTTTCCTCCCGCGATGAGTAATCGCTTAGCAGCAGGGATTATTTATGCGACTTCGTATATGCATATAAGATTGACCACTCACTCTATTGATCGAACCCCGAAAAAAAAAATTAACTTGGTATCGAAAAAGCCCATGTTTTCTTTTCGGTTAATTCCTTTGTCGTGGTGCGTTTACTGGTAAAGGTGTACACCGAAAGAGAAATACTGGAATGAAGCAAAAGAGGGAGTTGTCAAAGGTCAAACCTGATAAATATTGTGCCAACAAATTCTACATAGAACTGGTAGATCTACCAACATAACCGAATTATATGGACAATCCAATAACCAAGATGCTAGAACAATTCTATATTTTACAATATCTCTAATCTTGGTTTGACTATCTATAGTTATAAACTTTAATATCAGGAGATTCAGAAAAACTTCAGCAAGTCGACGATTTCTTCGAGAAAGCGTTGAAGGTTGAAATCACCATCGGTCGAGATACGGCGAGTACCAACCCTTAGTTCCAGAAACCTGAATGGGAAGTTATCATCAAGAACACCTACTACAGGTAGCTAAAAGTCACAGAATGCGATACCTTAAATTTCGTGTTGAAACCCTTGGGAAGCGCCCAATGATATTTGGTACTGTAAACCTATACGGTACAAAGTATTGAGTGCAATTTTATCTTTTTTCAACAACAATTCAAATACAAAAATGGCGGAAGACAAACATCTTCGAATGATAAACAATCTTTGAAAAATAAACAACCTTCGAACGAAACATAAACGACTTCTAAAAGACAAGGCGATCAGAGAAAGACGACCGATTTTCGAAAGACAAAGTTACCAGAGGATGCAAGCGTGCCATAAGACCCATCTGCTGTATTACGCCCCGACTGGTCTCGCATGCTGAGCGCAATACAAAGTTCACTTTTTGGACCCCGAACTACTACCCTCACCACCATTATCATCACCTGTCACCTTCTTAATAAAGTCGTCTACATCAAACGTGCTTCGTTTATATGTAACAGAAGCAACGTTTTTGTGAGTACCCGAATGACCCACTCCCTTCTTGCCAATCCATTTTTTCACGGACGGGTCGGTCGCTTCCGAGTTGGCTTGAATACGTGCGGTCATTTTATCCGCGTCTTTCGAATCTTTATGCAGATCCACTCTGGCGTCAGTTGTTTTGATGACTGTTTTGAAGTTCAAATTGTCTGGCAGAGCCTTTGTCATCTTGCTGGCTTCCTGTCTGACTTTGTTCATCAACGCAGTCAGGGCCGCCTTAGGAAACGACATCCTACGATAATGTTATTTATCTATCCAAAGAAATCGATCGTTGAGGAACTAACTTTTTGTTATGGTGGGAAAGACTCAATGGAATCCGAAGACCAAGGTAAGTTTGAAAAGCTGTTGACGATGTCGACGAAGGTAGGATGAGCACCTGTTTAGATTTCCAGAAGGAAGCCTTTATGCAATTTGAATTCGCAATAAACGTGGAACTAGAACCTATATTTAAGTACGATATATCCGATGGAGTCAATCTCAAGAGTATCAGTTCCCCGGTGAAATCGTCGATTATTTATAATTCGCAAACCGAACTTTGGAGACAACATTGATGACCTAACGGTCACAGCCAAAGCTGGCTGTAAACGCGCGCGAGTAGGCAGTCCGTGACTCGAGATAGCGGCCCCATGAAACGGTAGATTCATTGATGGCCCAGTTATCTACCCGCTAGGCCCGCATCGAAGAATATCCAGTCTAGATTAGAAATCCCAGCTATACGACCTCATTCCCCGCCGAGTCAAGGCCTCTGAAGCTTTGGCTGGCACGGCCAGCTGACTGCGAACTCGCTGCCATTGAGTCTTTTGATCGGGGTTGCGTATGATACGCTATGTGCAACCAGTATACTGGTGGCTACTAGTAGCCTCGCGAACCAACTTGGGTTATTGACGTTTATGGGCATAGGTGGCGGTGGCATAGCGGTATGATACTAATGATGGTCGTCGTTGTCGCAAGCAGTGCCAGCTCCTGCCCCGCTCACCTTATATACGCCCTCGTAGAACGAATTATTGATAGTTTTGCTTGGTTTCATTCTGACCTTTCGGTATCGCTGATATACGCATGATGCTACGCGGCGCGCCTGAACGTTACTAAACGTTATAAACCGATATCCACGTTTCGTGTTAATGGCGGACGGCGTTACTCTTTCGTGGATTTCATACACGTGCGGACTCGTGTGATCTCGTGCGCACGAGCACGGTGTACCGTAGTGCAAAGTCGTGATGTGCCACTACTAAATGTTGTACAGAACGTACATTTCTGGTACCAGCGTTGTCATATTAGGCTGCGTACATCCTGGAGTAGCCGGAACCAGCGGCGGGTCCAGAGACGCCAGTGCCAGCGCCTTATATTATAGTACCTTGTAACATATAAACATATATTTGCACGCACTCTGGAGTCGTGCGCAGAGTGGAGAGGGCAGGAGGTCACGGGTCGTTGTAGCTCGTGCACTACACGCCGTGCATATGGCACTCGTAGATTGAAACTCCTACATGTAGGCACGACGCTGCGCGCAAGTAATGGTGGCGGTGATGGTGATGGCGCGGCAGTAGAGCCGCTGCGCGATTGTTGTTGATGTGTCACTTCCTTATACGGCGAGGCTTTCCCTGTACGGTACGTCAACCCAAGCTGACCAGCCAATGGCGTCGAACCTGTAAGCGCCGGTTCCGGAACACCAGACACTTGAAAGCGCTTGAGCCGAATGGTCGGGGGTCCATTCACGGCCGTGAACAGTTTGCCATTCGGACTGTAATGGGCTGTGGAGATGTTTGACGGTCATATTTTACCAAATCGATAGCATGATCTCTGATTTCTCCCCCAAAAACTCACCTTCCTCCACACCCATCTTCGACTATTCCTATTCGCGTTGTCTTTTTTGATCCTCGGTGCGACGCAAAATGAGCTATGCTATGCTTCCGAAACCCCTACGCGATCCCCGAATCCCGAGGAGAATAGCGATCCTCTTAGGACGACAGTTTCATACAAGGAAAGTCCCTGAAAGGGTGGATGGAACTCCCCAGTTATTTTACCATAATGATGATGAATCAGGTAACCTCCCGAAGCCCAGATCTCCCCCCCCAAAAAAATGTCGCTAAAGAAGACTAGTTTCCAAAGCTCAAGAGCAGGATCTCTACACATACACAAGAAAAAGATGGCTGTATGTCGATTCGATTTCTCACATTTCCATTATCTCGACTAACGACTGTGTCTAGTTTCAACGAAAGCAGAGAGCTTAACCGCCGAACTGTCAAGTTTGATATCGCGGAATTATCAAAAATTGGAGCAAATTGTACAAGCGACAAGAACCAGAAATGTCAGTTCACCCTTGACCACCCCTTACAGATACCTTATATTGAGAACGAAACAGGTGTTCGCATAACCAAATACCTAGAGGGGCAATCCAATAAATGTTTCCTGTTAGAATACGAGGATGGTTCAGAGCTGGTAGCGAAACTGCCTAACCCTAACGCCGGACCTCCTTTTTATAATACAGCGAGCGAAGTCGCCACTGCTGATTTTGTACGTACGCATCGATCGCTCTCAAGTTAATCTCACTGGTTTTCGAGTTTTGAGAATTCGACACGAGAGCAAGAAAGCTAACGTCGAGTAGCTCAGGAGTGCTCTGAAAATACCACTGCCTAGAATACATGCTTGGAATTCGGAAGCGCGGGAGCCTCTCGGGTCAGAGTTCATCATCATGGAGAAAGCCGAGGGAGTTCTCCTGGGAGATGTCTGGTACGCGATGCCTCCGGAGTCCAAAAACAGGATCATTGATCAAGTTGTGGATATCGAGAGAAGATTAGTTTCCGCGAAGTTCCAAAATTCTGGCTGTATTTTCTATCGTGGAGACATTCCGACAGAAAAAAGCGTGCCCTTGCTTTTCCACGACGAGAGTAATGAAATCCTTACAGGTCTGGACAAGTTCGTGATAGGGCCTTGGGTTGATTCAGATCTATGGGATGGAGAGAAGGCACGGATGGAATTGAATCGGGGTCCCTGTACGTGTCTTTCAATCCAACGTCACCCGTTCATGGTTACTGATTATGAAATAGGGAGTAACCTCGAAGATATGGCAATTTCTCTAGGAGAAAACGAAAAGAGATATATCTTAGAATACGGCAAGCCGCGGATGAACTACTTCCGCGACGCGCAAAACCCCCAAGACCCGCAAGAAACAATCCCTCTTATCGAAAAGTACCAAAAGGTAATGCCATTCATGACAACTTACGAGAATGATCAAGAAGATTTCGCGATCCCCAGGTTATGGCATCCGGATTTACATCTCAGGAACATCTTCATCGATCCGGAAACGACCGAAATCACCGCAATAATCGACTGGCAGGGCGCTGCCGTCCTACCTTTATTACTGCAGGCGCAACTCCCTAGGATGGTTCGTCATCCCGAACCCATCCCTAAAGGATGGCGCGTACCGAGCAAACCGGATAATTACAAAGAACTCAGCGGCGACGAAAAGCTAAAGGTGGACAAAATGATAGAAAGCGCGAGATGCCAAAAGTATTACGAGGCCATAACTTTCAAAGAAAATCCAGAGCATTACGAGGCACTCGGCCTCTCAGAAGACGTGGACGATGACCTACTCGAGCTCCGAGTAAAGCCCATTCGATCAATCAGCAGCATCTGGCGAGATCGGCAGGAATTCGTCCTGAGAAGCATGTTGTTAGAGATCATAAATCGATGGGATAGCTTGGTGATAGGATCTATTCCGTGTCCGATTCATTTCACTGACGAGGAGATCGAGAAGCACAAATCAGAACTAGAACAGCTAGATGTTGTGGATTCAATGATGCAGGAGTACAAAGATCTGGGGATTCTTCCGCCTGACGGAAGGGTCGTCCCGGAAGATTATGACCATTTCCGGGAAGCCCTGCTAGAACAAAAGGAAGCGTACATGTCGCTAGCGAAAAACGATGCCGATAGGTTTGTGATGGAGAAGTTGTGGCCATATCAAGACGACGAGAATAAAGAATAATCGGCGTCTGTTATGTTGCATACATTTTTATCAAGAGTTCCCCGTTGCTTGGGAAGTCAGAATATAGATTTGTCGTGATACAATGTTCGTACGTCGTACGAATCCGGGTATATATATACTAAGATATTATATCCCGATGCGTAAATGTCAAATATTCGTAGCAGATTCAGGCTCAAGAATCGATCGCGGATTTTCTTCCAAAGGAGCCCAGAGTCGGGATAGCATGCACAAGAACCGTTGACAGAAAGACCTAGAACGGCTTTGGTAGAGTGATTTGCTCACAGATGAGGCTGCTCGGCTTGTCTGGGTAATCGGATGAAAATAGTAGGCGATAATGTGGGGGTTCCACAAGGATACTCGTGGCGGGAGGGGTGACCTTCTCCTAGTCTGACTCTCTCCAAGCAAAATTTTATTTGTGCCCCTCCAGGTTTCATGTAAACAGTAGCCGCATGGTCTGCGGGGCGAATCAACGTGAAGTTTGGATGGAGGTCTTAGGTAGCGTTCGCTGACGGCCGGACGAGTGCCGTCCCGAGAACTGCAAGGATTAATAAATAGCTATTCAAATCCGTGAAACCAGATTCACGTGGGTTATCCAGCTAGTTGGATAATTTCCATCCATCTAAAGCCTTATGCACTTGTAACTGGTATGACAAAGATCCTGTTAGCAGACTAGGTGACCGTTTAACCACCTCGGGGCTTCTCGAATTGGTCTTCAGATGAAATGTTGCCTTTTGAGGTCACACAGTCAAAAAGAAAATAACGTGGTTTATTTATCCCACAGGATGGATATTCTGATGATGTCGCGGTTATGCAGCGTTTTGAAGGAAGAAAATGTTACAGGTCGTGGCATGTCTGACCTTCGCGAAGGTGGTCCCGATGTCTTAAAAGGTCGGCCGGCCTAGCGGAGCCAGGTAATCGCGATCGATCCGAATCCAGTAGTCTAGTTGGATCACGCGAATGCATTTCCGCACCTTTATTGAACCCATGGGCCTGTAAATTACGTCGCGCTCCCTAGTACTAGTGCCGCAGGTGATATTGAATCGAAATTCAGGCTACGGCGGTTTATATTGATTTGGCAGAACAAGCCTTGGTAGCTCTTTTCGATTTCTTGGAGGGTTGCTCGAGCTGGCGGGTGCTCAGTCATGTACAGCTTGATCGCAGAAGAGTAGTAATGATGAAAAAGAACATCGGGTCATCGTATGATATCAGATATCATATAGTTCTATGTTTCTTAAAACCCGACTGTTCGGAAGTATTTAACAGGAAAAGGAAAAGAAAAGATAAACCCGGTTTCAGAAAACCTTTCAACGCCGCATCATTTCGTTCATCCATCCATGCGCCATCTCATATAACGATGAGAAGAAAACAAAAGAGAAACACAGGAAGTAAAGTATTGTGATGTGAAAAGAGAACCTAATCCTTCTTGGCTTCCTCCTCTGGTTGAGCCATTCGGACCCAATAGCGGACGGCATCACCACGGACACCTTGGGTGATGGCCATCCCTTCACCTAAATCGCCCGTAACCTTGAACGTGGAGTTCTTGGGCTTCTCGGCGTCCCAAATAAACTCGATGACGGCCTCGTGTCCCGGACGCTGGAGGGTATACTCGAACGACCCCGTCTTCCAGGAATCGTCCGGGCGCCAGATCAATTGACCACCGAGGGAGGAGTTGGCGGCGATCGTCTTGGTGACAGTGATCGGTCCTGCGGTACGGATCAAATCCCAGGGACACTCGTTGACCACGATGAGACGAAAACACCAGCCCATGGCTTGGATGTCTGGGGAAGGAAGGGGGGGTATGAGTATCCGTTGACATCGCATTGAAGGATGAGCTGGATGATGGAGGGGTAAGACTTACAGTTGTAACTATCCATTTTATCTGATGGATGGCTTGCTTGGTTGGAGAGGGGTTTGGAGATCGGTTGTTTTGCTTGTTTGGACGTGTTTGGGGCTTTAGTTGCTTGTTTTTTGGAGGAGGAAGGAAAAGAGGAGAAGGAGAGACAGGAGCAGGAGCAGGAGGGGGGCATTTTATAGTTGCCTGAGGGGAATTGGGGGAGAGCGCAGTATTGAAGCAGTTGATTTACGGGGGGAATGGCGTGTTGGAGATGTTTGTCAGTCGCACCGATGGTGTCGTTATTCCAGCTGATCGCATCGTGTCCGTAGATGCTTCTATAATGCGTCTGCTTATCGGGTCGTTTGCTATGGCAGGGCTGCCTGGGTATCAGCTCAGGGTACCTACCCGTAGTTAATAGAATTAAGAGCGCTGGCAAGCTCGACCGCACATTCAAGACCGGGCGGAAAGAACGACGGGCATATATCTAGCTTAATGTATTTACACGTAGGACAAAAGCTGTCTCTGGAGGGAGCGGATATCAACGTGGAACGCAAGAGAGAACGGGAAGCAGCGGGAGAGCCTCGGGAGAGCAGGTGCAGGGATATTTATGAGCTCGATAAATTGTAATGGGTATTCATACACATGCAGGCAGTACATGTGTGTAACATGACATGGACAGTATTCCTGGAAGAAATGCTTATGCTGATACTCTTCAGCGTGGATATAATATGACCAGTCATCTCTCATCAGGAGCTGGAAATATCAGCCTCGGCCTCTCCAACATCGTCGCCCAATTCATCCCTTGAGATATCTAAGTGATAATAGATGCTGCGTCTGAATGTAAGTGTTCGAACGCTGTCGTTGGATGAATGCGGCCTTCGTGCGGCAGGGATAAATGTGTTGTGTTGTGTTCTTTGTGTCTTGTGCGGCAGAACGCGACCTTTTCCTTCGCCGGCGTTTCTTTCATCTCATCTTTTTTCTTCCTCCCTCCACATCATCCTCATCACCAACCACCCCCCATCGACATCCGCCATTCCCGCTTCGTCGATACCTCAGCCGTCAATGTAGACGCCTCCTCCATCCGGCTGTCTTCATTCAATCCAACTGTACTCATCCGCTCTTTTCAATCCTTCTCGCCGGGACTGCTGCAGGCGCTCCCAGACCCACATTCCTGCCGCTGTTGCCGAATCGTTCTGCACGAAACTTTCGCCTTCTACGTCACTACGCGCAAACCCACTCAACTTCTCACTAATTTCTTCGTGTCCGCACACGATCACGCCCCCACGATGGATCCCGCATCGCTCAAAGTCACCGAACTCAAAGCCGAATTGAAAAAACGCGGTCTCGCCGTCGGCGGTCTCAAGAAGGAATTGGTCGAACGTCTCTCCGCCGCCCTCGCCGAAGAAAACGCTGCCGAAGCCGAAGAGCCAGAGGAAGAGCCAGAGGAAGAGCCTGCTGTTGAAGACACGCCGCAAGATGGAGACGACGATTCCTCTCCAGCCACCTTCGACCATGCCACTCCACACAAGGTCGACGAACCGGCCAAAGTTCATGACGAAAAGGCTGATGAAAAAGAGGAGGCTGACACTTCCGCTTCCACCATCACGGCTGAAAAGCCCGTCGAACATGCCCAGGATGTCGAGATGGCGGAAGTGAAGGAGCCAGAACAGGTTCTCCCCGTGGAACAAGAAGCACCAACGGAACCTGAACCTCCAGTTGCAACCGTTGAAACCGCTGTCGCTACACCAATCACAGCCCAAGATACTCCGAAGCAGCCGGAAAATGTTTTGGAACCTGTCACCACCGCGCCCACTCCGCTACAACCTCCCGAAGCCATTCAATCAATCGAAGCCGACCTGAATAAACGAAGAAAACGCTCTCGATCACCTTCAGTCCGCGCTGAGGAAGTCGAAGCTAAGAAAGCACGCATCGAAGAGGAACTTCCCGGTAAAGATGAAGTTTCCATGGACGATGCCCCAGCTACCTCTACCGATGTCCCAGCCACATCCACAGATGCACCCGTTATCACTACCGACTCCCCAGAACGAGGCCGTAAATCCCCCCGCTCTCGATCACCATCTAAATCACGATCACGATCAAGATCTAGATCCAGATCCAGATCTCCATCCCGTGGTTATAACCGAAGATACTCCCATTCCCGCTCCCGATCCCCCGAATCACCATCGCAGACCCGTCAAAGACCATCGATAGCAGCTAGTACTAAGGACGCTCGATTCAAATCGTTGTTCAAAGACGAATCCAACACGACCGCCACTCAAACAATCACGCGAACCGTTCCCGTCTCACCACCCCGATCCGACGATGACGACGATATGGTTTCCCCATCGATACATCCTGCCACCCGAGCTTTGTATATCCGCGATCTAGTCCGTCCGTTGCAAGAATCCCAACTCCGAACCCATTTAGTTCAATTAGCCAGTAAACCATCCTCATCAAAGGACGGGAAAGAAGAGGGAGATGAATCGGTGATGGAGATGATTTATCTGGACGGGATCAAAACGCATTGTTTCGCGATATTCGGGAGCGTTCAGGCTTGTTCGAGGGCTAGAAACGGGGTTCACGGCAAATTATTCCCGAACGAGAAGAATCGAAAGGTTTTGTTTGCGGATTACGTTCCTGTTGAGAAGGTTGCTGGGTGGATTGAGAGGGAGAAGGAGAGAAGGGGGGTTAGGTTTATTGTCAGGTATGCGGATGTGGAGGATAGAGTTGAAGCTGTGCATGAGGAGTTTAATGGTGGGAATGGAGGTAATGGTGGGAATAACGGAAGGGGAAGTGTTAGCGGTGCTAGGGGCGCCCCGATTGATGCGCCTGTTGGACCGAGGGGCCGGGGTAGTTTCTCGACTGAACGTGGGAATAGCAATGTTGGAAATTCTGCTGTTCCGGCTGGTCCGAGGGTGGTCAGCCTTGAGGAGTTGTTTTTGAGCACGAAGACGAAACCGAAGATTTATTACAAGCCTGTTTCGGAGGCGATTGTGAGGGAGAGAATTGCGAAGGGACCGGTTGAAGGGGAGGTCCGAGGGCGACCTGGGAGGAAGGGGAGTTCCGGGGATGTTTGGAGGGGTGGAGCTGGAGGGAGGGGTGGGAGAGGTGGACGGAGAGGTGGAGGGGATAGTTGGACTAGCAGGGATCGAGATCGAGATTTTGAGAGACGGGATTGGGTGAGAGATGGGGGGAGGGGGGATAAACGGGGGCCATACCGAGAGAAGAGTCGTGAGCGTGAGCGCGAGCGCGAGAGGTGGTAATCTTTGATTGAACGGGAGGAGTTGGAGGGGGTGATATATTTTTTTCCACCGAAGATGGTGAATCTTTTCGTTTTCATTTATTAATATGTTGCCTTTCTATTATTTGACTCGGTCGTTGTGATATCCCTGTTTTTATGTTTTCTGTTTTCTCATCTTCGTTTACTCCTGAATATACTAATTTCCTCGCGGGGCTCTAATAGATAGCCTTAGAAGGGAGGTAGATTAGCAGATACTACTATTACACAGAATAAAAGCAATCATTCTAGTCTCTTCATTGTCTTTCATGTCACGAGCTGGTCATTATGTTCTGCGGACGTGGAATTCGTGAATTGGATTTTCCGGTTCGTGTACAGAAAAAGTAGTGGATATATTATAGCCCAATGTCTTTTTTCGCTCGTGGAAAGAGTATTAATACCGTGAAGAAGAAATAAAATAATAGAAAAGCATGCCGCCATGACCTCTGAACATCTCAAACTAAACCACCACCACACCCAACCCACAAAATCATTCCATCTCCTCTCCAAATTCCGACTAAAGCTGCATGATGGCTTTGAATTCCTCGAAATCGATGGTGCCGTTTCCGTCCTTATCCGCTTCTTTGATCATAGCTTCGATTTCGTCGTCGGTTAGGTTTTCACCGAGCGCTTTCATGACGTGGCGGAGTTCTTTGGCGTCGATGGTGCCGGTTTTGTCTTTGTCGAATACGTTGAAGGCGTCGAGGAGTTCGCGGTCCGGGTCGCGTTGGTTATCGCGGGGTGCCATGAGGGTTAAGAACTCTGAATATATTATTAATATAATATTATTGATTAGGACTAGTTTGAATAATTGGGTGAATGGGGATGTACCGTTAAAGTCGATCGTGCCGTTGTTGTTCCCGTCGACTTCGCTGATTATATCTTGCAATTCTATTTCGGTGGGGTTCTGGCCGAGGTTCTTCATGACGGCGCCGAGCTCGTCGATGGAGATTTCGCCTGGATAATGAACAACCATCCCGCAGTTAGCCCATTCGTATTATAACGCTACGCGTACCATGCGGTTATCCCGTGGTGTATCGTCATAAGGCAAATGTGTTGAGTGTTGTAAAGCCGTATTCGGACAGCGGAAGTGGAGATGGAGATTGGGGAATGGGTAGTTACCGTTGCCATCTTTGTCCTGCGGATGGAGGGTACGTTAGCCAAATACATCCACATCTACAAGATACACGCATATGCGTATATGTATATTATGTATATATGTAATACCGAAGAATGGGGTGCTTACAAAGTGGTCGAAGGCCTCTTTGAAGGTTTGCACCTCGTCGGCGGTCAGTAAGTGGGCCTGTTCGCGGAAAACGTTAGTTTATAACGATGAATGTAGCGTGCGACCCGAGAGATGATGCATCTTGGGAGGACGCGGCGAAGCTTGGACGTTTTCTGAGGGCCGAGGTATGTACCATGGTATGTATATATATATGCGTGCGTGTGTATGGGCGGGGGGGCTGTGTAGCGTGTAGCCGTGAGCTGTGTCGCTGTGAAGCTTTGTAAGCTGTCGGGGAAAAGTAAAAGCAGAAACCTTTTTTTCCGTCGGTGGGCTGGAACGGTTTGAAGCTGAGAAAAGAAGACGAGATGCGAATGGATAGTTAAGATTGAGCAAGTCACAGCAGCAGCACTTTTTATTCCACCTCTGCTGCTCCGTGCTTTTTCATCCGCCTTTCTTTTTCAGCTGTGCTTCGAATCTGTCGGCGGGGTAGATGGGATTATTGGCTGCGAGGCAAAGGGAAAAACGTGGTTTCGCACAAGGCCAGTCAGAAGCGCTGGAAAAGTGGGGCGGCGCGAAGGAAGCTAATTGGGGATGCCACCCAGTCTCGGAATTCGGAGAGCAGCAGGGGCATTACATTCCAGTGTCTGTATCATGGAGATGTATTTGATGTCACTGATCATATCACTGGCTGTTATATTCTATTATTTGAGTACTTAAGTATGTATATGTTTAGTTCTATATCACCCGAACATATCAGAGTGTAAGGATATATATATATTTGAAGTGTAGATTAAATATATGCAGTGACACTTGTGGATAAGAGATATATCGCTCCCACTATAGTGATTATCGATATCCCACTATCAATATTTGATCAAATCCCATGCTGAATGCCACGGATCCGGCCAGTCCATTCGCCTGGAATAAATTGCTGGATCACAAGCTCAGCTGCGAATCGGAGCCGACGGTAACCTCCCCTCAACACATCCGCCAACTCGCATCCTCAAATTTTCGATTCTCCCTCCATCTCGGATACATCACCACCCCCCCCCTCGACATCCAACTTTCAATTGTCGCAGTAATATACCTCCACGTCCGATAACCCGGACGAGCTGTATATCCATCCGCCATGTCCACCCTCCGCATCCTCGTCCCCGTCAAACGGTACGTCCCACATATACCTCGGCTATACCCCGTTACCACCAAAACCATGCGAAACTAACACCTTATACCATCCCGCAGGGTAATCGACTACGCCGTCAAACCCCGCGTGAACAAATCCCAAACCGCCGTCGAAACCGCCGGCGTAAAACACTCCATGAACCCCTTCGACGAACTCTCCGTCGAAGAATCGGTCCGTCTCCGCGAGAAACACACCGACAAAACCGTCCCGGACATCCTCGCCATCTCCATCGGACCCCCCAAATCATCCGACACCCTTCGCACGGCCATGGCCATGGGATGCGATAGGAGCATCCACGTCGAAACCCCGGAGAAGGACGTCATGCTGGAACCCCTCCAGATCGCGAAGATATTAAAGGAAGTCGTGCAGAAGGAGGATCGGAATTTGGTTATCCTCGGGAAACAGAGTATCGATGATGATTCCTCGCAGACGGGCCAGATGCTTGCCGGGTTACTCGGCTGGGGCCAGGCGTGCGGCGCGAGCGAAGTTAAACTCGAAGGGGAATATCTGCAGATTAAAAAGGAAGTCGACGGTGGATCGGAGACCGTTAGAGGGAAGTTACCCATGGTTGTAACCACCGATTTGCGGTTGAACGAGCCCCGGTACGCGAGTCTACCGAACATCATGAAGGCGAAGAAGAAAAAGTTGGAGAAGATGAAGTTGGAGGATTTCCAGATCCGAGCAGAGAATCGGTTGAAGACGTTGAAGGTTTCCGGTACGTCATCTCATGATTATAATTTATAGTATTGTATATGTGCTAACGTATGACAGACCCACCGCCGAGACAGGGTGGCGGAAAGGTCGAAAACGTCGACGGCCTCATCTCCAAACTCAAAGAACTAGGCGCCTTGTAATTTTTATTTTTCGATTAGCGAGTACCATCGGTTTGTAGATATCATTTGTGTATATTTATGCTACACCAATCCAAAACCTATCCTACAGCAATCTATACCGTATGAATTTTAGTCGTAGCTCTGATCGTAGTTGAATGGTGGTTAAAGGCATGATCTAATCGCGGTTGGGTCACGTTTTGGTCACGGTTTTTACAGCGTAATCGCGGTATAATCGCTGTTTTACCACGGGTAAAGCGTGGTTAAACCAGGCGTTTACCAACTTGGCGTTTCGCTTTTACACCAAACTCGGCCAAACCCACCTGACTTCCAGTACCCAAAAAGTCTCAACCGTCATTCCGAAAACGCTTAAATCACATGGGGTTTCCCGATTTTATTTATGCGTTCTGACCAGAATGAGTTTTTGGGTATCTTCACGAAGTGCTTCGTGTGATGTCTGGTTTACGAGACCAGTATCTCCCGACTATCTAGATATGTTCAAAATCCGAATGTATCCCTCGAACTTGTCAGGTCAGTCTGGAGTGTTGCCTAGAAATACGGGCAGCCTCGTCGGAAGTCCATTTGAGTACTCGTGTGTGTGTGCCCAAGCTGCAGGTCTGGACTTTTGACGAACGGGACAAATCCGCAGGTGTCGGGGTCGCGCCTGGACTTTTGACGACCACCTGCTTGCGTGTATCTTTATAAGAGTTCATGGAAGGACAGGCCATCTCAACCGGCTTCTTTCAACTTTATCCTCTTTCAACTTCATACTCTGTCAAAATTTGACAAATCAATATATATATTTCTCTCTTAAGTCAGGTAAACGGGAGCCCAAGATCATTTTCGGATTGCTTCAATATCGACGACAGAAGGAGCCAAACAGGGCTGGCCAAATTACAACATTCAACACAAAACCTAACCTCAATACGCAAGACTCCTCCCCCTCACCTGTCTTGCAAGACTTGCAAGTCTGACACAAAGCACTCAGTTCATCCTATCAATCAATAATCTTTAAAGGGCGAAATGCCGGCTGAAAGAACAGAAAAAAGAGAACGAGCGATCCCGTCGTGGGAATGGGAGAGGCATAGGGCTCGGATTATCGAGCTTTATAGAGTTCAACAGCTCCCACTGGCTAGCTGTATGACCCTTATGGAAACCAAAGCCGAATTTACCGCGAGGTAAGTTGATAATTGAATTTCTAGATATCGTTGATAATATTTGCACCACTTCTTTGGATAATATGTTTCCCCTAAAGATCCCTAGGCCCCACGTGTCATTTTCGATTATTGCAACAAAGACTAATCCTTCCCAATTTACTTACAGCCGCCGGCAATATCTTGCCAAAATTCGCGAGTGGAACATCGATAAAAACATCAAAACAACTGAGATGAGAATCGCCGTACGTAAGGTTTTGGAGCGATGGCGGGATGGCAAAGATACCGCTATTGAAGTACGAGGGGTGACAATAACTAGAGATAAACTGAAGCGATTTCTTAAAAGGGAAGAGGCGGCAAACCGAGGCGCTCAGCCGTTGGAAACTCTACCTCCCCTACATTATGAAAATATTGCATCTGAGATAACGCGAGATATGCTTAATGAACTACCCAACGACAACTTGGTGGATGGAAACCAAGTGTTGTCTTCGGGGGTGGTTACTTCCCAAGAGCATCACAAGTATGAGCATCATTCCGAGATTTCCTCGGAAATTATGGCAAGGTGGAACATAAGTAAGTTCATAATACCGCAGATAGCTCGTGGGATACATCACGTTGGAACAAAATGCTAAATCCAAGCTCGGCGCCGAGTTCCTAGCCACACCTCATACTGGATATCGCATTTATACGCCAGTCGTTCGAGGACTATATACACCCACCCTTTTCAAATCACCCCTAGCTTCAGTAGCCGTATCAGTAATCAATACACGAGTAGGTTCACACTTCCCGTGCATTTATCATCCGCGAAATCTAGAGTTATGGACCAGGCCCCCCGCAAACAGAATTCAGGGACTGTGATTATAGGCTAATAATCTTGATAAAGGAGTACCAGAACTCAGGGAGCAGGGCCCTAAGGGCTCCATCCACCATCTCTAATTTATTTCCGTTTAATGACACTGATGATTCTCGACCTTGGGATACATGCAAAGTTGAAGGGGGGTGTCAGGTCGGGTCTCCAGTATTTTGCAAAAAGAGATTTTTCAAGGGATTCTCTTCTGGTCATCACTTTCAATCAGAAGTATCACGGTATCTCCGCCATATACTCGAACACCGTTTTCCAGATGTCAAAACGGAAATCGAAATGCAATTATTATTGCACAGGTCCATATGGAGCCACATCGAGACATGTTTGAAGCAAGTGTTTGAGAACGTCGACCACATTGCAGTTAGCATAACGGACGAATTCTTGGACGTGAATTTCAACAAGTCGAAGTTTTGCAGATTTTGCGAACAAATAGTCGTCATCAACAAGACGATGGAGCCATCGGTTAGTCTCATCCCGCGGAAATACCATATTGATGATCTCTTTCATCCGTCCAAAGGTATCAGTGCACTTTCTAACATTCCCTTATCCGAAAGAGCCTTTTTCAACTACAGAGTTTCCAAACCCGCGATTCCATCAGATTACCAACTATGTCGCGTAGGGAACCACAGTATCCCTGGCACTCGCATACCTTTATAGACTATCTCAACAAACACGTTAGATTGGTGACTCAAACCTCCTCACCCCCTCCGCAGTCGATTCAACCAATAAACAAACCTACATCACGACAAGTATATTTGTTAATACCCCATGACAAACCGGCTTCCGACTTTTCAAACCCTCGCCCGTCGTCCAAGAGAGCCATCGCGGGTGGAGTTTCTCGTCAAAATCACAATGGGGTTGATGGAGTGGACAAAGAATCCGACATTCCTACTGTACAATTGTCTCCCCCGAATATCGATATCCTGAGATATATCTCAGCCGGGCAGGATGATTCGCAGACAGAGAGCGTTCTCGGTGGCAATGCGGATCCTTTACTTGAGTTTGATTACGAGGAGTTCATGGCTTGGGTAGAAGGTGATAACTATACCGATGCACTTGGAAATTCAACTACTTAGATTCAATACATGACACTTATCTCATTGTTGAACCTACCGTCCGCCTGTTGCCCCGGGAAGGTTTGTGAAAAGGAGCAATTACTCTATAGAATTATATAATTGAAAAGTCGTATGAAACTGTTCAGTATTCTTGGTCATCAACATTATCTATTTTGAAGCTTTTCACTGCTCTCTACACACTTCGTACGCAACGTTTGTTTTGCGCGACAGCTTTTACTCCTCGCGGATAGATATTAGGTTGCAATAGATTCGTGTATCCTTTTCGCAGGCGTTTTGATCAGCTTTTGATCAAGGTTCCTCTTCCCACTCCGAGTAAATTCATTTTGTTGTTTGCGGAAGGGAATTCCGCTGAAGCATTGATTTGAGAATACTCTTGAATGAGACTTTCATGTTAAAATTGTGGGATAATTCTCGACCGGAAGTTCTAAGTCCGGATTCTTCCAGATCCATCTCTAGAGATGGCTCCGCGCTGAGGAGAAGCACTAAACAAATCGCCTCTCGTCACGAGAAACATCCGAAATTCCGCCCCTCGCTAGTTCAGCAATTTTCTCCACATAGGCGTAGCCAATTACTTTTCCGCATATTAGCCATAAATCGAGGCAAATATTATCGACAGATTGGCGAGCCGTGCGACCGCGACCTATCAAGCGAAGCCGTTTATTTTCATCCAAGAAAAGAAACAACAGAGTGGGTTGTCGCCATCTTGAATTAAGGCTGTTATATACAGCTTCGGCACGCTTATTGGTATATATGCGATATGCAGCTAGTTCATGAGACAAATTTGTTCGCTGCGGAACACGACTGAAGATAATATTTTTTTATCCTCAACAACTGTTACATTGCAATGTGGCCTAGTTTTCATCGTTCGCCCAATAGAATCACACATCAGCCTCTTGTTCTATGGGCTTTTCTGGCAAACTCGCATATTTAAGGTGGCTATGATAATCATGTCCCAAATCGTGTTTGTGTCGGTCTGGAAATGGGTTAGCATATAATCTCTTCCCTTCTGTATGTAATATTTCTGTTGAACAGAGCTGAGTTTTCGAGCAAACACGAATACAACCTAAAAAACCCGGGGCACCCGATCCACAATTCTGTGTGGGTATAACCTAGGAAAAATTCAGCGACCCATCGTCATGTTCAGCTCGTCGAATTCATTATAGGTTTGCGCTGGCGACTTTTGTCGTCTAGAATTCCCATCTTCGGTCGTCAGGTGTCTGCGCCTCCCCACTTGTCCGCTTTTCGATAGTTCGGGCTCAATATTCCAGGAATTCACTCGCTCAGGATAGTTAGAGCCACAATAAGACAGCTAATATAGGGCAGAGTGGGGTTGTTAATTGCCGGCTAGTTTTACTGGCCGCGCGGGATGAGGGGAAAAGAATTTTGTCTTGATGCTAACGAAGAGACACAAAATTCCCGTGGATCCCAACGGGTCATCCAATGGTTAAGCATCATTTCCACGTCACAGAATAGTCAACAGGTTTCATACAAGCCGCATGTAGCCTACCAATACCATCGAATTAAATGAGCGAAACGCGCGACGAAAGGAAAAAAAAAAGAGCCCAAACCCAGCACACTCTAGGCTAAGCTTCGTTTTTCCCTTCGATGAAAAGCTCCGTCTGATCACGGAACAACGCTAGCCCTAACCTGCAAATGGGATTCGAGTGAGCTTTGTCCAATCTACGCCACAGTCTCACAAATCCCCCGACATGTTGGGTGACTTATGTAATACATTCGTGAGAAAATGGGAAAATGGGAGGGACCCCACTAGTTCATTATTTGTCTCGGTATTGTTCCATTGAAGCATACAGAAGAACGCAAGACTATCTATGGCTTCACCACACGAAATTCGGTTGCTGACAGCGTGTTCAGCAGGT
The DNA here is from genome assembly GCA_036971365.1 of Dactylellina leptospora. Lineage (NCBI taxonomy): Eukaryota > Fungi > Ascomycota > Orbiliomycetes > Orbiliales > Orbiliaceae > Dactylellina > Dactylellina leptospora. The sequence goes on along the minus strand of JAJTUC010000020.1, from coordinate 257,103 downwards.
CAAGGATTTCGAGCGATATCTCAACATTCCTGAATCACTAACAAGCTGATCCCCCAGGCGCCTCGGCATAGTGGAGGACTGATCACTCACTGTTTCATAAATAATTTGCCCCACCGATACTCTCGATCTCGATGTCTTCGAGAGTCAAAAGACAGCGTCACATGCCTTCAGATCCAATAGAATCCCGAGATATCAAAAGTGCAGAGCGGTTGAGGCGGGAACCGAGACTGAGACCGGTTGGTCTATGTATACCTACTAGCGAACCGACCAGTGACATGAAATGTTTTTCAAAGTTCCAAAACCCGACGCTGGCCGTCGATATATGCAGCCTTTCAAGGATAATGCTCGAAGATAACTTGCTCAAGCTTGGTCAGAGCTTGCCAGCTTCTTTCTTCTTCGGAGGGATCCGGATATTTTGACCACAGATTATTCCGCGAAGCAAGCAGGCTTTGCACGTGTTAAGAGGTGACACGTTGGGGGAGGAAAATTGCGCTAACAGCATCTTCCAAAGCCTTGATTCCTGGTTCGTTGAAAGTCTAGAAAGAAATTTTTCGTTTCATGCAAGCTGATTACGGAAGTCGAGATAACGACCACCGCTAGGCCCGGACTGGGAAGCCCTGATGTTTAGAGCTGGTAGTGCTTACAAGGAGTCCGATGTTAAGACTTAGGCGGAAGAGCCTCCAGAATACGAGGCGGGTTCTTGAGCTTCTAGTCGATCTGATTGGGGGGGGGTTTAGCCAATAGTCGATGGGGGGGCTTGGTCATGAATGTTCGTTCCTTCACAAGCTCGGGAAATTGTGATAGACAAAATGTTCATGCCGTGGGGAGTCTTCCGGGATGAAGGGTCTATCTCTCCGAAATGACTCCTAAACATGGTGTCATCATTCTTAAGGTTCACATTTACTTCGTAACTCCGTTCCGCACTGTTTTCCTGAGACTTTGGGATGCTCCCCCATGAAGAATAGTAGCTTCTCGATCTAGCACGTCAATATATGGCGATATGCGTCCTCCGGGGGTGGAATGGAATGGGCCGGGAGACTGGATGGTCGAGCCAGTTCGCCTAGTATATCAAAGAAAGTCGGTCTAGATGCATGGAGTCAAGGATTCGGGGTTGCCCGTGGACGGCTCGAGCCTTGATCCATCGTGATACCTGGAACTGGTTAGGGATCTCGCCTCGGAGATGCTATCAAATAAGGGAGCTTCATGAACAGCGGGACGTTAGCCCTCGTGTCACATCCTGCTTCTCCTTTAGAGACTAGGCATCTACGTCGGTTCAATATTCTTATTTCACGGCCAAACATCAAAAAATTTTCAATCAATAATGCCTTCGAACCGACGAGAAACTTGGGGATTTGGAAACAGCTTGTCTTATTTCCACAGAAATTTGCGAGTCGGGCGGTTAATGAATTTTTTCCTTTAAGGTTGTGATCCTCTCTACCTAATAGCACCCCCGGTCAACTACTCCCACATGCAAATAGCAAGCACTATGACGACGATGCGGCACGAGTGGTCCCGGCGATTATGCAGGGCCATCAGTATAAAAAATTTTCGGCATAATATAATCGCTTAGAGAGATTGTTCTGCTTAAGCCTCGTCAAACATCATTAATTACCGAACTTAGAGGAGCTAATCGTAGCGAGCAATCGGGGCGTCGACAATGGGATCCTCGTTCTAGAATACATATGTGCCCAATCCAAACCGATATATCCTAATACGTCTAGGGCAGGTGCCAAAATCGAGGCAAGGAAGGTGAACTTTTTGATCAAAACCTCGAAACATAGAATATCACATAGCTATCCTCCCACGGGTACCAGTACGTACCAGTTACCAGGCGAGAGGGCTCATCGGAAAATTTTCCTTCGTATGCACGTATAGAACCACCAAAGTTATATGGTCAGCGAATACTCTTCGAAGTTCTCTACAAATGTCTCACAAGGAGAAACATGCGTTCATGCACACCTAAAAAAACCAAACAAAAGAAAGGGACAGTAAAAAAAAAAAAAAAAAAAATATGCAAGAATAAGGGATCGCATTCGGAACTTCGTTAAGCTGGGTAATATATGTCGTTTAAGTTTTAACGGTCCGGCTGGCAAAACTTTAAGCGTCTACCTTTAGCCAAAAGTTCGGAGCTAAGCTCACGGGAAGAAAACGGTAGCCAACCAATCAGAAGCAAGAGCTACGAGAATCCAACATAAAATTGAAGATCCTTGGGGACCTTGCTCAATCCCACGATGGCGTCCAATTGAGTATCTTGCCGCACTCATTTCCAACTTAGGTTACCATGATTAGTGGCCGTTTTTTTGTTTACAAAAATAAAACTTTAGCTCGATATAACACCACCACATCCACGAAACGCAAAAGCAAGGAAGCTGCGGTATTGATGCTACCCTGACACTATAGAATCAAAAGGAAATATATCGCAATCGCGTGAGCATTAGGCATCATTCCAGACGTCAGCATGAAATCATTTTTTTCTTCTCTATGACCCCGTATCTTACCGTGTGGGTTCGGGAATCGCAGTTCGCATCGAGTTTCGGGTACGCGGGTGCGAGTGCGGGCTGCATGACAAAATCTGAACAAGGCATGTGCCTTAAACATCGACAAGTTGTTGAATGAGAAATGAAAGAACCACGAAAGGAAAAAAATGTTTGAAGCATTCGGAAATTTTTCCGAAGAGAAATCCAGCTGTATGGAGGAGCTGCACTGCCTATGATCTTGTCGAAAGGAACATGCCGATGCATCAAATAGCCGAGTCCGCATAACAGGTTTCAGGTAGCTCCATTGCAACAGCTCTCACCTGACTTGCAAGGAAATATCACACGTCAGAACCATACATTTGTTACACAAAGTTTAATAACTTGGCATTAAAAATATTGAAATAAGAAAGTTGGACTGCAAGACTAGGTCGTGGGTGGAAACTGTTTTCGAGTCTGTATTACATGAGAAAAACTCAAGATACGAATCTGAATAAAATTTGCTCTTTATCAACGTAGCTATGTGGTTATCCGACCTGCTTAAAGTGTGAAGTAAGGAGAAATCCAACAAGATAAAAAAAATCTAAAGTAAAAGTTAAACCAAAGATTCCACATGGAATCTCTTTATCTTGCAGTCTGTCGTTTGCTGCAATGCCTGCTGTTTCGGCGCAATGGGGAAGTAGCTGCAGATGCAGGTGTTGCTTGCGATGCCACACCTGCACGTCCCATTGGCTGCAAGGTACGATGTTTCGTCGCAGTTTCCTCAAAGTAAAAGTTTCCCTTCGTAGGTGTTATTTTCCGATCTCGATTGATCCCCGAAAATTGCGAAGATTTGAGTCTCGAAAATCTAGAGTGATCGAATCGCCAATTGTCTCCTCTGTGCCACGCACAAGCATCTTATATCACAGCAATCCAAAGCACGTTCAACCTTCTATCAAAGGAGGTGTCTAAGACATCTCGAGATCTTGGTGGGCCTGTGCGCACCAACACACCCCCAAGAAAAACAGAGAATAGCCGGGGGACTCGGCTCCGACTCTTTCTTTTTCGTCTGGTTCGAATAATTGGTGTGTTGGGAGAGCAAGGGGTTCGCGCTATGTGACAATCAGGAGGAGCCCATGCAGAACTAAGTCCAAAGGTTCGAAAGTGTAAATTCGTTGGAGGTGGTGATTCAATATGGTGGTGATGTTAAAAATAAAAGAAGGAGTCGAAAATTTAAGAATCCGCAATACGATTAAACCCCAAAAGTGAAGGAATGCGCTTTCCGTTGTCCCCGCACGGATGTCAACAGCTGTAACGGCCTGAAAAACGGTGAATCGACACCGTTTGGGAGTCAGGTGATAGCCCGAGCGGACTCTTTCAACTGGCCTGAGGTCCACTTGGAGCGCGAGATCGTGTGTCGTGAGGGTGTGCTGTAGCTGAGCTGAAACAGGTCGCCGCGGAAAGTCGGACACTAGGTACGATTGGGCTCTCCGACACCATGGATCAACCGCTAAGAGATCCAGGAAATTCCACAGGGGAATTATAAGGCATGCAAGAAGGGGGGGTCATTAACAGGTGGAGAGAGCGCCCAAGAGGCCCACCGACAGGAAATGTCCTTAGTGTTTTGAGTGGTCATCGCGATAGTTTTAGGACCATGGGGAGCGATGAAGCGACGAGGGATAGGATAGGATAGGATAGGATAGGCCGAGCTACTGTACCTGTACACCCACGGCCTTACCTACCTACTGCCTGAACGATTTTGCACGCTAGCTAGGTCGACTAGAAGTTAGTTAGTCAGGCCCGCGATGGGTAGAAAAAGCAGAAACTGCCCGTGACTGGCCGGTGCTCTCCACGTCATGAACTCAACCCGGACTTGCTTTCTTTTAGCCTCAATCAGGAACGACAGACAATGCAGCATGGACAGGTTGCAGCTTGAGGTCGACGAGGGGCACGATTGGCCCGACATCAAAAAAGCTGCTTGCTTTTACGCCGCCGCCTGTCAAGCGAAATAAACAATTAACAGCAGCAGCAGCAGCAGCAGCGGTGCGTTAGTTGGAAGCTTGCTTATTATAACAGCAACACATTTCGCCTTCCCGACGCAGACAATTCTGCTGGTGAAGGAGCTGCCGTGAAAGGTTCGTCGCTTCCGCTCGACAGCTCCTTGTCCACAGGAACCTGGCAAGAATGCCATCCTAGGCTGAAGCACACAAGTGAAGGAATAACGCACTTGACTTGACCGATGGGATCTCCACCCGTCGGCATAATCACGGCGCTTGATTCATGTCTGGTCAGAAGGGGACTTGTCCAGATAAAAAAACTCTGAGACATCGAAAGGGAAAACCCTGGCTCGCTCCAGAGTGGGCCGGACACAATATATCACTATCTCGACATCACATATATCTTGATCCACGATTTCGTCCAATGTTCTTTTAGTAAATTTATAAGTCATACATACGTCTGTCCATAAGCTCTCCTTTCTCGTCGGTCTCATATACCGTTGTCACCGTTCTCTTCCGTCCTGAGGCGCAAATCAATCATCACCAACCAACTGGTCGACTGCAGTCCCGCGCATCGAGATCCCCCCACCTCGTTGATTCAGATTCAACGTTGCCAAAGAATTCTCAATCCAAGATATCCGATTCAAAAAATCTGTCCATCGCGCATCTACCGCTGCGGTCTCACCGTCTTCTTGTTTTTATAAAACCCCTGTTGCGAGGCCGCAGAGCTCTCTGTTTCGAAATATCCAAAATACCCAAATCCTTTACCCTTGGGGCACTCAACCCCAGAATCTTTTTTTTATATGCCTCGATTTTTGATACCTTGCCGTATGCCAAAACTCGATCCTGGGTACCTCACTCCGCGACACCATCCTTCGTTGTTCCACACGAGCTCCTCAATATCAAAATCAAAGACCGGTCTCACAGCGGCCATGGCACCTGCATATGGCCATGGGGCTCCAATCTCAGAACTCAATACCCATCTGAAGCGCCAACTAGCTGCTCACGTCGACACCGTCGGCAGGATCAATTATGTCCCATCTTTCGATGACTATAAGAAACGCGAAGACTTGGTGAAACCTCTCATCGCACCGAACCGCGAACTGCCAATCGGTTTCCCAAAGGCCATCGAAGGTCCCCTGTGCTGGACTTCATCGGATCTCAGTCAAGACGATTGGCTCGTCCTTCTTGACGAAGATGATGTCAAATCTATCGAAGTTGCGACAAAATCCTATCTCGGTTAGTGCCTGAACCAACTTTTGACATTTTATAGGGGCTACGGGGTTGTAGGAACCTGTTATGGCTTCCTAGCCTCTATATCAATGCCCGTGCACTGTCAAAGCCCCAGCTTCGCTTGCTTCACGGGACGACATTGGCTAACGGATACGGTTTAGGCAAATATGATACCGCGAACCATGTCTCCACAGAGACTTTCACCATCAGCGACGTTCTCAAGGCCAAAATGCAACAGACCGTCTCGAATTTATACGATCGTCGCGGATTCGCCGTCGTTCGTGGTCTCGATGCTAGCAAGTACACGCCTCTTGAGAGAGTCATCATCTTCCTAGGGTTGAGCAGCTATGTTGGCAGCAAGCTCGGCTTACAGACCCTCAGTAAAAGCGGCCTTGGTGAGTAATTGTTTTAGTAAAATCGGATTAATCCAGTAGTCGTTTCGAGTTATTTGACTGACCGGGAATGGCGCTTGTTTCAGCACACCTGACAAACCTTCGACCTTTGTACGGAGAGGGACTTATCAAGTCGCCTGGCTATACTAACGTTCATATGGTAAGGGCCCAAAGTGGTCACGTTCCCATTTTTATAGCCCCCTTACTAATAAATGGGCTGATAGTCGTTCCACAATGATACCGCTCACATAATTGCACTTTTTGTGGCCGGGACCGCCGGGAATGGTGGCGGTAGCTTGGTGGCTAGTTCCGCAAAGGTTTACAACGAGCTTGCTGAAAAGAAACCCCATGTCATCAAGACGTTATCCGAAAACTGGAAATTGAACCGGTAACCTAACCCCAATTAGCCAAACTCGATCGCTTGGACCATCTCACTGATATCACTTGCAGTTTCTCAACTCATGATTTCGATTCAGAGGAGTACTACGAACGACCCCTCCTGTACTATCACCAAGACAGACCGATCCTCTTTGTCGCCCGTCGCCCATTCACCGGTTCCAACCCCGGTGATACCGCCCGACCTCTTACTCTTTTCCAAGCCGAGGCTCTTGACAGTGTCCACTTCGCCGCTGAGCGCCATGCCGCACACATAGAGCTCCAAAAGGGTGATATCCAATTCCTGAACAATCTAGCGGTTGTTCACTCCCGAGAGGAGTTCCGAGATGCCTCCATCGGAGAAGGCGAGGAGAGGCGCCATCTTATCCGTGCGTTCATCAAGAATCCCGATAGATCGTACCCACTCCCACCCCAGTTGGATGGCGCGTTTAACGAGATCTACCCCGATGATATTCCGGCAACCGAATACAATTATCGTATCGATCCCTTCAACTTCGCATCCTTGTCTCAAGGTCCTCCAGCAAGCAGCCCGTCTGGCACGAATGGTTAACATGCTATCTGAGGTTTCATGTGTTGACGGTCCGTGTCATGGCATCCCTAGCATCAATGCGTGCATTTAGCTAGGCTATGCCCAAATCCGGCCGACATTTTATCATTTGCTCTTATCAGGGAGCGCGTGCCTGTGGCATCCGATCTCTCAGCGATAATGCACCACTAATTGAAACAGCCCTATTTTGCTTTCCTTGTTTTTTTTTGTGTCTTGCTTTTCTTTTCTTTTTTTCCTTTTCAAAAATACATCAAAAGTTTCCCTCGGATTTTGCATATCGTTATCTCCTTGTTTTCCAGCGTTTTTCCCCACAGCGAGAGACAACAGGTTCAAACCTTTCTAGACTAAAGGTACCCAAAAGTATCTCTCTTCTTACCAGACATGTATATACAAAGCATGCAACCTAATTATCCTTTCCCTCCGCAAAGTAATCAAAGACGGAGTCCCCCAAAAAAAACAATTTTCTGAGCGATCACAAAGTCAAACAATCTAGGTACATGTAATTGCAAGGTAACCCACAAATGAACCCCAAACCTTAAGTCTTCCGGGGTGGTGATTAGCTAGCGTGGTGCACAGATATACATATATGTGTTGCATCTGTGGCATTTCGCTACCCCACCATTCGCACACGAAACACGAGCTGCAAGCCATTGCATTTGCCTAACGAGCAAGCTAAGTTGCTCTGGGTGGACCACTGCATTCTAAGATCTCTTGGAAGACCAAGAACAGCTAAAAATCCGATGGGCCATCTTCGGACAGCTCTCATGGACAAAACTAGCTTTCAGAGTCCAAAAATTACCCTGCATGTCCGGTATCCCCATCTTGCAAGCAAAAGACCGAATAAATCGAGTCTAATCGAATTTAGGTCTTACTTTGCCTGGATTGGGCATATTTAGGCTAACGATGTTGTGCATATTGCTCTGGAGTTAGATTTCCGGCCATGGGGCCTATCCGGTAGCCGGTTCCGCCACGTCGGGACCACATGCTTGAGGGAACGGACGAGGCTGCATTGGCCAGTTTATCGCGATGGGCAAAATGATCAGGAAACGAAAATTCCGTGATCCCCTTCTTTTTCGCAATATCGACGTTGTCACATATCAGTTATTTTCCTATTTCAAACGGCCGCTCAACACGAATACGAGGTACAACGCTCAAAGTACCACGATGCATCGATATCCCTGATATATTTTCTAGAGAAATTTTTCCTTTTCTGGAATCCCGCCGAAAAGGGATGTAATACCATACGAGATAAGAATCATAGACGCAAAGCAAGAAAAAAGTCGAACGACAGCCGCCACACACCACGATTGGTTCAAAAGACCAGTTTCCGAGGTGGCACAGCTCCGGTATCCATCGTAAATACCGTCGTGCATGAAACACATATCACGTACCACCGACGGAGCCTACGGAGTCTCCGTCACGGGTGTTTGGTACGATGAATTATCACTACTGCAATGCACGAAATGCGGGAAATACGCAAGCGAATCGCCTTTTTGGTCGTCTGTTAACTTTCTTTGACCGTTAATTAACTGTCTTTGGTCAATGCGGTTGCGGGGAATCCGAGACTGTACTTCCGTGATCGGATTGCACTGCCGTGATTGAATTAGATATTACGTACATGTATGCATGACTCGAGAGGGTTATCTGCTATCGTTTACATGCGAAGAAGAAGATTTGCAGTCATAGGTTACTATGAAGGAATAATACTGAGAAACATTGAAAGCTAAAAAAACATTGAGATGAATATAGAAGCGCAAGAATGAGCAAACGCTGGAAGCAGTGATGATGAAAAGAATACACACGAAGGCAAAAAAAACCCATTAGACCACCTTGAATATCTGTCGCTAAACGAATGTAGAGGCGAAAGAAAAAATAAAAGGGCAGATATAAAGAGAAAGCAAGAGAAGATAACGTAATACAACCTATAATGAAGAGACTATCAAGTAACCGTCGCCTGTTTCTGCAGATGTGACCCGCTCATTATTCGTCGATCGAATCAGAACGAAGCATTCCACCTTCTCCTCCTCACCCTTGACCTGGAAGACCCATTTCTCCTCCGATACCAAGACAAACCCGTTATTTTCGTAGACTGGTTTGCCCATAAGGCTCGAGATCACACAGCAAGGGACCCCTTCTTCGTCAGCCAGTCTGACCCCCCATTCCACCAGCATGGTGGCGGCTCCTTGGCGACGATACTTTCTGTGTGTGGCCAGTAATTCCAGCTCCCAGAAATTCTGGTATTGGCAGAAATATGTGGTGTCTACTTGTTTCACTCCCTTCTTGAGTACAGCCCAGCGTCTGTAATCGGCGTCCCGTCTGCCTTCAGGGTAGTGCTGTGTCATGGAATAATCTTGCAGGGTGTTGGCTGTGCCTTCAACGAAAATTAGAAACGTTTACATTTTCCTTATCATCTCCATCGGAGAGGTAGATGATGTATTTTGTTTTGGATTATAGGGGGGTGGAATGATAAAGGGGTGTTCTATAATTGTAACTCGGGGCTTTTTTTTTACTTACGGTCGAGCATGTTAAGGATCCCGTTTTTGAGACTTCTCCTCCTCTTTGCATGGTCATCCTCGCCAGCCCGCCGCCAGACGATGAAGCTGACAAGGGTGCCAATCGGATCTGCCTTTTCCCTAAACTTGTCGGCTTCGTCGAGTTCGACAACCAAGAAAACGACACCGGCATTGTTGATCATAGAGTTAATCCTCAGACTCCAGTAGTAATAGTTGTCCCACGGATATTGATGTCGATATCGCCAGGTCCAGTCGAATATTGGATCATCGACAAGGCCCTCTAGGAGCACTTCCATGATTTGAGGAAGATCACGTGGGGAAGCTTCACGTAGTTTCATTCCGTCAAAGTGCGCAGTATAATTTAAAACAGCGGCCTTTTGTTTTACTTTCGTAAGACCTCGTAGGGATTATTTAACAAACGGTCGAAACTTGGGAGAAACCAAAAAAAAGGAAGTGTAAGGAAAAAACGCACAAAAAAAACCACGAAAAGGGATGTTGAACCAAGAAAATTAAGGAACAAAAAAAAACCCGGTCCTTTTAAGATTTCGATTGTAGGGTCATATATTCGAAGCATGTAGTCTAATGGGAAAAAACTTAAATTACATCGCCGGGCCTTTATATATACGTGCTCGTCCCATCCAATTTTACTTTTCACCTTCTGCTGGAGGAAATCATTGACATGTTGAGTAGCCTTGGAAAAGTTACGAGCAAGCCATGGCCGCCGCCGGTACTCTGGACGATGTACTCCGTATAGCATTGGTCGATATCGCTATTTGGGGTATTTCCTCCATATGCAGCCCGGTGAATGCCAGTCATGGTGCCAAGGCGAGGAATCCCCAATCCCCAGGATCGCTAGGACACGGTGGTGGCCTTTCCGCCCCGGCTCGGTTCGAGGTCCTGCGTGGGTTATCTCTTTTCGCTTCGTGAAGCCTTTCTTTTCTTTTGCAGAATGCACTATCGGGGTTGATCATGCAAAAACTCCTCGTTTTTTCGAGCAAGGTTTACGCATAATTTGCTAGCCCGGATAGAAGCGAAGGCCAGAAAGAAAAAACGGGATGCCCAAAAAATGGAGCGGGAAATCTTAAATTTGTCCAAGCCCGCAATTACTTTCTAAGACAGACCAACCCTTCGACATTTTTAATTCCTTTCCTGCATCTTTTATTTTTATTTTTTTGATATTCTGCATAAGTTTCGAACGTTAGCTCTTTTTTCGATATATTTCATCCAGGGCCTTCCCTACACATAGTTAATACCCGTTCGCCTTTTGACTGGACTGTGCCCCCTTAACTAAACACAACAAGCAACACGTCGAGGATTGGGGTCGGGTTGGGCGGGATTCGAGGATTTCTAAGACAACGATTCCAAGGTTCAACTCTCCGGGCTCCCACGGATTCGAGCAGGTTTGAGGTCGAAGGTTTTGGCCTAACCTAAGCGATGGAGGAGCTCGATCCTTATCTCCATCACCAGTTCTGGGGACACAACCAGCAGTCGGCTGTTGGTGCTGAGTATCTGCTGGGTGTGCCTGTTGGTGCTTCTCCGAATGTTGTTTCTGCTGCTGCTGCGTCGTCTCGCCGGCGCAGTTTGAGTGCGAAACCTGAGGAGAGCGTGCTGGCCGGGTTCCCCGCGGGGCCTCACCATGTAGTACCGCCGCCGCAGTTCAACCACAGCATATACGACATCGACGACAGTATAGAATGGACGCCGAGGGATCTGGAGACCTTCATGACCTTCTTCGGAAGGTCGGGTTCGCCAGTGTCGCCGTATCCTCCAGCAATCCCTCGAGCATCCTCGAGTCTGAGTGGAGGCGGCGTCTGCAGCTTGGCGACGGAGTTAAACGTGCAGCCGGATTCTGGCAACACATCTTTTCTGTCCGAGCACCTGGCCGACCACCATCACCACCATGGCCATCATAACGGCGGCGAGGTCCACGCCGGCGAGCAGTTCCATCACGCTGGCGTCCATGCGCAGGTGCTGAGTCCGCAGGCCATTCCGGTCAGGAGACAGACCGGATATAAGGCCCAGAGGAGGTTCAAGGGCTTTCAGATAAAACTGGTGACCTCGCCCGCAGCGGCCACTCCGGCTGCATCCAGTTCCTCAAGGAAACACCAACGGTCCGATGAGACAGACGACGCCGACGATGGTTCAGGAGAGCGAGCGACGAAGTTGGTCAAGTCGACTCACATTCCGACTTCGACTTCACCTTCGACTGGCCAAGTGGAGTTTAGTATCATTCCTCCCGAACAGGCTAAGAAAGGAGGCCACGGGGCTGTGAAGGAGTTGAGCGCTGAGGAGAAGCGGTCCAAGGCATTGGTAAGACAGCACGGCGGAGGGTGTTTTCGATGTCGAATGCTCAATAAGAAGGTGAGCTATAATCATATTCCCGCGATGTCATCGTCCCTAGCTAATATGGCACGCTCGTCGGTGCGTGCAGTGTCATGCCAGTCACACGGGCATCTGTCCACCCTGCAAAGGCTCACCGCACTTGTGCTTCAGGCTGGACCTCGAAGACTGCTCCTTCTTCCGCTCGGGTAGGTCCATTCATTCTTTCCACCCTTTGCCGCGGTCGGACATGATGCTAAACACAATCATCTCCAGACACGCCAATACACATTGTTCCCGTATCGGAACATACAAAAGTATGGGCTTCAAACGACGCGCTCGAGCTCAAGTTCCATTGCGTCCCCTTGAGCGTCTCGGGTTTCTGCGAACCCCTCGTGGTGACCTGCAGAAAATTCGTTCCTCAACCCGGAGATAATCTGAATAAAAGTCCCGGAGGCATGCATCCTGAGGCGTTCATAGAAGTCCAGCCGTACATCGCTGGTTCGTCAGATGACATGTATAAGACACTTCTCACTCGAATGGTAAGCTATCGCAAAGCCTTCATGATCGATATGATGTCTCAGGGCATATCTCCGGTCACCATAAGCATCATGAAGATAGCGGACCATCTTTCGGTAGGTTTACTTTTTCATTCATAAACTTCTCTTCACCTTCCTCCGTTCGCATCAACTTTCTCACAACATGCTTAGAAACTACGCCCGCATGGTATTATACATTGCGCTTTGGACATATGGGTCGGTGCACATCTGAACGCTACAGAGCGTTCCCTATGCGGAGACGAACTCTTAGGCATGCCACCGGATATAATCGACGACGAAACCTCCTTCTTGTTCGGCTACGTTCCCATCCCGCCGCAACTGGATAACCAGCTGGACAATCTAATCATCAAAGGAATGGTCGCCAGCGCGACCCACTTACTCAAAACGATTTGGACGAAAATCAAGGCAAAGAAGAAGACAGATTGGCTGGAACTATGGATCACAACATACATCATTCTCAACACGGTCGAGTTCGTATTGAAATCGCAACAGGCATACGTGGAGTACCTTGGATCGACCGTAAGTCACAAGCTCGTAATCAGAAGCCTAGTTTCTTCGTGGGCAAAGCGTACTAACCGCGGTCGCTACAGTTCCACCGGGACAAGATACTGGCTCACTGGGACCACCATCGAAATCTTTGGTCGTGGTCCGGCAACCATCTTGTGGATGCGTTCGAATATTACCACAAAAAGCTTAATATGCCAATGGGCTCGCTCCTTCGGAAGGAGTGCATTCCGGAATCTCAAAGCTACACGGATATCAAACTCGATAACGAGGCTTTTCGAATGCTGAGGCAAATCGGAGACAAGATTCAGGGTATGAACTTAATCTTTTCCTGTTTTCCCATTTTCCCCTAATCACAGCGCTAACAAAAGATCGCCGGCAAAACTAGTGGCCGTGCGAGACAATAAGCTGGAAACGGCCGAAAGGCCCCGAACGCCTAAAGGTCGTGCCGAGTACGAGACGATGTGGACCTCGAGGATTATCTTCATTAGATAACCCGTTTATCTCACGCCAAGTTCGCCACTAACCGACAATTTAATGTACAAATCGCCAGAACGAACCCTTACGAATTTTATGACGCTCACTTCCATAACATATTACTTCAGCCTTTGACGGATTTCTTGCATATCACGGGACTTTCTTTTTTTTCGAATTTCTGAACTAGTAATTTCTTGGCAAATCGGAGGCAGAGCTTTTGTTTGATACCAACCAGGTTTTTGATTTATTAGATTGGGGATGGGCTTTTTGTGGGGTGTTCGCTCTTTGATTTCTTTTTTCTCTTGTCTCTCCCTGTTGTTATCAGCGTGAAACTTGTCTCTTCCAATAGCCTTCACCGCATCAAGTCGGGAAGCCCGATTTCTTAAGAATATTGTCCAGGACCGAGCATTTGCTTTTCTTTTCTTTCTCGTCCAGCGCTCGCTTAGCTTTATTTCTTCGGGGTTTTTTTCGTATATACGGCTCTTTATCCGACTTAGTTCTTTTTGAGGCATCGCACATGAATATATAGACCAGGACCCTTTCTCTCGCTAATACCACCGCATCATCCTTCTTTTGCAAAACTCATGCATGAAAAATGATCTTGAACGGTATCTTGATTTCAATATTTGCAAAGTTAAGTTTTTTGCTTTTCATCTCTTCGCATTAGCCTTAAAGAGACATTTCCCGTCCAAACCCCACTTTTCCTGCACAGATGTGTGTCCGTCCAACCAACAATAGACCAGAAAAATCCCGCGTCGAACGGTCCGCAATTCTTCCTGTTTCTTGCAGCGTTCACCGTTCGAAGAATGCAGCCCTTGAGCAAAGTATCCCACCCACACTATCCTTTTTTTTCCATGTGCGAGTCACCTTTACTTTCCATCTGGCTACTTACTCCACATCAAACCTCATCTTCACTCGATAAAGCGGGGCTTACAATCAACCGAGGAAAACCTGCACGCCAGAAAACAGTAAAATGTGCGTTGCACATCTCCAAAATCCAACGTTATTTTCTGAGGGTGTGTAGTGTGTGCGAATAGGAACAAGCACCCTATCCTGTATCACTCGGATCCAAGGAATATCCCTGTGAAACATTTCGAAACGAGACATCGAGGTACCAGGTACCTGTTTTTAAGGTTTTTACTTTTTACTTTTTTTCTCTCTCTCTCTCTCTCTCTCTCTCCATCTTTGAAAAGTCACAAGACGTCGAATCGATCTTCCGGATTTTTTTTTTTTTGAGTTCAAGATCGCATCGAGGTAATTTTTTGCCGGTTAGTACGCCTTTATGGTGTGTGAAGTATGGGAGGGGGGGTGCGAGCAACGCGATCAGAGCGTCCTTTCGTGGTATGGCTTGCATGGTCATGGATACTGATATAATATCAATATATCGGATATTAAAAATGATCAGTCCATGCAGCGTGGGTGTGCAGCAGAACCTGCTTGAGCGAGGGAAAGAAAGAAACTCTATCCAAAAACAGCTAGAATTAAAAAGGACAAGAATGGTGACGAATATCCACTGCGTATCAGAAAAAACACTCTTCGAGTATCGTTTACCAAAGAGTAAACGAAAAGAGTAAAAGAGAAATATTAGAGAAAAATAATCTACCTTGCGGGGAAGGCGGGAGCGATACGCATCTGGCAACATCCTTCCGAGCATTCGGGTAGGTAGTCGTCAGCGAAGAGCCAAGGAGCTACCGATGATGTGGGACCACCGAAAGGTTTCGTTCCTGGCCTATCCTTTCGCGGACGAGCTATTTCGCAAAGGTTAATTGGTCGGTCATGTGAGCCCGATGATGAAATTGATGTTTCGCACGAATTGTGCAAACATTCGTGGTGGATAGATATTAATTTTTTTGTTATGTTGCTTTCGGGTCCTCCGTGAGAAAGCGGACTTGCGACGTTGGCTGACTCTGCTTTCCGATACATTAAAATTCGATTTTCCTTCATTCCCCGATGGGGATTTGGACAAAATGAAAAAAAACGTGTGGCCCCACGCTAATAAACCATGGTGGTGGCTGGGAAATTTTTGACGAGGGGGGGAAGGAATCCCGGGGCTCTTTCTTTGACCAATTGGTTTCCATGGTTGTCCAGCTGCTAGCTTTTTGTTGCGAATAAAATATCCCCCAAGCATCCCATTATGGAGCACGACAAGGAAAATAGCCTTGCTTCGGGGACCTGAACGAAACAGAAAGGCGTTGGGGGGCTTGCAAAAAACCGAATTAAAAATGTAACCCATGTGTGGGCTAGCGGATTTGAATCTTGCATTTGGCCAGATTCGAGATTACCAAGATTCGATCTTCTTTCCTGCGCTTGTGATGCGATCAAATGCAGCGAACTGCATCTCACGAGCTCGTCCCGAGACGGAAACAACGTCGCCTACGGTATTCATTAATATTTTTTTTCCGTTCAACAAACCTCACCTCGGGAATGTCTAGGGCCGAGAAATGTTGAAACGTGCATGCATTGGTGACTTGGCTAACGAATAAAATAATATGCCCCAATCATGGAGGCGCATATGCCTAGTCCTAACTCGGGGCTTGCAGAATCATTATCACACCAATCTTCCTAGCTACCCGTGATTGTTGAATTTTTTTTTTTAAAAAAAGCATGTAACTCTCGGAATCTCGGCTTCCTCCAAATCAAATTCCCAGGGTAATCGAGACAAGTATCTTGGAGTTCAAATAAAGTTCCGTAATCGCGATTTGATCAAGCAAATAACGTGGCATTCAAGAGTATGGAACCCGCCGTTGTCTTTTTCAGGGCTATCTCTATCATATCCCCAGAGAAGAGAATATACATTATTAAACGACCGTTAAGAACGAGGGGAAAAGATACTTTTTAACATTATTTGTAAACATGGGGGTCATTGAGATCTAAAACTATAGGACAAACAAGCGTGACTAGATAGCAAGTGCAGGTTCCAGCTCAACTCCTTTCTCCTTGGCTTCCGCCTCTTTCTTCTGCTTCTCCGCTTTAATATTCTTCCATTCGAGGAAACATGCAGCCACGAACGCAGCACACGCAAGACCTACGTCAAGTCTGTAGGTATCCTTCAACCCGAGCATGTAAGCTCTCCGTACGTCCCCGAGCCGTTCGGGTATTTCCAGTCGCGCGAGAACACTCTGGATCTCGGTGGCCCCCGAGGACAAGAAGACGTAGGAGGGGACTTCGGGGATGTATCGTTCTAGGCCCTTTTTCAGACCGTTCGAGAATATATTCTGACCAACGGAGATGAAGAGAGCGCCGCCAAGAGATTGCTAAATTGCGTCGATCGAGAGTTAGCAAGCGAGATATCAATAACCAAGATCTTGCAATTTTAACCGAACCGCCTCCCGGAAACGCTGAGCCGTGGAGAACGCGTGTGTGCGGGTTACATAGGGTAAAAGACTTACGAAGAATGTGATGATTGCGGTCCCGACGGGGATATCATCAATATGTAGGACCGTTTGCACAGCAAGGATAGGCACTTGGAAACCGACACCCACACCGAGACCAGCGATAACCTAGTTCTCATGTTAACAAAAGGTCGAAATCTGGTAACATGGAATATGTTATAGGTGAGTTTACCTGATATCCGATCCAGTGTGCAGAGTTCGTATCGACATCGAAAGTCGTGATGAGGCCGGCTCCGATGGCGTACAGGAGCATACCGGCAATTAAGAATGGAGTATACAATCCGATTGCGGTAATGAGGCCACCGGAAATGATACTGGTCAATACGCAACTGAGTAGGATTGGAAGCACTTGGATACCCGATTTCGTGGCACTCGATCCCTTAACTGACTGGAAGTAGATGGGGAGATAGTAAACGTCCACGAAGAAAGCGGCACCGAAGAAACAAGCAAAGATCAAGCTTGCCAGGACGGAACGTTGCTTCAAGATCCTTGGAGGTAGCGTCGCCGCTTCACCGAGTTTCCATTGAGAGACGATGAAGATGATTATCAGGCCACCGAAACAGACGAAAAGACCAATGATCTTAGCGTTACCCCAGGGATAGGTTGTGCCACCCCATTGGAGAGCGAGAAGCAATGAAACCACAGCAGGGATAAGAATAGCAGCACCGATCAAGTCGAGTTGGCGAACTCGCTCGAGGACCGTCAGGCCTTCCGGATTGGCTTCGCGTGGGATTTTCAACACCAGGAGAACCACGGCTACGGATATGGCACCTAATGGCAAGTTGATATAGAAACACCATCTCCAAGAAACGTGGTCCGTGAATGCGCCTAAACGTTCATGTTAGAAATGACTAGATGATAACAATTCAGGATATCAGGTGCTATTGCAACATACCACCGAGTAAAGGTCCAACAATACTTGCGATACCCCACATCGAAGCAATAGAGGCAAATGCCAACGGCCTCTTCTGCAACGGCAAAACATATGCAAGGATAACGATACCACCGGAGAAGATACCGCCGACACCGAGACCTGATTGAGGATGACTTATCAGTATATATTCTAAACTCTTGACTCCGTCTCAGAGGGAAGCATCTATGGCTTCGCGGCAACCGCTAACTGGAGCACTCCCTATTGACTTTGTTGATCTCAAACAAGGGATCGAGCTTACCGGCAATAGCTCTTCCCACAATCAGCGCAGTACTGCTAGGGGCGACACCGCAGATCAAGGAACCAAGCTCAAACATGGCGATAGCCATTAAAAAGGTTCCCTTAATGCTGAAGATTTTGTAGATACGTCCAAATCTACATGAATAATGATTGGTTAGTATCAACCACCTTTTTCGAACACGAATTTCGGCATAAAAAAGCTGCAGCGAGATTCGGAAACGTACGTAGGTTGCAATGCCGTGGATGTCAAAAAGTACGCACTGCCGTACCAGCCAATATCGTCAATTGACTTGAACCTGTCCGTGATTTTGGGAATAGCGGTCCTGCGTATCGGAAAATGCCAAGAAGTTAGCCGATGTTTATCGATTCTTCGCGTATCTATCAGGTCCACATGTGTCTCGAGAACGCTTTGATTCGAACCCTCAAACACATGCCTGTCGTCTCTTTTCATTTTTTGCGGGGTGGGCAACGTTGTACATACGCAATGATCGTCTGATCCAGTGCTACCAGGAAGACAGCCAACATCAATCCTACGAGGATGAGGAGAACTTTGGCGCCTGATGGGTACACGATCTCCTCTTCCGCTGGATTTCCACCGCGCGAAACAACCTTAGATAATTCTGGCTGGGCCTCAGAATCCTTATCGGCCAACCGTTCCGGCGTATTTACGCTTGGCGCGACGGTGTCGTCGTCTGTTGAGTGCGCGCCCATTGTGAAGTTGGTGTCTTTTGGCGAAATTTAACACCCGGGAAGGAAAATGGTCGAGGGAGGCGAGCTCGCGAATGTTCGTTCAGCGGGGCGTGATTGTGGAATCCTTGAGTAGAATATACCTGACGTCCCGACGATGCTATCGGCGCGGTCGGTGTACAAGTAAAGACCCGTTGCCGTCGCCACGTGCGCTTGAAAGCGATAATTCGAGCGACACAGCTCGTGTTGCCTGAGAAAGCAGTGACACAGAGGCTGAAAAGAAAGTGAAGCTGACCGTCACGGTGGAGAGCCTTCACGATTGATGTTTGGGCTCGAGAAGGATTAAATAAAGAAACCCCCAGAAACCCTTGTTTTCCCTTTCAACGGGAAGAAGTGTCATCCCCAAACTTTGCACAGACTAGCGGGAATGATCAGCCTCCCACCATGGGGAGCTTAAGCGCAGCGACTCGTTTTCTGCTGCTGCTGCTTGTGGGAAATGTTAATTTCCATGAATGTGTATGACCCCTACCCCTTCGAGCGAGAAAAAGGTCGGCCATCGGTCTTACAGCGACCCGATTATCAAATCCTTTCGCCGCGAACATTTGCTGGAACAGGTGCCCGATTCCCCTGCACCCAAATCCCGCCTGGTGTGATTGGAGCGGTCAAGCTAGAACTGCTTGGCAGCCCTACAAAGACTGGCGACCTGCACCAATCAGACCGATCCGGGAGGGGTTCCAGTTGCATCATGACTCTGGAGTGTGGATCTAGTGCCCCTCGCTACCCTGGCCTGTGCTTGGGTTCACCTGCCTTCGGAGAAACCCTATTCATACCAGAAACCTCGTCGTCGACCTGATGCTATTATGCAATCCGATCTTTTGGCAGGCTGGGACTTCCATCATAGACTGTTCTAATTTACTATTCAACTTCCCTTTTTTGGTAGGGCCTGGAAAAAGTTCTTCCCTGAGATAAAGCATCACGATTCCATGGGAGCATGGCAAGTAGCCTCGAACCCAACTAAATAGCCCAATTCAAATAGGGATACGTTATTCTCACACCCCTGCATCGTCACACCCATGCAATTAATTCGGTTTCTCTTGCCTAACACAACCAGTTCGCAATACTCAATATTCGTATCATCATAACTCAGTCAGTTTTCAAGATATTACCAGAATTTCTGAAAAAAATAAAAGAATAACGAATGAATTTTCATATAGCGCAAAAAATAAGGCGAAACATAGATTTTTGACCAAAATATTAAAGTTCTAATATCGGCACTTTTTGTCACTAAACACCACTTTTATGTGGCATCTTGGCATAAAATCTAACACCTTACGCGCAAAACTATGCATAATAAATGCGCAATATTTCGACAGAAAATCTATGTTTCGCCTTATTTTTTGCGCTATATGAAAATTCATTCGTTATTCTTTTATTTTTTTCAGAAATTCTGGTAATATCTTGAAAACTGACTGAGTTAAGATGATACGAATATCGATTCTCTTGAGTCCTACAATACAACTAAAAATTTCAGTGTTGCGGGCAAGAGGAACCGAACTATTTGCATGGGTGTGAGCGTGCATGGGTGTGAGAATAGTCAATCCCTTCAAATAGCCCAGTCCAAATAGCCCAGTCCAAATAACCCAACCGCAACAGCCCAGCCAAAAGTGCCCAAGGAGCCTTGGATAGATAGGTTGGATTCCGCTGACTGAGCAGTCAAACATCGGCCGATAGACAGCGTGGACCAGGGCCACACAATTACCCAAAGCAGCACTCGCGGAGAGACTATTCGCCCGAATCCACCGAATCAAAAGTCTGGGGAATTCCTGCCCAGAAAAAAAAAAAAAAAAACAAGCTTGCGCTGAAGTACTTCGTATTTCGTAGAGACGGATTGAAAACATCTAATCTCTGCGATATCTTAATCATGTCATGATTCATGGTTATGTCGGTCGTCTAACACCCGTCTCCCGATATCGTGTCATGTCTCTTGAAGGACGGTACATTAATTCACCCTGTGGCAGGAGAAGCTTTTCTCGGCGCAGAAGAACGGTTTGTCATCCACTCTTAATTCAACGGCGTATTTTCCAACCTCACCTTTCCTCTGAAGGTGTGTTGTCCTTCCTTCCATTAGGGCCAACATGTATCAATGGCGAGTCATAACGCTTTGAAGCACCTTGAATTTAATTATTGTCGCTGGTTCTAGACGCGTAATTTTATTTTAACCGTGCATCTACCGACATATCATATGCTCTCTATCAAAGGCTCTCGGTCTAGGATCCTTTTTTGACCTCCGTCGCCGGAATCTGTGCGGGCACCGACACCAAAATATCTCAAACACGACAGACAAGCGTGCCACCAATTAATATTGGTTGCTGTCAATTATAGTCACAATATGCGGCTGTAACCAAATCTCGCAAACATGCTGGAGCTATACCAGTGTCTAACGGAAATAAAAAATAAACTCCGACCACGAGATCTCGAAAGAATTCTTGGAAAACAACAGCAACCAATAGGCCTGTAGGTTATGCGACGTAGTTGCCGAACGTCTCTGCCGCCATGCATGGCTGACCTGTTATCGGTCGATAGTATTGGCAATAGTACCTAATAATCATATGATCAGAGTCGATTGACCGAAAACTCATCTGATCGCATTCACAGTCGAGCTTTAAATTTCATAAAGCCCTGAAAGCGCTGTCAGGCATCGTCCAACCAAAACAACAAATATATCAAAGCGGGGAAAGGAGGACGGAGGTCTATTGCGAAACGACGGACTTCTTTAGGTCCGACAATTCGACTTGCGTTCGCGGCGGCATTGATTCTAGTCACAAGAAGCTCATGAATGCGTCGTCGGCTCGGAGAGCATTTTCTGGATATCAAAATTCTTGCACTTTTGACAGTATGGTTCAGCAAAATTCGCCCCTAATCTAGGGTGAATCCAAACATAATCTTGAATACCGAGAGCTCACCAGTTGCTGGAATCTCCTGGAAGAATCTCTCGAAGCCATCTATCCCTTTCAGAACTCTGTATGGCGACATAGAATGTTAAAAAAGAAAAACAGAAATACTTCGACATGTATCTATTCAAACGTGCATCCGAAAGACCTCATCATGCTATTCATCTTTGCGCAAACCCAGTGCGACAGTTCCATCCGCTCGTCGAGATATACCCGTGCACGCAGTCTGACTGCCACTACTCTCCATCTCCCGAAAAGCCATCTCTCTTTTGACAGTAGTCATCGACGCCAACCTCAAAACCCTTACCGTCTCCTCGTCAGAAGATAAAGCGATCTGTCCGACCGCCTGCCACGAATCTCCAATCCTCGAAAACTCCGTTTCCCTCATGAACTTCCACAGTAATACAAAAATAAATATATGATGAAGCGAAAGAACCGCACAAACCAACGTAAAAAATATCGGTAACCGGTTCCGATCACGCACCAGATGTACCGATGTGGAATAAGTATCAACCTCCTCCATTTGATCAAATCCAGGCAATTGGCTGTAATAAAGATCCGTGGCGAGGACATGAAGTATTCCTTGTACCGCGTAAGCCGTCCCATGCGTGTCATAGATTTGGTTGAAGAGATCGATCATCCAATTTTGCGAAAGTATCGCGCCGGGGAATTTTATATCCGGATAATTGAATTTCGATTGATTGACACCCATCACGACGGTAGAATTTCCGAGATCTGGCAGCGTACCGCCGTTCGTCGCATCGTCTTCGACGTAAGCTCGTAATTGTAACGAATTCGGGATAAAACCGAGAAGGGAATTTTCCTTCGATAGGGATTTCCATTTCCCATCTAGAAAATTGTAATCCTGGCCATGCACTTTTGGTAACTTCATCCGAGGCACCCTGCGAAGGACAGAGGAATCGTTCGTGGGTACTATCTGCGCTATCACATCCGCGAACCCATACGTCGCATTGAAAAACGAATAAACGGGTTCCGTGAGATTCGAGCCACCGGTCCCATCAGCGGACACATAAATATTCCTATCGTCGGTGTCTAAAGCCGTATAGCAAATCGTCGCCCAAATATACTGACCGAAAGCCCCTAGGGCTTTAACACGGCTATCCTTATCAAATTGCACGAAATCAGGACCCGGCGACCAATCATCTAAAAATTTATCATTAACGCGGAAGAAAAGATATGCTGCGCCGGTAGACTCCGCCCGAAGTTCGCTGTATAAAGCTCCAGAGAACACGGCATTCTCAGCAGGATTCTCGGTTTGATAACCAGGAAGCTGGTACATGACCGTCGCGGGGACCCCACGCTCGGAATTCACCGAAAAGCCAATTATCTCCGCATTGACCGAGAAGTCGCGTGGTCCTGGAATCCGCATGTGCGGGTACGTGAAGTTCGGCGCGACTGTGCCGGTCACGAAAGCTTGATGGGTATCCCTTACTGAATCAAGGTTACTGAAGATAGGTCGCCCGCAAGTAACCTTTTGATCCATCACCAAAGTCGTACCCTCGAACTCGAGAAGATTTTGACGTTTTTCCGGTTTGGCGAACGGTAGGAACGCTCGAAGTGTTACTCCCGTGTCGCTCGTGCCTTCGAGAACATTGGTAGGTTCTTCGTGGTATTCTGCGAATACCGGGTATTGCGCGGGCACTCTGCCCCCCCAGCTGAGCTTCGGACCTAGGGAGGAAGGATATCCGTATGTCGAATCTTTAGCCTTCCAAGCATAATCTGTCGCTATAGTT
The DNA here is from genome assembly GCA_036971365.1 of Dactylellina leptospora. Lineage (NCBI taxonomy): Eukaryota > Fungi > Ascomycota > Orbiliomycetes > Orbiliales > Orbiliaceae > Dactylellina > Dactylellina leptospora. Next base: position 233,757 of record JAJTUC010000020.1, on the reverse strand, counting down.
TCGGTTAAACTATCCGCTGGAATGGCCATTTCGTACGTATCGAATAATAGCGCGGTTGAAGTAAACTGAAGCACCGTGGACGTAAAAATTATACCTAATCCCTTGTTAACACTAAAACTGATTGTCTACATATTAGATCCAAGAAGTATACCGGTTGTGAGAATAGTTACTGAAATAACTTTACGATTCACCTTACCACCCCCAAACACCATTGGATACAGAAAATCACGAAAAGTACCAACGAACCCAGCGCCGCTAAGTCTCATAATCGACACTAGCGGAGCATTCGGATGCGGAACCAAATAATGTTCAAGAGCGAGCGCCGCCGCCATCGATAACCCTAGCCCAACCTGTATCGTGATACCGAACCGAATCACCGTGGAGAGTAAGGTGATGCACTGTTTGAAGATATTCCTCACCATGATGACATTCCAGAAGTGATTGCTGCTATCGCTGAGCCATAGGAAACCGAGGAACCCTATAGCGAGGGCGATGACTAGTGCGCTGCCAAACAAGAGGACCGCGGAGACTGTTCCGAATCTGTTGCCTATGCTCGGTTTCGAAGCAGGATTCGAATACTTTGGTAAACCTTTCATAAGAGGTTCTTCTGCGTTTATGTCTTCTTTGAGGTCATCTGGATTACCCATCGTACCGGTTAACTTGGCGAGGCTTCGGACTATGAATGCATGTGCTGTGAGTTGAAATTACGAAATCGATAATGAGGATTCTCATGTCGTATGCGCAAGCTGATATGCTTTGATAACTTAGCCTGCCTTTTAATAAAAATATCTATTTCACCGATGGCGACGCCCTACGAAACACAGATTCCCTGAGATGTAGCCCCCTAACTGAGAATAAGAAGGTTTAACA